>CM069913.1:98897453-99234140 GCA_036172215.1 Camellia granthamiana
GTGAAAAGTGAAGAAAATGAACAAAAGAAGAAAAACTTGGAAAGAGTCAACCCTAGGAGAGAAAATGGTAGAAAAAGTCAAAACCTGGGAAAGTTCACAAAACCTAAGAGAAACTCGAGGAAAACAAGCCAAAGTGTTGGAAACTTGAGTAAATCAACGAAAACAAATCTAATCGGTTCAAAATATAGAGGATCAAAGAGGGTTTACGATTAAAGTTTGCGTGGGTGGGCGTTGGAAAACGCGTGCAAAGTACAAATCTAGAGAGAGAAAGCACCTAAAGAGAGAGGGAGAGTGATTTCGGCCTTGGATGTGTGAGGAAATGAGGTGTGGTGATGTGTATAAAAGGACCCGTGCCGAAATCCCATTTTTATCCCTGATTTTACATTAGTGGCCGGCAGGCCACTAAAAGTGGAGGCCGCCCACTATTAGTGGCCGGCAGGCCTCATTTGTGGCCTAGTTCTGGTTTTGTTCCTCTTTTTCCCTAACAGTGTATGGGAGGTTCTCTTTTGGGTCCAGATTGATTTTTGAGGAGCTCGAAACTGTGTTCTGATTTCACCATTCCCAATACCCGTTGTGTTCCAGCACGCGAACGTGCTCCACTTGCCAATATGAGTAGGGTGTATCCTTTTTGAGTATTTTGCAAAGTCGGTAAGTCGCAGGTTGTTGCCAAACATTGCTTTTTGTTCATTTTGTCAAGTTACATATTTGTTACTTTTTTTGCATAAAACGTGCACTTTTGCATGCTTTTCATCTTGCTTTCAAATTTTGCATAGAACATGCTTTCATTTTGAACATGCTTCGATTCTCGCATGGAACATGCTTTTAATTAACATCATATGTCGGTTGTCTATCTTGCATAGAACATGCGTTGTCACTGTATTGATTTGCAATTTTGCTCACTTTGTGCATCTATCACACTTGTTCACTTTGTGCATCTATCGCACTTGTTCAGTCTGTGCATCTATGGCACTTGCTCACTTTGTGCATCCATTACACTTGTCCACTTCGTGCATCTATCGCACACTTTCATTACATTGTGTACCTATTGTACAATCTCATACTTTTTGCATCTATCTTAGGATGCATGAAATGGGACCCTAAGCGGTTTTTCTCTTTTTCTCACGATTTCAGTGTGATTAGAGTATCTTAGGACGCATGAAATGCGACCCTGAGCGGTTTTTCTCATCTTCTCACGATTTCAACGTGATTAAAGTATCTCAGGACGTGTGAAACACAACCCTGAGCGGTTTTTCTCCTATTTTCACGGCTTCAGTGTGGTTAGAGTGCGCATTTTTCGTTCTTTCCGCGTGAAACCCATTTCTATTTAAGCTTGAAGCTCATTCATATGTTGTTATCTTGTTATTGCTTGTTGCATCTGGTATTTCTTAATGTATCATCTTGCATGATCATGAATTTTCAAAACAACCAGCTTCGCGAAGTGTGTGAGTCCAGCTTTCAATGTACATTTTTCGTGCATATCATTTCACATTCTACCCCTAAACTATGTTGGTTTAATTCCCTACAAAGGGATACGTAGGCAACTTGCGAGCTCAACCCATTGAATTTATGTCTTGATTGTTCACCCAAGTCTTACGGCCTTGTCAAAATAGGTCATCTTCGAGCTTTGACATTACTCATGTCATTTCATAACTCCGAGTTTTGTCAAAGAGGGGCAACTGTAGACACCCCATTTTGAACGGCCCTTAAGACTTGGGCGCCACTGATTGATCACTCAATGATGAATGTATACGCTTTTCAAATGCTTGATTTCCTCAGTAGGAAACCTCAGTTTTGAACCTACAACCTTTGCGCCTTGTTTTTAGACCAAAACAGTAGTTTTTTAAGTCTGACTATCTGGGTGCCTGCAGACCCACTAGTGACTCCAGCCGCCCACTATTAGTGGTTGGCCACCCCTTTTTAGTGGCCTGCCGGCCAGTTATGCCTGCAAACCCACTTGTGGCTCCTGCCACCCACTAGTGTGGCCGACCACCCACTATTAGTGGCCTACCGACCACTTGTGTAAATTTTTAGATCTTTTTTGCTAGTTGTGCTAGTTGTCTCCACAGGTGCATGCACAATACCAGCTGTGTCTGTATAGATATTTCTGAGGTGGTCTCATATATTTCTATAATATTTCTATATATAGATGACCTTCTCTCATGTATATTTTTTTTTTGAGAGGTTAGAAAAATTTTGGAGAGCAAAAAGTTTTGGAAAATATTTCTCTCTCTACATTTCTCTCTCTCTCTCTCTCTCTCTCTCTCTCTCTCTCTCTCTCTCTTGCAACCTACACAACCTTTGCTAGACACTCTAAACAAAACCTTGAGGGATCTTTGCTGAGGTGCTTAAGCTTGCATTTTAGCACTTGAAAGTGTGAAGTTAGTGGTTTGGGAATTCAAGGGATCATTCCTCTTCAAGAGGTATACATTCTAGTTCTTTTGTACCATATATTTCTCATCTTTTCTTGCTGTTTTTTAGTTGTTTCTCACCTGTATTTTTGGGCTGAAAATTATGGTTTTAAAGCCATTAAAGGTAGAGGGGTGGATCACCTTTCTTTGAACCTTGTTTCATAGGCTTTTACCCTTATATTTCCCACCTTTTTATCAACTTTTGTTGAGCTTTTTACCACTGATTTTCAGAGGTTTTCAGAGACTAAAAATCATTTTTTGAAGTCCCAAAAATTGAGGGGGTAGCCTCCCCTCCTTATGCTTGTTTCCTAGCTTAATTGCCCCATGTTTTTAGCTTACTCTTTTAGTTGTTTTTTCTTTAATTCCAGCACTGTTTTAGTGTAAATTAGGACTATTTTTAACAGTTAGTTTCATTTATGCTTTGTATTGCATGCTTGTAGTTCAATGGTCCTCATAAGCTTGGTGGTTTAGGCCTTAGCCACCAACCTATTTGAGTTGATAACATTTATTTCTTACTTTCCATACTTGTATTTACCTCTAAGAATCTCTACAACCTCCCTCTTTTTTGGCTTTTCCTCTTTGTTTTGAGAGTTGCTCCAAAAGGAGTTTTTTTAAGCTTGAAGGGTAATATTGTGCTTAATGGTTTAATCCCTTTAGGGGTTCCTTACCAATGTCATGATCTCCCTCTCATGCCTAAAACAACATTTGGTTTGGTACTTCCCTCCTTTAGTGGACCTAAAGCTCATTATTGGACTTAATTGACTAATGAATGGAAGGTAATTTAAAAAGGGGTAATCAATGGTTCAAAAATGAAGCAAGGTAATAAAATGGTTTGGGTTCAATCGGACGTTAATTGAAACCATTGAATCTTGAGTCGTTTCATACTTGTTAGTGATGAAAATGGTTCAAGAATCAATGTCAATCCTTTCTCTTGATCAATCCATGATAGGGAGGAGGTTTTGAGAGTCTTTTATTGTGCATTTATCGAAATTGTATCCCTTGGTTCATAAGTCATCACGTAATGAATTGCACCGATTGATGACTTGCGAATCAAGCCTACCTCTCCTTTAAGCTATTTGATGATAAGGAGAGGCAGGGTGGACAAACATCCCTTGAGAATGCTTTGTTTGTGCTCTGTTTATTTTTCTGTTGCAGCAAGAGAAATCCAACATTACGTGGTCGACAAGCCACATTTACTAGGCGACAGGCCACTACTTCTGGGTTGCCAGACACATTTTCTAACAAGGCAGTGTACTGTTTCCCGCAGAACAGAGCAGAAACTAAGGTGAAAAATCAATGCAATCTCCTGACTGTGCAACAGAAGCATTCCGGTAGCAAAACGAACAGCATTTTCTGGTGGAAATCCACATCCATGCATGAACCATCCCTCGATTCTCAAGTTCTGATAAAATAGTGTTGTAATAGTAGTATGTTTTACTTAAAGTAATGGACCTGTAACGAATTAGTTAGTTCAGTTAGAATAGTTAGTTAGTTTTGTGTTGTACTTAATTAATTAGCTAAAGTAATTAGTTAATTTGTGGTGTTGTAATAATTAGCTAGCATAGTTAATTTCTTTCATTTGGGTTGTAATAGATTAGTTAATTCGTAGTAATTAGCTAGGGCATTCATTTGGACCCTCATGCGCGAGGGTAAAAATGTAATAATGTGTATGTCTTCCAACCCCACGTCTTTCTCCCTTTTATTTACTCGCTTATGATGGATAGCTTAGGTCATCATTTTTTTTTAACATCTCTCATGTTTGCATCCATTTGTTTTGCATGCATGAGGTTCGGCTCATCATTCTAACAAAGCATTGTAGTTTACATACTTCATTGAAAACATGTTGACACTACATGCTATCAAGTTGTTTCAAAGGCCATATTAGTAGCCGAACCTATTAATTACATCTTGTATGTGTTGCATTAGGCATATTTTGCATTAGTTAGGACCATGCATTTTTCTAACTAGTTTCTCTTTTGGCTCGCCTCGGGAATTGGGGTAAGCATTTATTGCTTACGCATTTATTGCTTTAGCATATTGCATGCGTGTGATTGTCGCCATGATAAGCATGATACCATGAGGCTAAGTGCTTAATTGATATACTTGCTTGAATGCCTGTGGATGAAGGCTAATTACTTAAATTGGAATAATTTGAGTAATGTATATATGAGATCACTTTTTCAAGTGATACATATTCAAACACTTTTCAAAACAAACATGAATCAAAGTGTTCCAATTTTTGCAAATTAGTCTATATTTGTATGTGCATCACATAGTAACAATAGCCTAATAACCAGAACAAGAGTATATAATGTAAATAAGAATCACATCATGATTAGTAGAGGTCGATCTTTGATCAGGCGAGTGGGGTGCTCAATTCATGACCTTCCCCTCTCGTACCTAAGTGGTCGAGCCGAGACAATCTTGGTGATGACAGACACGTGGCCTTTGGCACGAGTCATGGGTTTTCTAAATTTCCCAAAAATATTTAGGTGGTGACTCTATATCTGGAAAAGCAGTCTATTTTTCGCATTTTGATTCAAAATCGATTTTCCAAAAGAATTTCCGGATTTGGACTCATTTGTGTTTATCTATTTCATATTACATTTGTGGAATCAGATTCAGAACCATGGGAGTCTGAACTCTAGGGCTATTGTATCCGAAAGGAGCACAAAAGGTCGAGCAACAGTTAAGAATCATGCAAAGAGATTGAAGAAAATCCCTACTTCAAGATTAGAAGGAGAGAAGAACAAGACCCAAATTTTGACAGAGCCGAAAACCTGAACTTTTCCGATTAGAATGTTCACCTCTACGAGCTCTACATTTTTTTCCAAAGCACTACGGCGGCAAGACCAATGGATTTGAGTATATAAGTGCGTTTAGACAAGAACTAGAGACAGACAGACAGACAGACAGACAAAGAGAGAGAGCGAGTGAAGAAATCTAATAAAGTTACCTTTTAGAGAGAGAGAAAGAGATTAAAAAGTGAAAGAAAATATATTTTTTCCGTACTAATAGATGCACAAACCGCTCGAGCAATTAAAACACCGCTCGAGCGTCAGATTCAAATAACCACTCGAGCCACCAAATCATGGCTTGGGTGCACACTAACCTCCTCCCAGTAGTTCAAATCTACAAAGAGACTGCTCGAGCGAAAGAAAGACCGCTCGAGCGTTAGACACAGAATACCGCTCGAGCAACCAACAACAAATAGAGCACCCCACTCCCAGAAGTTCAAACTACAAACAGAAATACTAGGAGGAACCAAAGACCGCTTAAGCAAACTCAACAACAAATAGACAAAAATTTCTTTGAAATTGTAATTCCCAAACTGTTCAAAACATTACCAACAATAGCAAACAACCAATCCCACATTACAACAAGGCAACAAGAAGTATAAACAACATCCATGTGTATTGGATCCTGGACCAAAGAATCTAAAAGGGTCGGGTCTTAACCAGATCCACTATAATCTCCCCTCCTTAGGAAATTTCGTCCATGAAATTGAACTAATACAATGATAATGTAATAACCATCAATAACAACGATAAATCATGCTAACAAACAATATAAAAGACATTACAATCCATCCCGAACATATTGACCTCAAATCTCCAAAACATTCACAATGTTTATATATATTACAACACAAGTGACATTTAGTACAAAAGATTCAAATATCAACAAACAGGTCTAGGTACTTCTCAAGGACTTCAACCTCACACTCCCAAGCTGCCTCATTGACTCGATTATGTTGTCACAACACCTTGACCAATGGAATAGTCTTGCCCCTCAAGACTTGATCCCAAGTATCTAATACCCAAACCGATCTCTCTTCATACAAGACATCCTCATCTATCTCTAAATCGGTCCAATCCAACACATGTGAAGGATCATGTTTGTACTTTGAAAGCATACATATATGAAATATGTCATAAACCCCAAAAAGTTGGGGCAACAAGGCTAAACAATAAGCTACTTCCCCAATCCACTCTACAATCTTAAAGGGTCGAATGAATCTGGGAGATAACTTCCCACACTTTCTAAATCTCATCAAATCCTGTCTCAATGAGATTTTAAGAAACATGTGATCCACTACCTCAAAAGACAAGGGTCTCCTCCTTCGGTCGGTATAGCTCTTATGATGACTCTACGCTGAAACCAACCTTTAACAGATAAATGCGATCTTCTCTGTCGTTTCCTAGACTAATTCCTAACCTAACATAGATGTGTCAACCACCTCAACCTAACACACAAGAGATACACGGTTGATGTAGGCCAAAAGGTACCACATTAAGGCCGTTTCCTAGACTATAAGTTACATTTATAGTCTTTGAATTTTGTTATTTGGCGAAGATGATGTGTTTTGTGCACTCGTACGGATTTGGAAAACAACACGCAAATTCAGGCGAAAAGTGGCACAAAAGTAGATTCTCTACGCAAGTAGTGAAAATTCTCAGCCTACCACCTCACCACATGTGTGGCCAGACTTCACCGCACGTGCGACCCACCATCGCTCAAGCGGAAATTATGGGTGCATGAGCAACCCACCTAAAGACATGTGCCCAGAATTTTAAGCTCGTTCAATTGAGAATAAAAAAAAGAAAAATAGGTTGCTCTAGGGTTCCGAGATATTTCAAAAGAGAGGAGGGGCTAGGGTTTAAAAATGAGGGTTTTCAAGCTTCAAGAACATTTTTCATGGGGGTTTCTTCTTCTCCTACATCTTCCCACTCCCCCATGAGTGGCTAGGCTTCTATTTCTAGGGTTTTAATGAAACTCTAGCCAAGTAAATAGGGTTTTCTTTTTGGTTTTGATTATGTAATGGTTTGAACAAGTTGTGTGGTATTCAAGAAGTTTTTAAATATATTTTCCATTATTTCTTTCAAGTATTCTACTTTTTATGATTGTTGAATGCTTTCCATACAATTGTTTTTTTTTTTTTTTTTTTCATATTCAAGGTATGAGATGAGTCATACTACAAGGGACGAGTCGTATTAGCAAACGACTTGTGCTACTTAAGATGGTTTGTGCCTATACATTGAACGTGATAATTCTCTTGATCAATGCTTTGGACTTGTAGTTACGAAGTATTATTTGGTTCGAACCGTAACATAATTGATTTTCAAATTAAGACCTTATGTATGTAACTAGTGGCGAATTTATTACTGTAGGTTTTTTCCAAAATCAATAACTTCATCTTTACTTTTAATTGCTAGTTTAATCTCTTAGTTATTTTAATTATCATTAGTTTATAAACAATCATCTCTTTGATCAAAATTAATTAAGGAATTTAACAATTAAATTAGTTTAATTTCACATTTGTCCATGTTGATCGATACCTAGACTTACCATTATTCTAAGGAATTTGGTACAGTTTAGAGTTTATTTTTGGTGTGTAAAACAACCAATCAACGGTTGGCCATACAAGGCCTCAAAATGTGCCATTCCAATACTCCCTTGAAAGCTATTATTATAGGCGAACTCTACCACAGGCAAATGCCTCTCCCACAATCCCTTAAAATCGAGAACGCAAGCCCGAAGCATGTCTTCTAAAATATGAATGGTGCGCTCAGACTACACGTTAGTCTGAGAATGATAGGCAATGCTAAAAGTCAACTTAGTGCCTAAGGCACTTTATAGTCTCTGCCACAATCGAGCCGTAAAACGCGGGTCCCTATCCGATACGATAGTCACCGGGACCTTGTAAAGTCGCATTATGTCTCTAACATATAGATCGACAAGATAGTCTACCGAGTCACTAGTGTGCATAGGTATAAAGTGTGCAGATTTGGTTAACCAGTCGACTACCACCCACATAGCATCATTACCCCATCGAGTCCTTGGAAAACCCACAACAAAATCCATAGTGACATGCTTCCACTTCCACTCGGGTATAGGTAAAAGTTGCAACAAACCCGCTGGTCATTGGCACTTGGCCTTCACTTGTTAACAAGTAAGGTATCTTGAAACAAATAAAGCCTCATCTCTCTTCATCCCCCTCCACCAAAATTGGCGGCAAAGGTCGTGGTACATCTTCATGTCTCCCAAATGTATCACAAGGCGTGAGTGGTGGAACTCTCGGAGTACCTCCTCTCTACAAGACTCTGGCACAAAAAAGCAGTCTAGATATCTCACACTTGAGTTCGAATGAATATTCAAACCCTTCTTTACCTTCCCACTGGAGATCTTTCCTCAGATAGTCTTTATTTCGTGATCATACTGTTGTGCCTCTATAACTTGGCTAACTAAGGTAGGTTGTGCAATCGTAGTAAATAAACTGGCTAACTTCGCCAAGGTACAAGCCAAACTCATCAATAGCGCCCAACATCTTCCATTCCTAGATAACAATACTCGCTACTCTACTTACGAATTTCCCATTCAAAGCATCGACCACTACATTGGTCTTCCCTGGATAATAATGCAACTGAAAATCGTAATCCTCTATAAACTCCATCCACCTCCTCTACCTTAAATTCTAGTCTTTCTATGAGAATAGATATTTCAAACTCTTGTGATCAAAAAACACCTCAAATCTCTCCCCATACAGATAATGTCTCTAGATTTTTAAGGCAATAATCACTGCTACTAACTATAAGTTGTGCACAGGATAATTTCTCTCATGGATTTTCAATTTTCGTGAACCATAGGCTACAACTTTCCCTTCCTGCATCAACACACAACCTAAACCTTCTCGAGACGTATCACAATAAACTGAATAACCCAAATTCCTCTTTGGAATGATCAAAACTAGAGCAATGGCAAGTCTAATCTTAAGCTCTTGGAAAGATTTTTCACAAGCCTCACTCCATACGAATCTAATTCCTTTTATTGTTAACCTAGTCAATGGCGAAGCCAGTCTAGAAAAATCTTTTACAAAACGGCGGTAATATCCGGCTAACCCAAGAAAGTCCGGATCTCAAATGCGTTCTTAGATTTCTTCCAATCTTACACTACGTCTATTTTAGATGAATCTACAGTCACCCCTTCCTGGGACACCACATGGCCTACAAACTTAACTTCATTGAGCTAAAACTCACACTTCCCGAACTTAGCATACAGATGGTGTGCTTTAAGCAACTCAAGTATAACCAGCAAGTGTTCCTCGTGTTGCTCCTCGAAGGGTGAGTAGACTAAGATTTCGTTAACGAAGAAGACAACAAACTGATCTAAGAACTCATGAAAGACTCGATTCATCAAATCCATAAATAAAGTTGGTTCATTGGTTAGCCCAAAAAGCATTACTAAGAACTCGTAATGGCCATACCACATACGGAATGCCATTTTCTAAATATTCTCCTCATTCACCCTCAACTGATGATACCCCGATCTCAAATCAATCTTCGAAAAGCAATGCAACCCCTTCAACTGGTCAAATAGATTATCTATTCGCGGTAATGGGTACTTGTTCTTAATATCTGGTTCAATTTTTGGTAATCAATGCATAGCCGCAATGTGTCATCCTTCTTCTTTGCAAAGGGAGTCAGTGCTCCCCAAGGCAAGCTATTAGGGTGAATAAAGCCCTTATATAATAAATCCTAGAGTTGCACTTTCAACTCACACAACTTAACTGGCGCAAACCTGTATAGTACCATGGAAATCGGAGTCGTGCCTGGCACAAAATCAATAGAGAACTTAATCTCTCTATGTGGTGGTAACTCTGTAAAATCCTCTAGAAAGACATCTGGATGCTCTCGAACTACTCTCGACAATTCACCCCAAACTGTACTACCCTCATTAGCTACCGAGATGGCAAAAAGGAAACTCAACTCTCCTTGACCCTTAAGGTGATATAACGGAGGAATAAGACTATCACCCTGATCACACATAAAGTAGAAACACTCTTCTGATGGTGTACACACCGATACTCTCTTACGATGGCAATTTATACCCATAATCACATCAAAAGCATGCATATCAAGAACAACAAAGTTAAATGAAAGTCGATGATCTGTGACCTTAATCTAACAGAAGTGACATACTCAACCCAATGCTACTTTACCCCTAATAGGTGCCTCAACAAACAAAAGAGACTCTAACTAATCAAACTCCAACCCCAAAGCAGATGCAAAAGAAGACGAAATGAATGAATGAGATGCACCAATATCAATTAACATATTGGCTAACGAATTGAATTGCAAAAAGTTACCTCTCACAACAAGAGGTATTGGCAACTGCTCTGGTGTGGTCATAGTATACACACACCCTAGAGGCCTTTAATCGACTTGCTCACTCCTCGAAGCATAGGCCTGAAGAACTAACTGAGCCGAGTGGCTCCCTAGTTGGCCCTTGAGGCCTAAATGGACTGAGTTGGCTTATGGAGTTGTGTCTACCTCAAACCAAACGCACTATATGTGCCATCTGAATGAAGGCAAAACCTTTCCAAATGCCCAGACTGCCCACACTGATAACAAGTAGGCAGTTACCCTCTCCCTTGGCCCTAACTTTGAGGATGAGCCGAAGATGATATAGATTGTTGCCTTCCTCCTCCCTACGGGTAAGCTAGAGACTTGTGGCCTAACTGACCACACTTGAAGCATGTGAACCCACTCTAGTTACCTCTCCCTGAACCCAAACTCAACACAAGAAAGGTGGACCTAGACTACAAAACCTAGGAGTGTTGCGGGGTAGAACCCTTTTGTCTTTTGTTGTCCCTCGCATCCCCCTAAGACTCTTGCCCTCTCTACCTAAAGCCTCTAATCCGTTCCTCCTCTGCCTGAATCACCACCCCCAAATGGGCCTTTGATTCGCAAAGCACCCATAGTCCTGAATTATAGACTTGACCACCTTGAAAAGGAACCCAATCCTCAATTTTTTCTTGAACTTGATACAATAACGTTTTTTCGTCGCCACAAGTTCCGGTGCAAACCTAGAAAGGCTAGTGAAAGTTGCTTCAAACTCAACCACTTGTGTGCTTAACTACTTAAGCTTCAAAAACTACTCTCTCAACTTCTCTCTCGTTGTGGGTGGTAAAAACTTATCTTGGAAGGCTAACGAAAGCCTCCTAAGTCATTCCAATACGGCTCCTTGCAAAACTCCACTATTGACCCACGTCACCCTTCAACTGAAATGCTGCCAACTCCTCAAACCATTGTCTTCAATGCCAAACATCTCAAACGTCTTCACCATCTGCTCAAGCCACTTATACACCTTCAGTGGCTTCTTCGGATCCTTGATAAACTCGTCTAGATTCAACAAAAAGAACTCCCTTTTCAAAAAAGATGGCTTTGTCTCCACAACATAGGCCAGGACTTAATTCTCAGCTTTGAGAATGTCCATGGATTCCTACAATGCTCCTATCATTTCATGGACTAAAGTGCCCATGGCTTGCTGACGTGCTGGCTTCACCATGTTTGCCTAACCAACTCCCTCTGCTTGCGTATGAATTTAATCCGGAATCAGCACTTCCTACCATCTAGGCTTGCCATGCCTGCCACCACCATGTCCGCGTCCTAACATACTAATAAAGGTAACACAAAATTTAGCACATTCACAATGTGCCATAACTAATTCACACATGTCCTAAGACAGTGGACTACACAACAATTCACTCCACGTAAGCACTGAATCACGTATTCACAAATGAATTTCTTTTCTAAATAATGACCATTCGGTAACATTGTCAGAGTTCCTATTAGAATTAGCAGTGATCAAGTGCTCTTCTAACAGGACTTCTAGGAATTCGTAGACACAACCAATATCCTAGAAACTAAATTTCATACCCACTTAATTACATAAATATGTTATCACATAGCATACGAGGTATACATCTATTATTATCTAGCGAGACAAACACATTGTGGTAATAATCACTTCTCATGAGCCCAAAGTATTCAGACCTAGTAAGCTCTGATACTAAGTTGTGACGCCCCCAAAATGTAACAACAGAATAACCCATAATATACACCATATATGCAGAAAACTAATAAGGTAACGGTCTTTCATTAATTCTTTGGTAAATATTACAAAAAATGCCACATGCATTATACATTCATAAATCCTAAATTCTTAATCTATAGCATATGACACAGCACAAAAATACAAATGAAAGGAAATATAAATAAGTTCATGCCTTAATGGCTACATATTTCCAAGACGATACTTAATTATAACAAAAGTGGATCAAGCCTAAAACAAATAAAAAGCCTGAGACTTGTAAAAAGATATTTACAATGCAAAAACAAATGAGCCTCCAACTCCAAAATCGTCCCAAGCTAAGTCCTTGGCGGAGGTATACCATCAGCACCTAAAAATTGGTTTCCACATAAAGTGAGCTAAAGCCTAGTAGAGAATACCTATGATGCTTAACAAAGTCATATGATGAATGCATATGCAAGCCATTTACCAAAAACATTACACTTTCTCTTTCAAAATAATGCAATGCTATGATTATAAATCAATTAGTAAAATATTACTTTTTAAATTAGAAAACAGGACAGTGGATACACAACACTGGGAATCTCTAGGTACGTGTCTGCCAATAGGCTATACAAGCACTACCAAAGCCATTTTACTAGTACTAATTGAAAGGATCAACACCTAACCACACGGGTTTTTGAACTTTTACCAAGGACACACAAGCCACTATAGACAACACCATAACCAAACCGCCTAACCAGATTCACCACGATATTCACCCATTTTTCTGAAAATGATACATTTTCAATGCATAAATATGAAGCAATGTTCAATGCAAGATGTATGAGTAATTGGTCTCAATTAACTTAATTCTCATGCAATTTCTACAACAATGAAAGTTATCCTCTACCGATAGTCCAAAATAGATATCTTTATACAAAAGATAAATCTCCAAGCAATAGATATAAATTTCAAAATCTCAATACATGAGTGATAATACATATTCAACTCCACTCTTATCATCAACATCTATATTTATACTATTATTTCAAAAACTCAACATCTTTCACCTATTTCCTTAGTTTAATTTCTAAGATTTCCAACAAAATGCCTATTCCTTTCAAAACACATTTAAAGGAGAGGTTTTCAAGATTTCACCCCAACTTAACAATATGTTCATTTCCACAATATTTCCCATAAACCCATTTGAAAACCTCTCTTTTATACTCCTAAAACCAAACCCAAATCAAACCCTAAATCAAACCTACAACTCCCAAATCACTATAACTTTCAAGGAACACATAACAAGGTTAAGAATCATACAAGGAGATTGAAGATTGAAGAAAATCCCTACCTCAACATTAGAAGGAGAGAAGAGCAACATCCAAAGTTTGACGGAGCCAAAAAGTAGAACTTTTTCAATTAGAATGTTCACCTCTACGAGTTCTACATTTTTTTCCCAAAGCACTACCAACAGATTTGAGTGTATAGAGGTGTTTAGACAAGAACTAGAGAGAGTGTGAAGAAATTTGATAAAGTTGCCTTTTAAAGAAAGAAAGAGATCAAAAAGTGAAAGAAAATATCTTTTTTCGTACTGATATACACACAAACAGCTCAAGCGACCAAAACACCGCTCGAGCGTCAGACCTAAAGAACCGCTTGAGCGACCAAATCATGGCTCGACCGCACAATGACCCCTTCCCAGTAGTTCAGACCTACAAAGAGACCACTCAAGCGTCAGACACAGAATACCACTCGAGCGACCAACCCATGGCTCTAGCGAAGAACACCACACTCTTAAAAATTCATATTTCAAACACAAATACTAGGAGGAACCAAAGACCGCCCGAGCGAACTCGACAACAACAAATAGACAGACAGAAATTCCTTTGAAATTGTAATTCCTAACCCATTTAAAACATAACCAACAACACCAAACAGCCAATCCCACATTACAACAAGGGGTATAAATAACAACCATGAGTACCGGATCCAAGACCAAAGAATATGAAAGGGTTGGCTCTTAACCCGAGCCGCTATACTTATCTCTCTTGAGATTTTGAATAATTGCAAAGATCTCCTTCGTATTTTTGATAATTACACATGATCTTCTTTACTTTTAAACTATTATCAATAGGGGTGTACAAAAAAAAAAAAAAATCGGTAGAACTAGTAAACCAATTTAATCCAGTCAAAATCACCAGTTTGGTTTAATTTGGTTTTTATTAGCTTCAATTTTGGTTCTGGTTCTAAAAATTGTGGAACTATTCAAATTGGTCTGGTTCTCGATTCTATGGCTTTGGTTATGGTTCCGAATCGAACCAAACCATGACATATTTATTTATTATTATTTTTATATTTTTATATGTAAAAATTAAAATATAAAAGTCTCTTATAAGATTTGAACACTAACCTTCATTTTGAAATTGATAAACTCTAAGCAACTTAACCAAATTAATAATAATTAATTTGTTTACTAGCATAAAATATATATCATATTTATTATTATATAAAATTTCTAGAAGCATAAAATCGAACCAAATCAAACTAGTTTCTATGATTCGGTCCTGCTCCGTTTCTACAATTTAATGGTTCGATTACAATTCTAATTTCTCTGGAATCGGTTCCTACAGTTTGATTCCTAGTTTATTCTAAAATCGGACCAACCCGATCCGTATACACCCCTAATTATCAAGATTTCCCATTAGAAATCCTAACAAAACAAATCTATAAAAAATTAAAAATTAAACAAAAAAAATTTAAAAAAAAAACCCTATTATAATAGGATGATGTCAGCAACCTTAGCTATTAAAAAGTTCAAATTGCCCTTGATCATTCATTTCTAGTAACACTAACCTTCCTTTAGGTTTTACATAATTGCATATAGGGCTATGCAAAATTTCATCTAATTTGCTAACATCGCACCGATCCACACCGATCTATACCAATTTATCCGCTAATCATCAATTAAATTTTGAAATTTATAATCTTCCTTCAAAACTGTTCTGCTCCGCTATAATTAATACATATATTTTTTTAACCTCTAAAGAAAATCAAAATAAAAATGAGTGTGAGGGAGATTTAAGATGTGAAATTTGTTGCTAATTAGTAGTTATATATATGAAAAATATTATGTAAAATCAATTCGTATTATATGTATGAAAATATTATTAAATTAGTATTATATATTATGCACATGCTTGATAATTATTTAAGAATATTCTTCAATCAACTAGCAAATTGAAACTACCCCAAACCGCCCAAACTACAGTTTGATTATTTGTCAATCTACCATTCACAGGTTAGTTTATAATTTTACTCTCAAACCACTCCAACCACACTGTGCAAACCCCTAATTACAAAGACCTCCCTTATCTATTATTCCTACGGACGCAATTACATGGGATCTCAGCTCATATCATTTTTTCCCTCCCTTTGAATTGACACTCTCTTTACTGTGTCTCACTCATTCTCATTCATTTTCCTCATTTTTTCCTTTCTTTTTTTTTTTTTCATTCCATTTCTTTCTTCAAGTTTTTTATTTTCTCATTTCTCTTATTTCTTCTTCTTCTTTATGCAAAATCCATTTTCTCTCTAAAAAAAATCAATAACTATCTAACTATCTTTTTCACTTTAATTTCTTGTGTCTTTCTTTTTCCATTTTATTATTTTTTTTCTTTCATTGTTCTTTCTATTTCTTCTCTTTTTTTCTTTTATTCATGGTTGCCATAGCAACTAGCTATAGTGCCACATACTTTTTATTTGTTGCTATAAACACAAATTTCGTATCTTGCAATTAAGACATGGAATGAATGCACAAATAATTAATTTTATTGATTATAATAAATGGGTGCAATCCTCTGTGGTTTGCTCTATTACAAAAGAACAGATCCTCTGATTCGATCTCTAAAATGGGTTGCAATCCAACGGCTGTAGAAGCTTCTTGTTGAATCAAAAAAGTTGATGGATTTCTTCAAGTCTTCTAAAGGAGAAACTTGGAAAAAAGAGGCTTGATCGAGGGCTTGAACGGCTTGATCTCGAATGAGTCTTGAAATGATCCCTTTGAAAAGAGAGACCAAATTCGTATTTGTAACTTAAAAGGATTGGCACAAGTTTGGAGTGTTTGATAATCCTTTTTTTTTTAAGTTTGAGGAACTTTAGAGAGAATTTTAAGAAGAGAATTTGGCTAAGTCTCAAGATTGCTTAAAAGCTTGCAAGACCATTAGCCAAAAAATGTGTCCCTTTTTCTCCCTAATGAGAGCCTCTATTTATAGGCTTTGGAGGGGAGGGTTAATTTTGGAAACTCCAAAATTGACTCTAATTTCCAAAAAGCAAGCAATTTACTTCTTCTGTTATGAACATGATTTGCATTCAAATTTAAATTTAAATTTGAATTTGAATTATTCCACTAAATTTTGATAAAATATTTTCATGGGCCCCGCACATTTGGGTTGACCCAATTGTCAAAATATGGTCACTTTTCTTTTGGTGTGATCCATAATTTAAAATGAGTTAAGATCCATAATTTTAGTAGGACTAATATATATTTAAAAATTTTGACCAATCAAGAAAATTTATTTGGTTTGATTAATCAAACAATAATCAAGACACATAAAAATTTAAGTATCTACAGTTGCTCTGCCCTCCTCTCATTCGTTAATTTTCTTTATCATTTTTTTCTCCATCATTGTTAAGTCATGTACGGGAAAGAGATTCACCTTCACGTATAATCCTGTTGATCAAGCCTATGTTCCTCTGCACGTCGTCGTTCTAACACCTGAAAACACAAAGTGAGCTGGCCGGCGGGTGGATGCCGGAAACCTCTCCGATGCCTAAGTCAGCAAGCAAGAAATAGGCAAAAGCTCAGTGTAGTCAGGGAGCAAAAGTTGCATTACCCCTTCATAGGTGATATTGGTGAGCTTATATAGGTTTCGAATGGCACAATCCTAGTAGGACTCTAACTCCTCCATGTAGAGTCCTCCTAGGATTCAAATTCCTGGAAGATAATGCTTATCTCCCAACACCCCCCTCACTGCTTAAACCAAGTGAGATGGTCCTTCTATGGCCGAACTACCACACGACCGGAGTAACACTGCCGTACTGAATAGGCAAGTCTGGACGAACTAATTCCTAGTTCGGCTCTCCCATTCCTTACTTCTACTCCGGTTTCACATGCCAAGACCGGACTATCCATAGAAGCGTCCGACCGAACTACCATAAACGGTCTAGAAGATGTTACTCTTGTACTCCGGTTTAGAAGACGTAACCGGATTAACCAGAAACCGAGCTACACCGCGCTTATCTGTCAACCGGACTACCGAAGTACTCCTTTGACCGGAGTACACACTACAGTTCACGTTTGGGCTTACCTCAGCCCAACTCCAGCTCGGCCCAATTTATTAATATAAATTACCCTCACAAGTCACATATCATTTTGCCTTTTCACAATCCAATATTATTTTCAAAGTTTAATTTTTATATTTGAGTCCTTAAATTTTCAATCGATATATAATATAAAAAAATATGTCAATTAATATTCTCCAAGTTATTAACAAAGTTTAAAAGTAAAAAAATAAAAGTGAAAAAATATAATTTTGTTACAACAAATTAAAATTAATTGATAGGAAATGAAAGATCAAAAAATTATTTGAAAATATTAAACTATTCAAACAATTTTTCATTTATTATATTTAAACTTTACTTGAACCATTCCGTAGTTTTTTTTTTTTTTTTTTTTTCGTCTTTCTTTTTTAATACATCCCATATTTATTTCTTTCATTTAAACTATTTTTTCTTACAATAAATCCTAAAATTAATTCAAAAAATGTATTTTTCTCACCTTCGTTAATAGTAATTTTTTTTTTTTTTTTTTATAAAACTTGAAGAACATAATAGAGAAATTAAAAGTGAAGGGATCACATTTACATTTTAAAAAAGTTTGAGAAATAAAATAATAATTTACCTTTAACATATTTTCCATAGGGTAAATTACACTTAACTCCCTGAGTTTTATGTAGTGTTTAAAAAAATTGATGCTCATTTGTACAACCAAGTTCATGTTGTTTGGGCCAAGATAACGGAATGGAGGAATTTTGACAATGTCATGAAAAATAAGAGAGGTTTAGTGTAATTTTTAAAACTATAAGGGAGGTCCCTACAATTATAGAAAATCTCTAGGGAGGTAAGTGTAATTTACCCTAAAAAAACAAGCAGAATATAAAATAAAAAATGTGCAATGTCTTTTTTGGGGAAAATGTCATTTTAATATGCCACTTATGTTAATTTAGTTATTTGTAGTTTTAATTTTAATATGCCACTTATGTTAAAGAAAAATTCTGCATTGTCTTGCTGGCCAAACTAATTTTAGAGAGAGAAAGTAAAGACCCAACTTTGGATATGTAGACATCATCTATTTATTTATTTATTTATTATTATTATTATTATTATTATTATTATTATTGATGACCAACAATAGTTTTCCATAGAAATTGTTATTTCATTCTCGGCAATCTGCATTGTCTTGCTAGCCAAACTACTTTTAGAGAGAGAAAGTAAAGGCCTAACTTTAGATATGTAGACATCATCTATTTTTTTATTTTTTTATTATTTTTGACGACCAACAATAGTTTTCCATAGAAATCGTTAGCACTAGTACATGTATGTATAAGTCAAGAATCAATTTTAAAATAAGTTTTGCTAGACAAAGAATACATAAATAAATAGACAAAGACCTAGGGGTGAGTTTGGCCGAGCGATCCTTATTGTATTGCCAAAAAATGCTCTCACAAAGAAAAGTGTAAAACCTATTTTTAGAGAGAAAATCAAGACGTAAAAGTAAATCCATAAATTCTGTTTTGTTTTGAAACCTTTTTATTATTATTATCTTTTTTTTATAAAGATTGACAATGAACAATGGTTTCTACGGAGTTTGCAAGCATATAAATATATACATCAAGAATAAATTTTAAAAATAAGTTTAATCAAAGAGAAAATAATAATAATAAAAGACCCAGCTATGAGTCTTGTTTCCTAGAAGGAGATTGATTAAATAAACATTGAATAACTTGTGTTGGTTAGTATAAGCCTGACAGCAATTGAACTTTAATTTTGTTAAAAGTAAGATCACTGACCTTGGTGCTTTACCATTGAAGTGCCATTAGATCTTTACTTCCATTAACATGTAACAACAACCAGAGAATCTTTAGTGTGTTGTTTGTTATCTTCTTCATTGAATTATTTCGGTCTTTCCCACAGACAGTACCAGTTGTAAGAATCAGAAAATTTTCTTACATGGATTGTTGAAGAGATCTAACGAAGAAATAAGCTTTGCCATATAGATCTGCAAAGATAAACACGGTTGATGTCACCTAACTTAGGTTGCCAAAACTGGGGACACTCCAATGATAAAGTTAGTTCTCGTTTATAAAAAGGAAGCAAAATAATCTAAAATGTGTAATGTGTGGTGTAAGGTGGGAATCAAGCATACCTCTTTTCTATGGTGATGTTTTCCTTTTATAGAGGTGGGTGTGGCTTGCCCTAGACATTTGCTTGATGGGCTTCCTTGTTTAGGTTGGGCCCATTGTTAGGACTAATTTAGGTTACCCCTAATAAGTTGGAACTTTTGGGGGTTACCACATATGTCACCCATAAGAATTATTGGAACATTGAAAAATAATTTGGATTAAGTGGAATATAAGTGGATGAAGATGGATCTATGAATAAATGCCCCTAAAAAAATGAATGACATATTTTAAAAAATACACTTCTTGTTCATTTTTTCGAAGACAATTACGATTATCAATTTGATCTATTTTTTTTTTTTTTTTAAAGATGATATACATTGAGGAGCTTACAAAATGAACGGTTTAAATTATCAAAATCAAACCCGTGGTGGGCTCCATGAGTCTACTTTGTTGTAAACAGGAAATGTCTTGGAAAGATGTAGCCATTAGGACATAAACTTATCTGCATTCCTTTTTTATTTTAGTTCACTTATACATGACATATGCTATAGATTCAGAATCTATAATTTATGAATATATTCATGTATATGTCATTTTTCGTCTGGTAAAGGAATATAAATGAAAGGTTGATATTTCTCAAGCTTGTGCTTTCTGTTGAACATCATGAGATGGTTGTTATTATTTTGAGGCGTTACAAGAGTAATGCTAGAAACCTATATTTGAGACCCTCAAATACACCATCAATGATGTGGCAAGGAAATAGAACCCTATATAATTGAGTATGTGACAAATCAAAAGTTGACACTTATCAGTTCAAATCATTGTGAGTGAAATTGTGCGGATTTTATTAAGGGTCTCAAACATTATTCAAAAATTTATCATTAATCTGTAATTATTTTTCCAAAACAACAATGATTTGTTATTTATTTATTTTTTAAGACTAAATTATCAATAGGTCCTAATAATTGGACTTAATTCCCATCAAATTTTATTGAAAATAAGTCTTAATATAATCGTCACTAAAAATAATTTTTTGTGACGATTTTTTTTGCATATCACGCTAAAAATTGATAATTAATGACTTTTTTTATCATGATTTTTATAAATTGTCACTAAAACTTACAATTAATGACATTTTTTTGTGACGAATTTTTTATACTGTCATTGGAAGTTAAAAATTAGTGACTTTTTTGTAACGATTTTTTTAAACTATTACTAAAACTTATCATTAATGATAGTTTTTGTGACAAAATTTTTAAAATGTTGCTGAAAATTAATAATTAGTGATTTTTTTTAATCATGTTTGATAAAAAAAAATACCAGTAATTATCATAGGACTTATTGGATAATAAATTTACCTATTAAGACTTACACACAAGTCCCTTTTTTTTTAATGGGCAAATTATCAAGAAGTCTTCTTTGACAAAGGTGTGACATATTTAGTCCCATAACCTTTTATTTATACTCAATATTTAGCACATTTTGCTATATTTTTTCTCGCTAATTTCTCTATCTATTCTTTTTTTTGGACAATATTCTGGATATTTCGATGAATCTCCAACAATATTCTTAATGTCCAGCAAATGTTCTGAACATTCCGGCGGCTTCCATTAACGTTTAGAACAAGGTTTTGAAAACCGGACCGGACCGGACGGTTCAACCGGTTGAACCGTCGACCGGGTGAGGTTCCGGTCCGGTCAACCCTCTCAAACCGTTCAAAGTCAAAAACCGGTGTATTTGAAGAGAACCGTTTGAACCGCCGGTTGAACCGCCGAATCGTTCGACCCGTTCACGGGTCAATCAAACCGGAACGGTTTTGTTTAAAAAAAAAAAAAAAAACCCCAAATCTTCTCCTTTCTCTTCAGTCGCAGCAGATCTTCTTTGGCAAAACCTTGCACAGCATCTCTCTCTCTTCATCAATCATCATCACCATGAACGAATCACTCAACTCAACTCAAGCTCTCAACTCTTCTTGCAATAAAGAAGAAGACACCCACAGTCCAAATCCATTGTAGACGGTTAATATTCTTGAACAATACAAATCTTGCGAGTCTCGATCTGGGTCTTTGATCAAATAGATTTCACTAATTTCTGCTGGTGCTTGCTCGTTGAATGAAGATTTTGATCTCTCTCTCGTGAATGAAAGACCACTCTCAAGGAACCCATTTTAGAGAACCCACGGTTTTGGTCCTCTGTTTTGAGGCTGAGCTGAGCAATGGGTTTCCTTTATGAAAAGTGAGAATGAGATGAGAGAGAGAGAGAGAGTGAGTGGGGGCTTTTTTTTATTATTTTTTGGGTAATGGTTTTCCTTTCTTTTCTTTTTTTTAATTTTATTTGTTATTAGCATGGTATGACTTATATCTAGGATGTTTTTTTTTTTTTTTTAAAAAGAAAAATATAACTGAAAATATTTAAGAATTTTTTAAAAATTGAAAATTTATTATATATTATTAATTTATATTCTAAAAATATTATTTATGACGTAATTATGATGTCACAGTTCGATCCGGTTCAACCCGATGGTTGAACCGGTGACCCGTCCGCCCAATCCTTTTTCCGGTTCAATCACCGGTCCGGTTTTTAAAACATTGGTTTAGAACACTCTGATGAATTTCTGGCGATACTCCAGTGACTTCCCAGTGATATTGAACATTCTAGCGAGTCTCCGGTGACTGTCTGACAGAAATCCGACGATAATGGGATGTAGCAGCATTTGTAGATTTTTTGATAACAATTAAAAATATATAAGACTAATTGATACAAGTATTTTGTTTTGGGATTAAATAGTTTTAAATTTTGTGCATAAAACTTTTGATAAGTTCACCATTTTTAATTTTAGTTGGGTCGGGCCATCCAGCCGAGTTTCACGTATCAGGCCCAGTCAAGCCCTACTCAGAGGTACGGGCTCGAGATAAACCCGGCCCAATAACAGCCCAAGATATTTTCTATCTCAACACAAGGAAAAAAAAAAAAAAATCTCTCTCTCTCTCTCTCTCTCTCTCTCTATAAATTTTCAAAAACTTCGTGTTCACAAATGCGAAGGATCTTCTTTGAGGCTTCCGAGTCTCTCAGTCTTCGTCTCCTTCTCCTTCCTCCCATTTTCCCTCTCAATTCTCTCTCTTTTCATAACCACACACATTTCTATATCTACACACACAGATCTCTTTCGTTTTAGTTTTCACCGAAACACATCGATTTTGCTGAAAATTTGAGTTGATAAGATCGTAAAACCCTAAGCAGTTTTTGATTATTTTTTCTAATTGAATTGGATTGAGTTAGGTTGGAATCGATTGAGCGGTGAATTATGGTGAAATCGATCGAGAATAATGGATCTGTGGTACCGCCTTTTCTGTTGAAATGCTATGAGATGGTGGATGATCAGTCCACGGACTCAGTGATTTCGTGGAGTTCTTTGACTGGTGATAGCTTCGTTATATCGGATGTCACCGAGTTTGAAACCGAATTGCTTCCTAAGTACTTCAAGCACAAGAATTTCTCTAGCTTCATTAGGCAACTCAATATCTATGTGAGCTTTCTCTTCCTTGTACTTCTATTTTTGGGCATTTTTATATGGGTTAAAGTTATTGATTGTGATCATGCTCACTTTCAAGTTTCGATTGTCGATTTTTGGTTCTGTAATTGCTTATTGAATGTTAATTGGGAAATAATGTGGTTTACTGCAAAACTTGTTTTAGGGGGCTTCACTTGCTACATGGTCCCCACTCTCGTTATTAGCCTAGCCATAGGTGGAGAAATAGTCGGTGACAATTTGCTGGTGACATGTTAATTTGTCTTCTTTTTAGTTGTTATTGGGTGTTTTTGTGCTATTAGTTACTTTGTGTTCTAGATAATTCATGAAATTTTGATAATTACTTTGATATTTAGCTCAACAATGGGAGTGTGTGTGAAGTAGGTGTTATGTAGTGGAAAGAGATGCAATGTACAAGGTTCATAGTTGCTAATATTAGAATTATTTCTTAGGTTGGGACATTGATGCGTTGCTAATGTCAGTTGGGAAACTGAAGGAGTAAGGATAGATTTTAGGTTACTTGGTAATGCTCCTTCTATAATACTTGTTTTGTTATCTTACAACTTGAGAGCTTTCAAGGGTCCTAGACTATTTTACAGATTAGTCCAAATTTCTTCCAAATATATGAAGGAAAAATATCTCCATATTACTAGCAAACACCTTGAAAAGGAATCGGTGGCACAACCTCAAAGCATGGATCTAAATGTTCCAAGTAATTGGTAAGCGTGCACATTGCTGAGGCAAGTATATAAAGGAAAACAAAGCATCCATTTACTAGCTAACAGCCTAACAGCTTGTGGGAAAAAATAACCAGCAGCAACCTCGAAGCAAGGATCTAGATTGGGAATGAAGTAAAACAAAGTCTCCATATTATTAGCTAATAACCTTACGCCTTCTGGGAAAAAATAACTAGATACACAACCTCATAACAAGGATCTAGATTGGGAACATAGAGCTTTCAGAGGAGACAGAGATCCAACAAGCAATTGTTGAATTCTGTAATCGGAAGCTCTCGAAAGGCAGGGGAGGTTAGATGGGATGGAGTTTGTCTAGATATGTTTAGAGGGTGAGGTATGGCTAGAAAGACCTTTCATTGAAGAGCAAGTGGTGGGTTCTTTAAAATCTCTTAATGGTGACAAGGCTCTTGCTCGAAATGGCATGGCATTGGCTTCCTTCCAACATTATTGGGATGTGGTTAAGGAAGAGGTGATGGGGATGCATCATTTCTTTGAGCATCGAAAGTTCGAGAGTAGTTTGAAGGCCTCTATTGTTGCTCTGATCCTTAAGAAAAAGGGAGAAGAGAACATTGGGAAACTTCAGATCCATTAGCTTAGTGGGTGGAGCCTACAATCATCTACCTAAAGTGTTGGCTTAGGTTGAATAGCGGTGGGAGCAATTGTATGCCTATGTGGAAGGATGACAGATCCTGGATGCAGTGCTTAAGTTATGGCAAATGAATGAAGTTTGAAAGCAGTCTTTCTTTGTTGGATGGTAGATTTGGGTGATAGTGGGGGTGGATTGGGCTGGTGTTGGATGGTAGATTTGGGTGATACCCAGAGTGGTATGTGGAGGTGGTTGAAGTGAGAGAGATGAAAAGAGAGAAGAATAAATTGAGTGTTTGATTGTAACGGTAGATATGTAATGAAATGATTAAGAGTTGCTAGTTTTAGTGTTAATCAAATAAAGGGAATTGATGTCTCTTCCCCACATCAAATTTGAAGGGAAATAGTTGATTTTCGTGCCACAATGCTCAAGGCTTATACATTCTGTCAATTTGGATGGAAAGTGTGATGTTTGCGCTTCATTCCAAAATCATTTAGCCAAAATCAGATGATGGTGACTTCTCCATATGTAAAAGTCAGGGAGGTAAAGCTGTTAAAGGAAAAATAAATAAATCGTAAATAAAAATAAATAAGTATATAAATAAATGTAAACTACTAATCAATAGTAGTTTTGCAATTTCATTTTTCTACTATTATGCTATTTCAAACTTAGCACATAACACCTACGGAAACCCAATCTTTTACCACTTGGGCATGAAGAATAAATTTCACCCTTTTCTTTTCCTTTGAAACAACTAAAACATTTTCATTTTCTAGGAAACAAAAACAGACAATTAGTGGGATACTAAAATTCAAGTGTTTCACTGAAACATATTGAAATGCACCAAAACATATCAAAATAATGAGTTCTTTTGACATCTATTAACAATGCTAGTTTCTATTTCCTCTTTTTGCTAAATAAAATTTGATAATAAAGAAAAATATTAAATTTATTAGAGAATCTGATAAACTAAAAAGGAGAAGAGGTGAGATAGAACGGAGTAGATAAAATAAGCACGATTAAGTCAGTTGTTCTCTTTCTTTGTTACTGAGAAGTACTCCCCCCCCCCCCCCCCCCCCCCCCCAAAACACACACACACACACACACACACACACCAATATTACTACAAGAATTTTGCATTTAAATTTTTTTTTTCTTATAATGGTCAGCTTAATTCCCCACCTAAGCCTTTCAACCTTTTGTTATAAGCTTCTAATATTTATAGGCCTCAACATGTTCAATTAATTAATTAGTGAGAATCTATTAACATTTATATAGGTTTTAGTTTTTGTTTCTAAACATTTTTCAAACGTTTTCAATTTTTTTCATTTCTGTTACATTTCTGAAATGATTCCGAAACGTTTCCATCCGAAAAGATTATGAAACATCTTTGTTTCCAAGATAATCGAAACAACATACCGAAATGAAATTTTGATCCTTGCTTGGGCCAAGGTTTAATAGATTAAAATACTAATTAGTAATAATTTTAACATCTAGTGAGAGCTCATGCTCCACCAAAACTAATAGAATACATAACATATAAGTAGAACATGAATGGACAAATTGAACAACAAAACAAATTACAAAATCAGCTGAGGGAATAAAAAAAAGAAAAAAAACAATTTTTTATTAGGATGGACTAAATGCTCAAAAAACTCTTAATGAAATACCAAATAATGAGCTCGTTTGGGAAGTTGATTATTTTTGTTGGCTTTTTGGTTATTTTAGCTTAACTAAAAAAGTTGTGTTTGGGAAGTTGATTGGCTTTTTTTGTAGTTGATTTGATGGTTGTGAGAGAAAAAATAAAATAATTATGGTTGGAATGTGACATTTTGTCTTATTGACTAGTTTAGCCTATTTTGTCTTTATTGGTTATTTTAGTCAAAAATGATATTGCCAAACAGGGCCAATAAAAGAAAAAGAAGATGAAGGAGAAGTGACCACTGAAGCAATTATCTATTCTATAACGCAAGCAAAAATGTAGAATTGCAAGAAAATATAGGAACAACCTTCTTCATAACCTACTTCTTACATGAAGGGAACCTAACTTGAACGTGAAAAGCAATGCAATATATTTTTGAGTGAAATCAAAGTACCATCAAATACTCTTTGTAAAAGGCAGGTTAAGCCTCATGACGGGAGCTAGTACTGGTTGAATGCAGTCTAGGGAAAATTGTGTACACTCCTATAAACAACTGAACATAATTGAAAAAAATTTCCCTCTGGCTCATAACTCATGTTAATTTGTTAGTTGGTAATTGATATTGTGTGTTGTATCTGGTTTATGGAGAACTGGTTGTTTACGGGTGTCTATTTTTAGTGAAGTTCTTATCAATTCTCTTTATAAAATAGCAAACTTGCATGAATATCTAACACAAATGAAAAACCACTAATTAGAGCAAATTTAATTGAGTCACGCCAGGTTTACTTGAACTTGGCTTGATTACTAAATGAGCGGATGTTTGTGGGCGCAGTGAACTTGAATGATCCGAGCTCGAGTGATTGTGAACAACTCGGTTTGTTTGTAGCCTTAGGCATTTCAAAAAAAAAAAAAAGCTTTTCAAAAAGCACATTCTCCATGTAGAATGAGTACTGGGCAAGCGCTTATTGGGTGCAGTAAACTTGCATTCGAGAAAGAGGCTAGGAATTTCTTAGGTTGGCTCCTAATGCAAATAAGACTTCATTTACCACAACTATAATATGATTACGACCTTTGGATTCAAGAGCTATTACCTTCCCTTGAATCTTTTGTTTTTGCTAAATACCTTCCTTTGAATCTTATGAGATTACTAGCATGTTTTCTTTTGATGACAATGCTCATATCTGTACTGTAGTTATAATATTTAGCAATTGGACATGGAAATAAAATTATCGACTCTTCTTTTGGCTTTGTTAATGCTAATCAGTTTGTTGCTTTGATAATAAGAAGGCGAATACAATATTGTCTTGGCTTTAAGATGCAGTTTAAAATGCATTGACTAGTAAAATGCACTCCTCCAGATGACATTTCGCCCTAAGCAAGTTGATACAACTCTATTTTAGCATTAAATCTAATCTCTGTCGCAGTTAAAGGACAAAAGGCTTATGCACTAACCATCTTAACAATATTATATATAAGAAACTCATTCTCGTTTTGATCCCTTAGAATTCCTTTTTCACATTTTTATCTCATCGTGTAAGCCTTTATTATTTTCATGACCCTAATGAGGTCACATCAAATTGTACGTTGAATAGCATTAATAAATTCATTCATTACTCAATCCTGGAAATCCCTTGATTCTTATGCTTCATTTGCTTCAATGTAAAACATTTACTATTGTGAAATATTTTTCATGTAAAATTTGCTTGCCTAGTGTTTGCCAAAGCTACTCAACAAAACTCATGTAGGAGAGATGTTTTATCAAACAGTTCGAAGACGTGGAAAGTACTATTTCAGAACCTCAAAATTTTCCCATGCAAAACAAAGGAGTGAAATTATAAAATCTGCCAAAAACTGATTCAAAGAATAATTGCTTTCATTGAAATTAGAGAACAGAAGGGGTGTGGAAGGCTAACATTCAATTCTTTTGTTAATAGAGGCATTTATACTAGTTAGCAAAACAGCATATGGAAGTTGCATCTGCAAGTTATTTTTTGGGTTATGGGAGATAAAATGTTGTACAAAGAAATTGTTTTACTGATTTTAAAACTCAATCAAATGCAGGAAAATGTAAAAACTTTTATTTCAGGAAATGTTTTACATCGAAACAACTAGAGTGTGGTGTAACTAGAATTTTCTTGGTTGCAATTGAAGGAATTTCCATTTAACAAAGCAAATGCTTTTTCTAGCCTCAAACAATCATATTTCTGTCATGATCATTGTTTTTTTCTCTTCCTCTATGTTCTATATGAACTCTCTTGAATGGAAAAGTACTCCGTGTGACATGGAAATACTAGCCTTTCAGCACATCATCGACTTATCACAATTTCACTCGTTGATGCCTTTTAAGGTTTTTCTCACTTGGTTGTACTCCTCTTTTGGAGACAAATCCTTTAAAATCCACAATACATAGAAAGGGAGACAAATGTGCCTTTTATAGTCAAGGTTGACAATCAAATCATGTATACAAAAGGTATACAAAAGGCAGACGATCAATTTTACATGTTTTGATTATTATATATGACATTTTCTGAAGTTCAATTATGAGCTTATAGATATTTTCCTAAATATGCAGGGCTTCAGAAAAATCGATACTGATCACTGGGAATTTGCGAACGATCAATTTGTCAAAGGCCAAAAGCAGTTGTTGAACAATATCTGTAGAAGGAAACAGTCTCAGGTCATGGCTCAGCGGAAATCATCTCAGCAAAAGGACAAGAGTGTTGGAGCATGTGAGAAATCGTCTGAGCAAAAGGACAAGAGTGTTGAAGCACATGAAGAAGACAAGTATGTCAGGTTGTGGAAAGAAGTTGAGAGTCTCAAGACTGGTAAGAACGCTCTCATGCAAGAGCTCATTAAGCTCAGGCAGCACCAGCAGACCTCACAGAGCAAGCTGGTAGTCCTTGGAGAACAACTTAAAGGTATGGAAAAAAATCAACAGCAAATGCTCTCATTTATAGTGATGGCCATGCAAAGTCCTGGGCTTTTGATTAAGCTGCTTCAGCCAAAAGAAAATAATTGGCGAATGGCTGAATCAAACATGAGTGTACTCAAGCGAGTTACAGATGATCACGTAACAGTTCCTTCTGATGGAACGATAGTGAGGTATCAGCCGCCAATGGATCAATCTCCCGAACCACTAAGCACGCCAACTTTAGATTCAGAAACATCATTGGAATCAGAGCTTTCTTCCGATGAACTGAAAGATTTTTTTATGAATATTGATTTCCCCTCAGGACTGTTGGATGAAAAATTACTTTCTTCGGAAAGTCACGGGCCGATTTCTCTTCCATATCTGTCTGATGACGACTCTATTTTGGAACAGCTTCTTTTGTCTAGTCCATTGTCAGAGAACAAGGAAGAAGATAGGCATGACAATGCAGAACTTGATTCTGGAATGGAAATTGAAGAGATGGAAAGAATGGTGTTTGGAACTCAACTGGGTGAAAACCAAAATTTGGAAATTCTAACCGATCAAATGGGACTTCTAGCTTCTGAATGCGACCTCCAAACACCATAACATGTTTTTCTTTGACAGTGAAGAATATTAGGAAAGTTTCTGAAGCTTTTTGGTACTTCTATAGCCTTTTGCCCCTTTCTATGGCACAACTCATAATCGAAAAAACATATTTTGACTGCATGACCATGGCTTTATGCGATTGTTATCAGATTGAAGTAAGTTGGTTTTCTTCAACTTGTTATTAAAAATGCTTGTGAACTATTCTTTATCCTTGCTGATGGAGATTGGGATTATTGCTTCTTCTGCTTTACTGACGGTTGCTTTGTTTCTTGTGTGCCAGTTTCAGATATAAGCACGTGGCGGGATTCTCTCTCTTACATTCGTTTTTGGGGAACAGCATGGTAGTAAGTTTTCCTTTTGTCTTTTGTGATTTGTAATTTCTCTACAGCTCTTTGAAGAAACTGAATTAAAGGAAGGAGTTATAAATGTTCTTTGTAATTTCCCTTTTTTCCTTGGAGGAAAAAAAAAAAGTTGCTATATCAGTTGGATAGTTCCTCAGTATTATGGAACTTACGGTACATATATACATGTTCTATGCTTGTTTAGGCAAACCTTCTCAACAGTTGTTCCCATATGCCAAGTACAATTGAATTCTTTTTGGGTAAACTTTCCGGCTTCTTGCTGAAACAAGTTGACATGCTGGATTACTAATCAAATTATATATATGTATATATATTGAAAAAAAGAAAGATGAAAAACTAGAAACTTGTGGTTTTATTTGGTATGTCTAAGCTCAATTGAAGTGTATTGTTATACTTGTGAAATGGCTTTTTAGGTATTCACCACAATGTGTGAAATTTTCTAATAGCATATTGTTTAGTACAATAGAATAATCTTATACAAAAATGTTTCATGCCCCCTTTTCCCCCCACCCCCTTTGACCCCTCTCTCTCTCATTGGTTACATTTTCTTTTTCTTTTTTCTTTTTTTCCTGTTCCTCCAATCACCACCCGCCACGTGTCTGTGGGGGTTGTGGGGGTGGTGATTGGAGGGGGTCTCTATCATGGCTCAATCTTATAATATATATATATGTTCTTTTGATGGGGATTGAATTCTTGGGGGGCTTTTGATGTAATTTGGTCCATTTTGGTTTTAGTTTTGAAAAATCCCCTATGGAATGATGTGTGTAGCATGGTATTGTTTTTTCAAAACTATAATAATGGGGGTGAATGTAGTGTTCTCAATTAATTTTCAAAATGTTCCTTATTGTTAACTTGTCAAACTCTTACACCTCGCTAAAAATCAAGAGTTCGAGTCTTGTCAGTCCCATATTCTACCATGTCCAATATACGTTTTTTAGGTAAGTTTGAAATCAGTGTGATATCTCATTTCTATTTTAAAATATCGCTTACCCTCGGACATTTTAGCATGTCATCTGTGCTATGCACAGAATAAAATAATATATTATTTAAATAATTATTTTAATTTTTTGTATTTAATCTCTTATAAATAAAATTTTATATATAATTTTAAGAGTTTTGTTTTAAATATCCATTTACTATAATATATAGTATAGATAAATTAAAATTGTATATTGACAATTAAAAATTGAAGTTATGTTTTTTTATAATAAAAAAAAAATGACATAGTTCTAATACTTCATTATTTTAGAATAAAAATATATGAATTTTAAAAAATTGTTATATTAGTTTTTGTTAAATACTTAATGAGTAAGAAAGAATCATCGTAACATATAATGACATGTAATTTAAAATATCAAAAAAAAAAGTTAAAAAATGAATAAAGCTTTTAAACAGATGTTACAATTAAAATTAATGTCATATTTATTAATAAGTATAATTTTATTTGGATATCTATTTATACTTTAACATACTTATTTAAAACAAAAATAAAAATAAATAAAAATATTAATAATTGTGAGTTTTAAAATATGATTTTGTAGACTTGCTATATTAACTTTTGGAAGGAATATATTGGAATATTTTTACAAAAATTGAATATTAGTCATTGAATAAATCTTATAAGATTTAAAATACAATTTTAAATTTTGAAAAAAAAATAGATTAAGATTTTGAATTTCAATCATCGTACAACATTTTTATTTATATAATAATATAAATAAGGATAGGTAATTGATTGATTAAAATTATTTATAATTATAGTTATATTTAAAAATGATATGGTTTTGCATAGCTATATTTTAAATTCTAAAATTTATTTTTTAACTTCCTATATAAAAAAATTCAAAATTTTAAATTACATATGATTTTTTTCTAAAAACATATGAACTCATAGTGGAGTAGATAGAAAAGTATCATAAAAGAATAGAAGAGCTGCACATATTAAAGATAAATAATTAAATAATTGACTAATACCTATAATAGTTTTGAAAAAATTAATTAAAATTAATATTTTCTTTTTATAGCTTTAAAAAAATATTATATGCATTTGAAGTAATGTTGTGCACTAACTGTCAACTAACACATATCATGATATCAAAAAAATATTAAAGTAAATTTTAAAAAAAAAAAAAAAGTAATCATATATTAATATAAAATCAATAAAAAAAATTTATTAATAATGATTTTGTTTGGATTTTGATCTATCACTTTATAATGAGTGACATATTTTTTATTATACAAATGACTCTATCATGCCATTTTAATATAAAAATTCTAGTAAAACAATATTAACTAACAAAACCTAGTTATAAATAAAAAATAGATAATGGTTGGTATAGAGAAGAGAGAAATGACACACAAAATATAAAATTAAAAAAAAAATGGTCATAGATAAAATATATATATATATATATATAATAAAAAGAAAAAAAATGGTGTACCTAGAAGATAAAAGAGTCTATTTAAATAATATAATAGATTAAACAATGAGTTTCATCGTTTTATGAATATAATATTTATAAGGCGAGAAAAACATGAATGACTTGGAAAAAAATATAATGTATGATGGCTAGGATTTTTAGATAGAAAAAAGAATTGGTTAGAAAAAAAAATGCACAAGAATAATTTTTTTTATCTTTCCTTTTTCAAAATTATAAATCATGGAATCATTATAAAAAATAATAAATTATGAGATTTTAAATATATATATATATAGTATAGATATGCTTAAATTTATTTGGGAATAAAATTGTATTTAATTATGAAATAGAGAGAGAATCTACATATAACGTTTAATTTTTATTTTATGTTAGGTTTAATTTTATGTTTATGTAGATTAGACCAATTGTGAAAGATATTAATAATATACATTTTATAGGAGGTGAGAGAGTTTCTTTTTTATTAGATTTATTTTAGGAGAGAAAAGATTGTATTATATTCTTTTTAAATAAAAGCTTGATTTATTTTGAGAATAGGTGGGAGGTTGAAAATTATGTGTTTTTTCTTTCTTTTTATCGGCAATATATTTGTATTAAATAATTTAAAAGGTTAATATTTATATAAGTGGAATAGCTAATAGATGTTTTAATTTTTTTTTTTATAAAAGTCAAAATTTCAAAAAATTAGATTTAAGGTTTTGAAAAACTTAGGCCTCTAAGATGAAAAGTCACTTTGATATAATATATAGCATAGATAGATAGATTATGAGATTTAGGAAAGAGATAAATATTAGGGGAGAGTTTTTTAGAACTTATAATTCAATTATTATTTTTTAAATCTATATTTACTTTGTTAGCAAATAATATTATTTTTAAATATTTTCAAAATTACAAAAATTAGCAATTTTAGTTTTTTTTTTAATCTATAGTTATTTTGTTAGCCAATGATACTATTTTTAAATATTTTTAAAATTACAAAAATTAACAATTGTAGTTTTACGTTTTTTTTAATTTATAATTTATAATATTTTTTTTTTTGTTGGTAATTTGCGTTTTTTTCTTTTAATGTATAGTTACTTTGTTATGAGATGAGATTTAGGAAAGTTAAAAATATTAGAGAAAAATTTTAAGAACTTGTAATTCAAAATTTTAAGTGATTTTTCTTTTTATCTATAATTAGTTTGTTAGCGAATAAAATTATTTTTAAATATTTTTAAAATTACAAAAATTAATAATCAATAATTATGAAATGAAACTTTAGAACTTTCACAAACCTTCTCATTAAAAATCTCATTCCCCATATATAATATATAGATAGATTTGTAGATGGGTTCACTTTCTCCTTCGTAAACTTCACAGAAAAGCAATGACATTACTTAAAATTCCAATTTTGCCCTTGTAACATAAAACAAAAACATTATCAAAATAAACTCAAAATGCATCTTTCTCATCCTAATCACTACCTACCATTACACTCTCTTGAACCACCATTCCGTGTGTCCTATATCCCCAAACCACTGGCTCCACTACCTCCCCCATAGTTCCAAAACAACCAATATGCATTTTTTTGTTGTTCAACAAAATCAAACCATAAACTAACAGTCATGCTACACTCACCTCCACAACACCAAATGCCTTTCAAACCATCTCCCAATCGCACACGAAACAGAATGCAATAAATGCAAAAAAAAATCACCACCACAATTGAACACAATTGCCACCACAGGTCACCCAAGCCACCATGGTCTTTGAAACCTGCAACAAACCCTAATAAACACTCAAATCCACAAACACAAACAAAACCTAATAAACTCCCAAATCCACAAACACAAACATAGAATTGAGAGTTCAAACTTACTATTAAAACCCCTAAATTCATGTAACACAACACCCAAATCAAGAGAGAGACAGAAAGAGACAAAAATTGATAATTTCATGGTTATAGGGCATGGGCATCAATGCGACCACCTACCAACCCCATTCTTCACAACCCTTCATTTCACTGTCTGATCACCTATCATACTGCTATGCGCCACCACTCCAACCTTGATTACTTCTACAACCACCAACAGAACTTAGTAGCTACAAATGATGGGTCTAAGTTCCAACCTCGATGACTTCTACAACCACCAATAGAACTTAGTAGCTACAAATGATGGGTCTAAGTTCGTGAAGGATGGAGATGAGATGTTGCAATTGCGAGGGTCATTGCAGGGAAAATTATTGGTGGATTTTGGGTTGTCTCATAGGTATTTGGGGGTTAGAAGGGTGAGATTATAGAGGTGGATGGCGTGGAGGATTGAGGAGCCATGACATGGTAGGAATGGTGGTGGAGGGAATGCATCGGCCATGCGGGGGACTACGATATGACAATTCCATGGAAGGGCTGAGGATTGTTGCGGGTTATCTAGGTGGAGAGATGTTGGAATAAAGGTTTAGGGATGTTGTTGTCGCCAGGGTTGAAAATAAACTGAGTTGAGCCGATTAGTAAGTTGTTCAATCTTGGCTTAAAAACTTAATGAACTTCAAAATATGTTTAAACTTGGCTTGTCTACAAAACGAATTGATTTCAAACGAGTTTTTAATCAGCCAAACATGAGTTGTGCTCGAATAACTTGATTTTTTTATAGTTTATATAAACTTATCGACCATTGTATTAAGTTGTTTAAACTTGGTTTGAAAACTTAGTGATGATAAAATTATATTCAAATTTGACATGTTTACATAACAAGCAGATTTCAAATGAGTTTTCTGTCGAATGCGAGTCGAGCTTGAGTAATTTGATTCGTTTAACAATCCTAATTGTCACATTAGAGAGAGTATTGAAAAGAGCAAGAAGAAGAGAGAGGTTGTCAATGTGCGGGATGTAATGGGGTATTATGGTAGATTTACCCTTACATTGGACGATGTTAGCTGACAAGAGAGGTCAATGTGCTTTCAGAAAATAAATAAATAAATAAATAAAACAGGGGGGGTAAGTGTGATTTTTGAGTTATACAGCGGGCTAGTGTAATTTACCATCAAAAATTGAGTGAGACCAACTTTTTGTGATTACAAAAATTTACTAAATTTTGTAAATTGTATACAACATTTTGAAAATAAAACTAGACAACAAACAAATTTTTCTTTACAATTTTCAAAATTCTATAAATATGCATAGAAAACTGTAAATATAAACATTACTGAACAACTGCCAAGTGATCATGGCTTAGCCAATTTGGATTTTTATTTCTTTTTTTTCATCCTTTTTCACTTTTCTTCGTATTGTTTTGTTTTGTTTTCTTTCTTTATTTGGTCATAATTCAATCAACATTTTACCAGCCAGGACTAGACCTGTTCCTGCCTCATGAATCTGCTTCAAACATGATTAAAAATAAACCTAACAACAAAGCACACTGAAAGCAGTTCTGGATTTCAATACAAAGCAAGAATGGAATTTAAAACTCTGCTAAAAGAGCTATTTATTCAGGCATTCACTTTGTGAGGGGGACTAACTATCCTCCTTGGACAGCCTTGGCCATGCCAAATGCAGCTGCAGATGCAACCGCTCCGATCAACGCTGTTTGCAGTGCACTCTTGATGGGTTTATTTCCAGTGAAGTAACCCTTCGCATAGCCAAAAATTAGCAACGCGAATAGAGTTAAAATTACTGATGCGATCACAGCCTTTCTCGCGATTGGAATGAACATGTATGGGATTAGGGGGACTATTCCACCCACGATGTATGCAATCGCAATCGTGAGCGCGCTGTGTACTGCTCTCCTTGGATCCGGTTTCTCCAATCCCAGCTCAAACCTGCACTTGTCATGGAAAATTTTTGGTTTGGTCACCAGTTTTTTTTTCCTTTTTTTTTTTCTTTAGTCAATGTAAGCATTAAAATATTCACTAAAAACAAAAAAACACGAAAACCAAAAAAGTCAGTTTTCAAAAAATTTCATTCAGAAAACTCAAACCAAACACACTGATTGGAATTGGAAAAACAAGAAACAAAATGGAATATGGAAGGAATATTAGTGATACAAATATATAGCAGATGATGCAGAATTTTAGCCCAAAACAAAGAGGAAAGTTGGAAAAGATAAATGGGAAACAAATGTGACAAATTTCATACATGGTGGATAAGCCAATGAGTTATTTTTGTTTTAATAAGAAAATATTAAAATCAATTTATTGCTTCAGAATTGTCAACTCTATATGCATTTTATCAGAGCATACAATTGAGGCCTATATCACTGATTGAAATTTCTACTTCATAGTACCTGAAGGAAATTAGGTATAAAATTGTATAGCAACAATTATTGCTGTACACTTGGATTTAGAAAGTAAATGGCTAAGATAACCAAAATAGGAATCATCGTTGGGAAATACATAGTGGGCACGTGAGTCTAACTAAACATATTTGAACTTTTCTCCAACTGGTGATAAATCAAATCTTTTTCCTTAACTTATTAGTGTTTTGGAAATAATTTTTGATAACTACAATAGAAAATTAATAATTTTTTTGGTACATCAAATGTTGTAGCCTACGATGGTGGAGACTATACTTCAATTATACTATGTTTGGATTGGGTAATTTAGGAAGAAATAAAATAAATGTATGTTTCTTGATTGATATCACCGGATTAGATTAGTAAAGAAGACAAAAATGAGAAGGAATTGAAAGAAACCATTTATCTTATAATTCTTATTTTGATTCTCTTCAAAAGTGAACGGATTAGAAGACAGAAAAAACCATCAAATTACTATTATGTTATTATATTACTACAATTGACCCTTTAGATATAAGCCCGTTTAGTATCACTTATAAGTTAATTTTTATCATTATAGCTTTCTAGATTATTTGTTTAAAAGATTTAAAATAAGTTAAAAATTTGTTTGGGGCAACTTTTTATTATCTGTTAAAAAAAAAAAAAGGTTGAACTTGTCTAGTTAAATAAACATTACTTTTTTTTATAGTGCGATATCCAATATACTTTTAAAAGTTAAAATTAAGCCGGAAAAGATGTGTCTTTTTATCCATATGTATTAAGCATTATAAATAAATTGATTTATAAGTACTATCAAATGGGGTCAGGAAAAAATTAACACTTAAAGAATATACTCTTGAAAGTTAAAATTAAGCTGAAAAAGATGTGTCTTTTTATCCATACGTATTTAAGGGTCATAAATAAATTGATTTATAAGGGCTACTAAATGAGACCATGAAAAAATTAGCACTTATAACAAGTTATTTTCATTGTATAATAGAAAATAATTTCTTTATTTTTTTAATCTAGTTTAACCAGATAAAATTGCAGAAAAAGATTCCATCCAAATAAGAGAGAGAAAACAGAGTGTCTCCTATATTTATTTATTTATTATTATTTTTTTAATAGAGAAAAAGGAAGCTTTAAGGGGATATCACAGTATCCGTAGGCCATAGTCATGAATTGTCCGCCAAATTTAATCTAACCCATCAAAAGAGATTCATTATTAAAATAATCAATAGACCTCATTCACTTACTACAAAAGAGACTAAGGCCTCGTTTGGGAATATGCTTTTTTAAGTAACTTTTTAATTTTTTAGCTAAAATATAATGTAAAAAAAACTAGTATGTTTGAAATGACTTTTTAATTTTTTACTAAAAGATATGCAAAAAATAAAAAGAAAAAAAAATCTTTAACTTTTTCGTATATATTATTGACTTTTTAATTTTCTTAATAATTTTTTGACTTTTTAATTAAAAAAATTACTTGTCAAACGACACCTAAGTAACAATCGAAATGCAACACTCACAACTTTCGAGAGAGAGTACGCCCCAAAATTTGATCTTGACACCATTGTGAAACACACATGCGTTATCCACGAGCACAATACCCCGGTGGTAGAGTGGCTCCTATTTAGGAGCCAACTAAGTCTGAGTCGGTTAAACCAAATAAAATTTCAATCCATTTCTTACTTATTCATGGTAATTCTAAAAATAGAAAATTATATTGAAATGTCGTTTCAAAATTTTCGGCAAAGTTTGTTTTTTTCGTTTTGTTTTTCTCTTTTATAGAAGAAATCTATGGTGTGCGCCCCCCATTGGATGCATATTATATGTATCCTATCATAAATTAATATAATTTTATCATAAAATTTTATAACATTAATCACAAAATGAATAATCTCACTACAAATTGACATAACAAAAATATCGTAACTAAATCACAAACTTTTTTTGTTACATGAATCACAAAATTTGAATATTTTATTATGCTAATTTGTGACAAAATTATACATTTTATGATTAATATTAAAAAATTTTGTGATAAAATTACACCAACTTATAATAGAATGCATATGTTATATACTCTATCCACACCATAGTCTTTTTCTTTTTTCTTTTTATATGATTTGGGCTAGATACTTTTGTAACTTAAAAGCTCATTTGGAAATTCATTTCACTTCTTTGAATAAATAAGAAAAATGTTTCATCTCTTCAATTTTTTTTCTCCAAACTCCGTTTGACTCCACATCACTGGGGGAGTTTGAAAAAAATAATAATAATAAAATAAAATAAAATTGAAGAATGTAGCATTGCTCGTAAATATGTATAATAAAATATTTATAAAAAAAAGTAAAATGCAAGAAATTGGGAAAAATTCATTTTTTTTAAATTCTTATTTTCAATCTTTCCAAAAAGTGAAGAGATTGTAAAAGGAAAAAAACTATAACGAAATATTATTTTGTTATAATATCAAAATTATCCTTTTAAATATGGAACAATAAAAAGATTGCCTCCTATAAAAAGTTAATTTCATATATAACATGATATCAATTCATTTCATTTCTATAACTAAATAAGATATGAGAGAAATCTTCTCTTTTTTTTTTCCTAACTTACTTAATCATTTCTTCCTCTTTTCTCTCTCTTAAAAGCATATTCAACACTTTACCAATTTTTTCATCCAATTTTATTTCAAATTTGAGTATAAAAAAAAAAAAAAAAAAAACTAATTTGATATGAACTAATTTAATCATTTCATCAAATTTCTATTAAAATATTTTTTGAAATTCCTCTCTTATACCGAATTTAACTTTTTATTAAATTTGATATAAAAAAATTATCTTTAATGTTTCATCTTTTAAATTTTCATTAAAATTAAAATTAGATGAAAAAAAAAATTTATTCTATCTTAATTTGATGAATATTTAATGAAAGAATTATAGATAACTTTTTAAATAAATTAAAATTAAAACCTGATTAAAGAAAAAGTGAAGAAACCAACTAGGCTTAGCCTAGTTGGCCACCATGCCTTCCTTAGGGCTTAGTCCCAAGGAGGTCATGGGTTCAATTCTCCTTAGGGGGGTTGAATTAAGGGAGTGCAAGCACTTATGTGCTTTGCCAAGGGTGGGGAGCTTTGCTCCCATAGGTGCTAATCTAACAACTAACATTTGCCGATCAAAAAAAAAAAAAAAGAAAAAGTGAAGAATAAAAAAGATTCCGAACGTGGAGAAGTTAAAATTGGAGAATGATGTAAAGAAGAAAAGAAAGAAAACTTACTTCATCATGAAATCAAGCCAAGCCTGGGGATTCTTCTTGAGAGCATTGACCACGGGTCTATACTCATGCTCCTCTATCCCGTACTCTGCCAGTATCTCCGCTACCTCCGCTGCCTCTGCATACATATGCATGCATTTCTCTCCACATTCATCATCCCCATCCCCATACCAATACCAATACCAATACCATACATGCATACTCATACGCACCTGTATCAGGGACGGTCACGATCTCTTCCTGCTCTCTCCTCAGCTCCCTCACGTAGTGATCTGCCTCGCTCTTTGCCGCCAGATACCTGCACAATTTCCCGATCTTCGATTAGAGGATTTGATGAAGAAAATAGAAATAAAAATGAAAAGGTGAATAGAACGAAAAGGAGAAATAGTCAATAGGATTCAAATTTGAAGTTAGATTTTTTTTTTTTTTTTAACGGAATTTAAAGTTTTATTTGATTGAGATAGGAAATAGTGAAAGAAAACAGTTTAAAGTTAGTTTATGAATTTGAAAAAATTATAAAAATAAAAATAAGTAAAATGTAAATGAAATATATTTTACTTTTTTTTCCTTTTTTACTTTCAAATATCTTTATAAATTTATGAATCAAAACTCAAAAAATAAAAAAGTAAGATTTCATTTTATTCTCAGTTTCTTTTTCTTTATATTTTTTTATTATGACTAAAAAAAAAAATGTGTGAGTGCATTTCTTTCCTTTCTATTTCTTTTTATCAAGCCCTTTCATCAAAAAGAAGATCCTCTGCATTAGAGACTCATCATCATCATCATGACAATTCTTCAACATTTTGGCTAAAATAGAAGAGAAATGAGTGTTAACAATACCCGCCGAGTCCCATGGAGATTGCGCCGGCGGCGACCTCGGCGATGCCGGCGGTGAGGATGATGGAGGAGGAAGCGTTGGCACCGGAGAGACCGGCGGCGAGAGCGAAGGGGACGGTGAGGCCATCAGAGACGCCGATGATGATGTCGCGGACGATCTCGCCCGCCGTGAAGTGCTTCTCGGCGTGTTGCTTCAGAAGCAACTTCTCTGAGTCTGTGGTCCGATGATTTTCCGCCATTGAATCGATTGCACCAATTGAAGATGAAGAAACACAGACTTATTAAAGCCTTTTTTATTTATTTGTTATTTTTTTTTTTCCTGTGTGAGTCTGGAAGAGTTTTTGGCTTTTGGAAGGAGGAAGACGATTGAGGAGTGTGAAGCTAAGGGGGAATTGGTGTGTGAACCTATATTAGTAGAAATAATGTTATGTATCAATTAGTATTAATTAGTGTATTAATTAGTAATTTAATATAATTTAAGATATTTTTAATATTTGTAATTTGTATAATAAGTAGAGTTAATAATAATGTCATAATGCAGCAGCACTCATACTATCATTAGTGGTGTTACATGAGTCTCACACCCATGTGAGAGATTTGGTAAAAAATTTGATAATTTATTTGAGGTCCTAGCATAACTCTATTAGTTATGATATTATTATTAATCTCATTTATTATATAAATTACAAATATCAAAAATCTTTTAAATTATGTCATATCATCAATTGATACACTAATTAATATACTAATAGGCCTATTTTGGAAAAATTGTTATGATCAGTTTTTTGGTGAAAAGCTGCTTATAAGTAACTTTTTTGTGAGAGAGGGAGTGGGTTATAATCTGGGAAGTGGATTATAACTCACTTCCCAAAATACATATAACATTATTCTATTACAAGGGGTTGGGGGTTTGTTGTCATGCTTGGGAGATGTTTTTTTTTTTTTTTTATTTCTTTAAGGGTAAAAGATTTTTTTATTGAGTGTTGCTACTAACACCACATCAATTATTCATTACTTAGGGTATCTCCACCGGCTCTTCAGAATTTTCATCAAATCTGAATAAAAAAAAAAAAAGACGTATTCCTCTATCTGATATCGCCTATTCCAACGGAGAAATTTGACTTTTCATCAAAACACCGATCGACCGAGCAGACGACCAGCCGGTCAATCAATCAATGCAAAAAATGAAAAACCTGGTTCTAAAACAATTGGTTGTTGTTGGTAGCTTTGGTGATGCCCAGTACCACTACCTCTTCCTGATCTATACCCATTAACACCTGGTTCTAAAACATTTTTTTTGCTGATACAACCACCCATTTTTGCAACCTATCTCTTCAACAAAACCCAGATCAAAAAAGAGGTATACACAGATGATTTTCTTGTAAAAGACCAAAGTGATTATTTTGTTGTATAGACAAGACAAGAAAAACGAGAAATGGTGAGTAAAAACCAACAAGATTACCTATTTAAGCAAATCCCAGATTAGAAATAAGTGAATGAATCTAAACGTTTGACAGAGAGAGAGAAAGAGAGAATTGATCCAAATATATTCAGATCAGAAAGTTAGAGAACATGTTTGTTTTGGTTACAGAGATGGTTGACTGGGGGGGTCGACTTCTCAGTGTAAAATTTTCACAAAAATTTGCTTGAGATAGTTATCTGGGAGGACGTCCAGCCGGACGTCTGGCCAATCGTTCGATGGGTCTACAGTCAACGATCATACATAGTAAATTATTGAAAGGTACAAAACATCTTCAATTTGGTGAAAATTTTGAGGCGTTCTCAATTTGATACCATTTTGGTAAAACTATTATAACACAAAAAATATCTTTTTTTCACCAAATTTAAATTTAATAATGTATTTAATGAACCGTTGCAGATGAAATTATGTTTCTTCTAATCCTATCAAATCTTTTACAACCCATCATCTTCTATGCAATATCCATCTATATTATATTAAGCAAAATGGTGTTCAAATATGAAGGGCGGTGGGAATTTTAAACCCTCAAACTAAAATTCTTTAATTTCCATTGGCTCATACTTCTTTTATTCAAAAATATATATATAAAGAATCAACCAGATAAATCCTAATAAATCTTAGTAGATATCATATAATTATTTAACATGTGTTACACATACTAATTAATATATCAATTATTGTACTAACATATAATATAACATTATCATTTCAAAATTATGGATCATACTCATTATACAAATTACAAATATTCAAACCCTCTAAAATTATGCCACATTATCTAGTAGTACACTAATTAATTGATATACCAATTGGTACGTATAGATTTATTCAATTACTTGTTTAAAAGATCCTGAGGTTTAAAAAACAAAATACGAAACCAACAAACAACTAGATAAACATATATCCCAAAATTCTTGAATTTTTACATTTAAAAAATGTAAATTCAATTTTTATTGGATCATATTTCATTTATTTAAAGAAAAAAAATAAAAAAAAAAGAATAAACAAACAAGTAGATAAGTGTTACAACCAAATAAGTATTAACATATAAAAAATAATATTTATTTTCTCATTTTAAAATACTAAAAAAATGACATACTCAATTTTTTGTTGGATCATATTTCATTTTGTTTATAATTTAAAAAAAAAACAAACAAACAAACAAACAATATCCTTAAAAAATCAAATAATTGTTTGACTATTTAAATAAAAACAAACAAACATTATCCTCAATTAAAGGATTGAGTATTCAATTTTAAAGGATAAAATTATTCTAGATAAGTAAATCAGATAATTATCATTTTAATCAAAATAAAAATGTAACAACTTCAGATTTTGCTATATCTCTCAACCAAAACTTCCCTCTAATAGTTTTCATCTAAACTTAAAGCTTACATAAGGTATGCAATTTATCTATAACTCTGTTATATGTTTTTGTTTATTGATGCTTAATAAAACTCTATTAGAGTATGTAGGGACGAAACTAAAGTTTCATCATCAAAGGGGCCAACAGAACAATAATTATTTTTACCAAATACACAAATATACATGTATGTACAATATAATATATAAATTGTATATATACATAGAAAAAAAAAATTTATATACCATAAAAACAATCTCTAATGGGATGAAAAAGTTAGAAAGAGAATACAAGATGAGACAAGAATAAGATATATATATATTTTTTTTTATATTGGAGGGCCATTTTACATATAAAATGGTATATATATTCTTAAACTACTATGACAAATAGTATTTTTCACAGAAATAGAAGGGCCATAGCCCCCTATAATCTTCTCTTAATTTCATCCCTGAGAGTATGTGATTTGTTTATTGATGTAGAGTAATTAAATTTAATGTGTTTACAATGATACTCAATAAAATGCCATTAGAGTATATGTGGCTCAATAAAATTTTGCTATTTGTTTATAGGTGTTGAGTAATTAAATTTAATGTTTTTACAGTAGTTTTTTTTTCACATTTTAGTTTTCATTTTGTTTCTTCATTGAAGGTGCACTAAGAGAGAAATGTTATTCATATATTTTTAATGAAAAATTATATTCGTACATAAAATTCACACAAAATAATATTACAATAATGTAAAATTTGGAATTTGGTTTAGAGTTAAAATTTAGTTTAGTAATGTGTTTTGTAGGAATTGAGACTTACATCTTAACATTTAGAATTTGATTTAGAATAAGTTTTTCACTTTACACTGAATCATATATATATTTTTGAATAAAACTACTGCCTTTTTTTGAATACTTAAAATTAGCTCAGAAAATATGTAATTAAGACCCCTTGGCCCCGTTTGTTTTCAGAAATAGAATAGAAGGGATTGATAGTGAGGGGATTGATAGTGAGGGGATTAAGTAAAATTGTGTTTGTTTTGATGATAGTTGTTAGCGTGGGGATTATTAAATTATTTTTATATAAAATAAATATAAAATAATAAAACAAATAAAAAAAATACAAAAAGATTAAACATTAATGTTTTAAAAAAAATGCCCAACATGTAAAAAATTTTAATAAAATAAAATAAAAAAATTTCAAAATAAATAAAATAAATAAAATAATGATTTTTACTTAACAAAAAATACAAAAAATTAAAAATTAATGTTCAAAAAAAAATATCCGACATGTAAAAAAAAAATAAATAAATAAAAATAAAAAAATTCTAATCCGCCGAACTATTTTTCTAATACCAAGTCCTACAGGCCTATCCTAATCCCCTCCCCAAAGGGATTCGTAGTCTGGAGGGGATTACGAATCTCCTCTCAATCTCTCAAAACAAACATGATATTAGTGAGTTCTACCTCACTATGAATCCCAATCCCCTCCCTATAACCCAAAACAAACGGGGCCTACTCTTGTGCCTAAAGCTTATAAGCCATTTAAATATTTTTAATTTTTTGAAGTAAAAAAAAAAAATCATTTTGTCATTTGTCAAACCTCAAAAGTCAAAAAAAAAAAAAAAACAGCAACAACAACTTATTTCATAAAACAAGCTAAAAATTAAAAATTGTCACATTTTAGTCCCCATCAAAAAAAAATGTATTCCTTTTACTTCTTGACTTAATTTTTCATTTCAGAATTTTTTCAAAATATATCCAATTTTTAATTTTATTTATATATATATTTAATTTGTGTAGTCTAAGTTACACTTAAAAATAGATAAAAATAAAAAAATTGACTCTTTTTTTTTTTAATTCATCAAAGATGAAAATTAGTTTAAAAAAAGTCTTCTCAAATGAAAGTTATAAAGAAAGTGAAGAAAAACAAATAAGATTACTAAATAATATGACTTATTTAAGCATTACAAAACTAAAAAACTGTAAAAATAAAAAATCTATTGTTTAGGCCAACCCTAAATATTTGTAACTGTGGGAGTCGAATAATTCGAGGGCAATAGGTCCGGATACAGATATGAGATCAGTCAGGGACGTAACTTTTATTCGGCATTGATCCTAGTCGATCACAGAGCCGAATAAAAGAATCGGCATTCCAATCAGCAGAACAAAAGCCGAATAGATATACATGCAATGGATCAAGGGTGGGCCTGACCCTAAGGCCCAAGGGGAATAATATAAATAAAGGATCATCAGTCAAAGAAAGGCATGTGAGAACAAGTAAGTATAACTTGAGATATAAGCAACCAAGAGAGTAAATACTGACTTATCCGTCGGAGTGCTAATTCCGGCACTCCCGACCGGAGTGTTCATTCTTTTTTAGGTGACTACCTGAGGATCACAAACGCCTTCCAAGATCCAAAAAGTATTTTCGAACCATTTCTTCACAGTAACTTAGAATTTTTTAATAGAAATCCTTAAATCTATTCCAAACTTACCAATAAAATTTAAAAATAAATGTTCTTAATAATTTTAAATTTTCATTAATTGTGCTCCTTTAAACAAGATTTTTAATTTTTAAATAGAATGAACATAGTTCATAAAATTATTTGCATCTTTTAAAAATTTTATTTCAATAAATTACATATATTACTCATACAGTTTACCCCGCCGGGGGGGGGGGGGGGGGGGGGGTTGTGTGAATCGTTGAATGTTTGGGCTGGGGAGAGCAAATTATTAAACTAAAATTTATTATTGTATCTTTCAAAAACAAAATCTAAAAGCACATATTGATTAATGACTGGATTTGTTTGAGTGGAGAGAGGAAACTTTTTAATATACAACCTACAAATTTATATTTAACTTTTTTTTATTTTATTTATGAGTTGCAAAAAAAAAATTTAAATGTAAACAATATATATTTTAATTAAAAAATAATATATTATTTTATCAAAATTACTCCAATGTCACTAATTATATAAATGGATATAGGTAAGTATATAAATAAATATTGAAACAGATTAGGAAATTCAAAAATTATAAATGGAATAGAATCTGAATTTTTTGTGACAATGTAATCTCAATCTAATTTACGACTTGATTGTTGGAGGAAATCTTGTGATCGTATCTAATCTAATTTCTGTTTTACAATATGATTTACCTTATACATATAATCAAATGACAAAATCTATAGATTTAGAAATATATATATATATATATTCATCTTTAGAAAATAATGTGAATCTCTTTAGTGTAATTTTTTTAAGTGTAAAAATTATAAATGTGAATATTCATATTTTTAATAAATAAAATATCATGAATTTTTGAAAGTGGGAAAGCTAGTGTGAATATTCGTATTTTCTAAAACATATTTATACTTTTCAAAAATTTACATTATTCTTATTAATTGAAAATGTGAATATTTGCACTTTCCAAAAACATCACATTATTTATATTTAAAAAATAATAAAAAAAAGTGTAAATATTAACATTAAAAATAGTGTGGAATTTTTACTTTTTTCATCTTACATAATTTTATAGTCAATTTAAATTTTATTTAATAAATCTTGTCGAGTAGTTTCAAAAATATAATTTTTTTTTTTAATCAAAAATCGGTTTGCATTTTGAAAGTTATACAATTTTAAAATTCTGAAACATAAAAATAAATAAATAAATAAAAATGACATATAAATATGTTGACGAAAATAAGGATAAATGTAATGGAAAAATATTTAATTTCAAATATATAGGACTTATCGGATCACAAGTGTTTTCATATGATCTATATAACTAAACAAGGTCTCAAAAAGGAGCTTTCCATCAATTTTTCTCATTTTTCATTACTTTATTATGGGACAAATTTGATTAAATATGGTCAAAAAGAAGGAGAAATTACCTATCGGATTATTTTTATAAAAATAATTATGAATTAATGAAAATTTTTATCAAAGCTTATTAAGAAATTTTTGTACTTCTTTTAAAATATTTGAAAAATCTCACATCTTTTTGGAATGTTTAAAAAAATCTCATATTTCAAATCATTTCAAATAAAAAAGATTCTCATATAAAAATTCATCTCAAATTTAATTCTCATATGTTATGCATCTTATCTTTCTAGTACAAAAGGGAAAAAAAACAAAAACAAACAAACAAACAAATATAATAGAAATAAAGGTATAACCGTAAATTTAATTTTCAAATAATATATTAAATCTATCTTTCTAAAATCAATAGGACTAATTAGTCTATAAGAAAATGATCGACATTCCTCAAAATGAGATTATAGGTAAATTTTCCTTTAATTTTCTTATCTACTTGTGGGTAATTTCTTTGTATGTGCCAAGAATTAAAAGATTTTAATATATTAAACAACTAAGAATTATACTTTTATAGTAAAGGACCTAATCGTTACATAACATGTGTGTTTTTTTTTTGTTTTATATTTTATAAATTTAAAAAATTGAAGAAAATAGAGTTTTTAGAGCTTAAAGACCCATCAGTGGTTTGCAATTATATATAATATAGATAGATAGTATAGATATGTTAGTCAACAGTATTTTTTTTTTTAAATTAAAAAATTCACAAATTTAGGTGGAAGTAATGCTTGTCACAAAAACTTAAAATATAGTATAGATATAAATATATAAATTTTAAATTTAATTTTTTATAATTAGAGCAATGCCAATAATTTCCTTAATTGTGTGGGTTTTTATTTTGGGAAAGGATGAAAGACATTTCCTTATCAGATATGTAAGCCACCTTATTTCCATAAGGGACATGGGTGGCTGTAGTGCTAGGGACACAATAGTCAATGCTGTGCAGTTATATATGCTTATTTAGGGACTCGTTTTGATAATATGAATCTTTTACATTTTAGAGTATATCGAGTAGAATATATTTGTAAAAAATTAAGTTAATCAGATATCGTTAACCCTTTTATCCACTCATATTTGTATTCATTTTAATACTTTAAATTACAATTGTTATTTATTTTTATAGAAACAAATGTGAGTGGATTTTAACGATATCCGATTAACTTGATTTTTTGTAAGTATATTCTATTCGATGTGTTATAAAATATGAATAATTTAAATCATTAAAATGAGTCTCGAAATGTGTCCATAGGGCTGCATAGCAGTCTGGGCTGCTGTGCCCCCAACATAGCAGCCACTCCATTTTTGTAAGATTTTATTTTTAAAAGGGATGTTAGCAATTATGGATATATATTTGGTAATAGTATTAAAATTCCAATTTCAATTTTTATTAGTCAATAAAAAATATGTTCACTCATGATATTTTCACCATTGTTATGCATTGATAGATTAACATAATAATTTCAGCTAACACCAATAAGTATGAAACAAATAACTGGAATACCAATAGAAAAAGTACCGAGGGAATGGGCCAAAACAAAATAATGTGCATACTATTTAAAATAAATAAAGATAAATAAAAAAATAAATTAAATTCAAATAAAAAAATGAAAAATAAAAATCCAATGCATCTAAGATAGGTAATATTGAACTACGAGCATCCGTTATTAAAATGGTGGATCCCTTCAAAATTCTACTTGACTTTCGAGATTGAGACTGTAATAAATGCAAGCAATTGGTACAAAGTTAATTTTTGGACTTTTTTAGCCTATTTTATCTTTTTGTGAATAAAAAATATAAGAGATGATATGACTCAAAATAGATAAAAAATTAAAAGCTGACTTTTTTTTTTTGCTTCCCAAAAGATCCCAGTATGCCTCACTAACAAATTGCTTTTGAAATATCTAAACCTATTTATCGAATATTAAACATTTAGAAAGAAAAAAAAAAAAACTGCTGACCTATGAAGAGAGGAACCTAATTTTATACTCAAAAAACATAGATGTGATTTCATACCCCAACCAAAAACAAAAAAACAAAAAAAAGGAACTTGGAAGAGACAGAAACCACACACTCACAACACATAACATACCTGATCGCCTAGACGGACAGAGACGTTCTTGGAAAATAATACATGTAATAGGGGTAGATGGATACCGTGAGAGTGATGAGTAGAGACCGTAACTTTTTTTTTTGATGGAAGGCATGAGCTAAATGGCTTACAAACACATGATTGTTTCTAGGAGTGAGCAGCAGATATGTCGATTTGTTTAAATTGATCGAATCGAATCGATTCTCTGCATTTTGGACGGATGCGTAATGGCGAACGGACGGTTGTGGATTGATTTTTTTCAATCTGCTTACTTTTAGACGGATAGCGGATTTGAGATTCTTTTGACTGCTACTGAACTGTCAAACCGCGAGCACCCCTAATAATTTGTAAAACTTTGTATTTTTAATTTATTTAGATATTCTGTTTGTGTTTTTAATTAAAAAAGAATATATTATGCTGAAAAAGAGTTTTCAACTTGAATATATTTTTTGAATTTAAAAAAAAAATGTATTGTTTATCTATATTTTTTAGTTTTAATTCTAACTTTGAAAATAATAAATAAAAAAGATGATATGTGCTGGTTGATTTTTGTTTTCAAAAATAAATATAAATGTAACAATACTGATGCATACAATCTCTACTACTGCTCTGTTTATAATTTTGGTGGTTTAAATTGTTTTTATATTTTAAGAACCATATATTGTAATACTTTATGTGAATGAGGTATGCTGTGATTGTAATCTGTGAATGATGCATGCTGTGATTGTAATATTCTAAAATTTCAAACTTTCTTTATTTGGATGAAGCATGCAGTAATTGTAATACTTTTTTAAGTCATTGACTGTAATACTCTTTTTTTTTTTTTTTTTTTTTTTTGGAGGAAGTGCACATGTTGAATTATGTTAAAAATTTGTAAAATTTTAAACGGCCAAACCGATTCGCATCCATCCGCTAATCCGCTCAATTCATATCTGCCAGATTGACGGATGGATACGGATTGATTTTCTCCAATTCGTCAATTTGGCGAACGAATGGCGGATTGGAGGTTCCGTGGTCGTAACCGACCCACGTCCACCCCTAATTGCTTCTACCAAAACATAAGAAAGAAGAGAGGGTGGGAGGTTGTGATGACCGGAAGTCTTGTTAATGATTCGTTTTGTTATAGTTGGAAACTTGTTTCAAATCCTTGCTTTCATTCATTTCTGTGTCGAGTTTCTCGTGTTTCGGGAGGTGCGAGGTTGGGTCCGGAGTGGCTTGGGTTGAGCTGACGAGTTTCCTAGTTGGAAGGGCAGAGCTGCACTTGCGGGATGGGGCCGCACATGCGAGAAATAGGGGAGTTCCAGGTTTGGCTACTGCATTAAAGCAAGTGCGGGGGAGTGCCGCACGTGCGGGGATGGGTGCCGCACGTGTGGGAGTCAGCTGAGTCCGAAAATTCTGCTTTTCTTCTCTTTTGGGGCTATGTGTATTCACTTTTCACACATCACTCTCTCTCTAAAAGTATCATTTCCTCTCCTTTCTCTCTAAAAATATCCACCAAACACCATAAACACTTGATCTCTTCCAATCCATTGGGGTTTTGATCCATCATCCTTCACAAACTGTGGAGAGCTAAGCGAGGGCTTCACTTTGTGCGGTGGAGATCGAGTTTCTACACCGTTGATTTTGGGGTTTCATCTCATCTCTTCTTCAAAACTTGAGGTAGAGATTTTTTTAGAGTTATATATATATTTTTGCAAGCTTATGTTAATTTTGAGATTTCTCTTTGATGGCATTGAAAATTTGGTTTTTGGCTCAAGAATGTTGGTGGTTTTTGAAAATAGATTCATCTCTTGTTTTCTTTAAATGATTTTTTTGAGGATTTGAATCACATTGATTTAAGAAAGATGTTTTTGGATAAGATTCTACCAAGAGATGAGGGAATGTATAGTTTTGATGAAAAACCTAGAAATTTGGGGTTTTTGGAAGATGTCGAGAATCTATGGATTTTCTTGTGCCAAATGAATGAATAAAAGGGAATTTCATATTATTGTATACAAAACGACAGTTTTCTTGGTATATGAGAATTAGTGGATTTTGTTGGGATTTATTGTTTAAGTAAATATGTATATAGCCATGAAATGACGAATTTTTGAGAACACGTGAGAAGTGGAAATGTTGTTACACTTGGAATGATGTAAGATTCTTATGTGATGTATGTTGAAATGCATTGGAAAGGAAAGTGGAAATTATGATCACAAATAGAACATTTGTGTGGAAGTTTTGTAAATAATAGGATGTTGCATTGCATGGTTAATTATTGCATTGCATAGATAATTGTTGCATTGGCACGGATAATTGTTGCATTGGCACTTCAATACCTTACTTGTTATAAATATTGAATTGGGATTTAAAACTTTACATCGAGAAAGAAATATTGTGAAATGAGTTTTATTGAAATGTTTTGGGGTAAATACGTTGGTAAGTTTGAATAGGAGGTATAGATGAAATTGATTAAGTTGGCCTGAGTGTCTAGGGTGAAAGACTGAAAACACGCGCGGAGTAGGTGCCACATGCCTTCCGATTAGCTACCGATAAAGTGGAGATTTGGTAGTGCTAGTTATATCTACTTGTAGACACCAACCTAGGGATTACCCATGTCGTATTTACCGCCCCTTGAACTAAATTAATAATTTTTGAATTGTTGAGATTTCACGTTATCATTGAGTATGATGGTTTTTAAATGATGAAAAAATGGGAATTTTCTTTCAAAAGGTAAAGCATGGCATGTGCATTTCATTTAAGAAACTTGTATAAAATATATATATTTTGTTAAGAATTTCTTATTGGGCTTTATGCTCACCCCTATGGGATTTTGGTGTAGGAAAGGATGTGGCAATTCCGTCAAATTAGGGCGTGGACATAATTATTGAGAGCATATGGCTCTTTTTTGTTGTGATGTATTTTTGCTAGCCAATGGCCATAATTGCATAGGTCCGAGAAATCATTTTTGTGTAATCGGGCTTAAGCCTTAATTTGTAAGCCCTTGAAGGCATTTATTTATTAGATTTGATATTCTACATACTATAGATTCATGTATTTGATATCATTGAATGTATAATTCGCATGTGAAACTATTTTGTACAAACCTTAATGATCAATGATGTAAAGGTTGAAGAATTGCATCTTTTCTTATATTGAACGTTTGTTGATGTACTTAAATGATGTTAAAATTTGGGACGTTACAGAGGTGGTAGAGTTTCTATGTTATTTGAGAAGAGGTAGACGATTAGGGTGAAAAAGATAAATATTAGGAGTAAAAATTTAGGACAGAGAGAAATATTAATGGAGAGATTTTAGGAACTTCTAATTTAAAATTTTATTTATAACAACATTGTTATGATGAAATAGCCAATAGTATTTCTTTAAAATATTTTTAAAATTACAAAAATTAACAAATTTCTAATGACACTTTGGAGTGTCTATAGGCTCCAACTTAAAATTTTATTTTTTATTTAAATTACCACTATATCGTAATTCTCCCAAGTAAAAATGTTGCGTTTGTCTTCTAAACTCTTTCCACCGCATAGATAGAGAGATCCGAACAGAATATGTTACCCACCAATATATTTATGAACACCAACCTTAGATGCATCCAACGCAATAATGTACAAGGTTAAAGTTAACTTATAATAAAGTGTACAAAACAAAACAAAACACTAACATAAGGACATGTGAACAGGCAGAGATTCTTGGTTTGACATTCTCAAGAGTGTTGGTATTGTCCTTTTCTACTTTCTAGCACGTTACAAAAAGACAAGTTGTTGGATATACTGTTTGGTTCTTGTGATCTTATCTACACTCTTTTTTTATCCTTTTTCTTCCTTTTTTTGTTCTTCTTCTTCTTCTTCATTTTTTTTTTTTTTTTTTAATTCTCATAAATTTCATCACCTAATTAAAATAAATTAAATTGAAGTAAGATGTTTTAAAATAAACATCCTCTCTATCTGTTTCATACATTTGGACTCACTTGAAAGATGAGTAAAAATATGAAGTTTTTCTATGTCTTTATGCATGAACAACTTGTATTATGTGTTTTGATGGATATTTCTAAACAATGATTTGAATTTACCTACTAGAGAATTGGAATATTTAGAATAATTCTTTTACAGGCACAAAATCCAATGACAGTACTGAATACAACCATGTCCCGTCTGTCCAATTTTTCTGATCAGATTTCGTGAACTTAAACTTTTGTGTTAAGAAATTGGCGAACATTTCATAATATGTCTAATTAAAGGAATTTTTCTTTTTCTTTTTTCAAAATCAGGGGTTTGTTAGTTGGAAGTCTTCTAAAGTTTTTTTTTTTTTTTCACTGGTTAAAAAAATAATAAAGTTGGAGTAAAGCTCATTTTTAACCTCCTACTTAGACATATTTATCTTGGAAAGACTTTGTGAATACCCACTCCTATTATCCTAAATCATGCAAATATACCCTTTACTCCTTACTAATAAATGTACATTCTATTCTCTTTTTTTTGTTTTTGATAAAAAATAAAATAAAATAAAAATTATTTAGTCTGCATATTAAGCCACGTTGCATTAGGTTCAATTGTCATATTTCAATGACCATAGCCCCAGACCGTGGAACAATCTTCCACATATTGTTAAGAGAAAAGATGCAACACAAATATAACCACACCTTTAAAAAAAAGGAAAAAAAAGGTGTCCAAGCACACACACACTTCCTTCTCTAGTTTCTCAGACACTAGGAGAAACACTAGTCTTCATACCCAAAAAATAAATAAATAAAATAAAATTACAAGTCTTGAAATATAAGTTAACAAACAAGTTAGGCTGCAGGCCCGGAATTCATAGACAGAAATTTATCAAGAAAAATAATGCATGGTCCAAAATCAACTTTTGTATGATGGAACTCATACTTCAAATGACTTTAGACCACATTTTAATTTTTCAAGTAAACTTTTTGTGTTCAAATTCTGGGTCAAGTGTGGAAAGCCTTGGCCAAGCGAGAGGCAGCAGCTGAGGCAATGGCTCCTATGAGTAGGGGTGCAACTCGGGCGGGCTCAACCCGAGCAACCCATGCCTAACCCGAGTTTTTTTAGGGCTTGGACAATAATATCTTGTAATCTAGACGGGCTTGGGCAGATTTTTTATGTCCGAATTGTAATTCGGGTCGGGCTTGGGCAAAGTCAGTGGCTAACCCAAGCAACCCAAACCCGAATTGCATCTAATATATTATATAAATTGTATAATATATGTATAAAATAAATTAAATAGCATCTTTTATTTGAACCATTAGATTAAAACTAAAAACAAAAACCTTTTTTATCTATTCTTTCTTCCCTCTCTCTGTGACTCTTGTGGCCGGGATGATGTTTAAGTTTGTTGTATAAACTAATGGACTTATGTATATAATGAAGTACTATTTGTTGCATGGAAAATTTCAGAAGCTGTTTGTTGCCTTGTGAAATTCGGATAATTTGGGCTAACCCGAGTTCGAATTATGAAGTTTGGTCCGGGCTTGGGCAGCCATAATTGGGTTGATGGTCAGGCTTGGGCGGGCTCAGGCATTGCCAAATACAATTCGGGCTGGGCTTGGACAAACCTCCAACCCGACCGAACCCGTCCGAGTTGCACCCCTACCTATGAGGGCAGTCTGAAGGGCACTCCCAAAGGGATTGTTGCCAGTGAAATGGCCCTTGACATAACCAACTAGGGTTAGGGCAATAGAAGTAACCACAGCCTCTGTTGCTTTGTCAATGAGCATGTAAGGAATGAGGGGTACCAATCCACCCAATATGTATGTAATGGATATGGTCAATGCACTTTGTAGAGCTCTCATTGGATTTGGCTTCTGTAGGCCAAGTTCAAACCTGCATTCACAATCATACAAATGCAAAACTAATCACATTTAATATATTAATTTGCCAATGTACAAGGCTTGAAAAACAAATGTGAAATTGAACTTTCATTAAGCCTTTGTTCCAATTTCTTAGATTATGTTTGGATCATGGATTTGGTTGGGAATTTTTTTTAAAAGAAAAATAGAAAAAAGGTATATGAGATTAATCAAAGTTTTAGGTAAAGATTTAAAAAAGGAATAGATGAGTCTTCTAAAACACAAAGTTAAAGATTCAAAAACAGCTTTAATAAATTACTCTTGTAACTTTTGTTATTTAGAAGGCATAGTGGAGCACAAACACTACAAAATGGATGTGGTGTCCATGTGCACATGTCGAACACTTCGCCGGGCGTATTAATTTTTATTTTTATTTTTATTTTAGATACATTGGGCATATTTCACAAACATACTTGTTCTTGGTATGGATATATCTTAGGACACTTGTTTTTTTGTTTTATTATTTTTTATTTTAGAAAACTCATTTGAAGTTAAAATAAAATATATGAAAATAAAGAGAAGGGAAGGGGAAAAAATAAAGTACACTCACATATACATTGGTATTTTATATCTCTATACTTTAAATTTATAATAACGATTAGTTTTATTTTTAGTTTTCAAATTATAAGTCTTGTGTCATTTTAGTTCGTAATGTTTTAAATTATGTCAATTTGATCTCCGACGTATAAAAGTGTTTCATTTGGTCTACAATGTTTAATTGTGTCAATTCAGTCCTCAATGTATAAAAATATACTTGGCTTCTCTCAAGTTGGCCATCTCAATTTGAGAGAGGGTTTGGGCCTGATAGACCCATTTTGGGTCCGACTTTGGTGATCTGAACTATTCACTTCTTACGACTTATTGAGTAGAATATATTATGTAAAAAATCAAGATGATCAAATATCAATAACTATATATTTGAATCACATTTGTATTACAAAAAAATAGATGATTATTTTTCAAATTATATTTTCCGTCTATTTTTTTTTTAAATAAATATGATTCTTACATATAGCTATCGATATTCAATCATCTTAATTTTTGCATGAATAAATAAATAGTTCGGATCACCGATATCGGTTAAAAAATAGGTCGACCAAACCCAAACACTCTCTCAAGTTAAAATGTTAACTTGAGAGAAATCAAACCCATAAAAAAAATGTTTTGATAAATTGCTAATAAAGAAGCATGTGAGAGAGAGAAAGAGAGAGCCAACATACTTCATCATGAAATCAACCCACTCTTGTGGCTTCTTCCTGAGAGCGTTCACCACTGGCCCATACTCAGGTGGTTCAATCCCGTACTGTGAAAATATTTCTGCAACCTCAGCTGCCTCTGCATTTCAATCAAGTAGTTTAGGATTGATGATACTACTGGTCTCTGGGGGACGGGCCTGGCTGATCCACGCTCCCAATACCGTTGTCTGGTCACTAAACTGACTGAGGTACCTGCACAAAAGTCCAACGGGGAACGGGAGTCCCCCAGCGGACCCTCCAACGAGCAAGTTAGAAGAGAGATTAATGAAATGTAGAGATGGAGTGATGATAGAGAACTTAACCTTCTTTTTATTTTAAAAGCCTGCTTATATCCTTTGTTCATCATTTCCTTATCCACTCCAACCTCTCATGTTGGCCGAAAGCCTACGTTTTAGCTTGCCTTGTTCATGGTGAGGCCGTTCTGCCTCGACGTGAAGGGGTTATCGCATTAAATGTTGCAGGGGACCTCATTAATGGCTGATGTGTGGTGCAATAACTCTACAGGATCTTTGTCTACCTATGTGGTTGGTTCTTCTGTTGACAAGTGTTTAAGTGTCACTGGTCCTTGGTGCAACGCTAGGTTCCAGTAATGTTGGGTTGTAGTATTTGAGTTTTGCATTAGGTTCTAAGTGGTGGGCCAAAAGCCCCTATGAGCCCACCTGTGTCAAGGATGATGATCACATGCATTGACAACATTTTACTCTTTTACAAAAGCAATATATTACTTTTATACAAAATGCTCATTAAATAAAGGATTAATTACCCTTTTCACTCCTCTAATTTTAATTTGCTCATTTTGTTTAAATTTTTATTAATTTTTTTTATATATACTAGCATATTACCCATGCTATACACGAGATTTTGTGATTTAAAATGAGTTATTGTGAAAAAACTTATATATGGTTCTCCTTATCAAATGATTATATATACGACTATCTTATACGTTGATTTATAAATTTGTCAACTATCCATTTCTAAGAATAGCATGATATTACTTTCCCTAATAACACTTGTCAAGTCTCCACCATTCACCAATTATCATCTCTCTAACTTTCATCTCATCTTTGTTGATCACATTGACTCTTATTTAAAGCAACTTTACTACGTAATCACCCTTACTTTTAACTTAATTTCCTTACATTTCCCCCAAGTCGACCTCTATCCCTACCCGCAACCTCTCTTCTCTAATCTCAAGTTGCCTCCACCCTTCATCCCATTGTTTGGCCATAAAAATTATGGTTAACCATTAATTGATAATAAATTAGTTGAGTTGACATAAATTCTCAAATAAACTTGAATTCGACTCGTATGAAATAATGAATAATTTTGTATGTGTTGTATATACAAATACTAATAAATAAATAAAATGAACAAAAAAATGCTTTTAATTTTAGAAATTTTTGTAGTGCTTTTATGATTATTGTTATTCTTTTTCATCTATAAGATCATAATGATGAAATTAGTTGATGAGCTTTATTAGATTAGAATCGTACACGTGAGAACAACAAAGACAACTAAATACATGTGTATACATATATACTAGTGGTAAACCCGTGCTATGCACGGGATTGGTTTAATAATGTGTAAATTTTTTAATAACGCATTAATTTCTAAATTTACTCATAAAATTATAATCATAATGCATAAAGATCATCTTTTCAAATTTCTTAAGTGAAGACAATATTTCAAAGCAAATATTCATAAAATATTTAAATCATCCAATTGAGTTATTTTTCGTAAAACAATAAACTTGATTTCTAACTAATGAAATAATATATATTAACAATAAATAAGATGTTTCTCAATAAACCTAATGTCTAAAACATATATATGCTAAAAAAACTAATAATAAACTAAACGTCATAAATCAAATCTATCTATATTTGATAAATTAAAACTCAATAGATGTCGCTCATCATGTCCAAATGTTCCAAAAAGTACCTGTAATTTTTTTGTTATCATTTTTTACATACAAACAAACTTTTAAAAAAAAAAATAGATATATTATCTTATGAGGAGTGATGACTTAATTGTCCTCATTTTTGGGTTGTTGCTTCACTTCATTCAGTGAATTGTGGGTGTTGGATATGCATGAGTAAATTGTAGGAATAAAAATTATGGGTTTCTTTTTCTTTTTTTTTTTATAAAAATAACGTGATAGACATTGAATATTTTTAGTTTGTATATATGTTTTTATTTAAGTTACAGATATTTGAGCTCTTTTTTTTTTAAATAACGTGATAAACATTGAAAAAAATAGTTCATAAAGACAAAATAGATTAAAATAATTAATAAAGATTTTTTTTACATCTAATTCATAATCTTTTTTTTTTCTCTCTCACAACTCAAATCAACTATAAAAATTAAAAAAATTAAAAAATCAACTATCATTTCAAACATAAATTTTTTAATCAAATTAAAATAATTAAAAAATTAACTAAAATAATTTATTTCCAAATAGAGTGGGTGTTTTTTGACTTTTTAATATTAGGCAGAAAATTTAGGGGGTGTGATTTTGGTAAAAGCATCCAGTTGTGCCGGTTGCGTGCCGGTTGCTGACATGACTATAAAATAACTTAACGTGTGGCACCAACTCTAGCCTTGCATTACAGCGGATCCCGTCATCAGTCTTTGCGTCTCTAGAGGTTTAAAGCTGATTTTTTTTTTTTTGAAAAAATGCGAATAAAATTGAGGTGTTGTGATTTTAAAAAAAAAAAGTCCAAAAATTAATAAATTGGTTTTTAATTTAGGAGTGATTTGAAAAGTTCATTAAAAATTAATTTTTTCATTTTTTTTTGATTTTTTTTATATTTTTATGTGTAAAAAATATAAAAAAATTAATTAAAAGTTAAAAGCTAATTTTAACTAACTTCTCAAAATCCTCGTTAATTACCAAAAACGCCTATCAGTCTCTTAACCCACTGTCCGGCCGACTCCTCTCTCCATCGTCGGCCTTACATCTACCGTGCGTTGAGATCCCGACGAACTCTCTCCCATCTCCCTCGTCGGTCCGATTAACCGGCTTATCCATAATTGTTTTTGTAATTTTTAAATATAGTTTGAGAGGGGCATTCAGCAGAATAAAAATCAAACAAATCAAACCAGAACCCATAAATAGTCTAGTTAGACAGAAAATAAACAGAGAGGCGGGGACAATTTTCTATATATATATATCGACAATATCGTATTTACACAGAGAGTAAGAAGACAGAGAATGGGTTGCAAAAACCATTGAATTCACAAATTTTCTTGCTATGTGGCTCTACACCAATATTCACACAGTTATTCCATTTAAACGGATATGAAAAGAAACATTAGAAAAACAGATATGAAACGAAAAACAGAGACATGTTCAGAGCAAAAGGAAAAAAAAAACAGAGACATGTTCAGAGCAAAAGGAAAAAAAAAAAAAACAGAGACATGTTCAGAGCAAAAGAAAAAAAAAATAGAGACATGCACACTAAAGTAGCCAGCTTTTGTATAATCTTCCAATTTCCTTGCAACTTTCTCAATAAATTTATAAATATATATCCTTGTGAATTGTATATAAGAAAAAAAAGTAACAAATTTGTTTGGATAGTTTTTTTTTTTTTTTTCGTTGACAGCTTGATGTGTTTGGGGTGGGAAGGTAAACAGATTTGTTTACAAAATCTCAAATGCTTGAAGAAAAAAATAAATTATTAAAACAAAAGAAAAAGAGAAATCGAGACCTGCCTTCAATGGCGGACTGCGGACTGTTGGGTTCACTGCTAATGAATGAAGTTGATGAAATAATGGTTTAAGGAGATATGGATAGATGGGTGGGGTTTTTTTTTTTTCTTCTATATATATCAATCTGTTGTAGGATAGTGAGAGAGTGAGACTGAAAGTGTTTGAGGATATGAGAGATTTGTTTGAGGTGGGATAGTAATAGATTTGTTTGGATAGTTTTTTTTTTTTTTTTTTTTTTTTTTTGTTGACAACTTGATTTGTTTGAGGTGGGAGGGTAAACAGATTTGTTTGGATAGCTTGATTTGTTTGAGGTGGGAGAGTAATAGATTTGTTTGGATAGGTTTTGTATTTTTTTTTTTATGGATAGGAGTTGTAGGTAGTGGGAGAGTGGGTGTGAAACTCTTTGAGGGTAGGGGAGAAACGTATGGCAGGAGAGAAAGGTGGAAGTATAGGAGCTTTTGTTGTTAAGAAAGTCTTTGAGAGGGAGTGAAAAGAGCTATCAACTCAAAAGAGAGGTGCCACGTATTTTCTAAATTTATGAGAATTTTAGGATGACATTTTGAAGCCTTCTAAAACAGCACTACATTCTAATATATATATAGTATAGAAAGGTGGAAGTATAGGAGCTTTTGTTGTTAAGAAAGTCTTTGAGAGGGAGTGAAAAGAGCTATCAACTCAAAAGAGAGGTGCCACGTATTTTCTAAATTTATGAGAATTTTAGGATGACATTTTGAAGCCTTCTAAAACAGCACTACATTCTAATATATATATAGTATAGATAGATAAATTTACATGGTTCAAAACCATTACATATTCATAACTCAATGCTACTCTTCAATTTTCAACTACTTCAAACTTAGACTACTAGTATTTGGAGAGAGACTAACATTTTTTACACACAGATTTGGAGAGAGTTGGTTTGCCTTGGGAAAGAGATTGGATATGGAGTTTGCTTACATTGGAATTTAGGTTGTTTAGAGTTTCTAAAGATTTAGGTCTTTTATCATTTTTAGGAAGGAAATATTAGAAGAAACCAATACTTCTCATATTAAGCGGGGTATATATTTTTGAATTTTGAAATTCAAAAGTATAGATAATTAAAGTTTTTTTATTTTATTTTAATAAATGAACTAACTAATAGATCTTTTTTTAAGTATATATCATTTTTATCTTTTTATGTTTTTAATTGACATGATTTTCTATATTGGTGAGATATTTAAATTTTTAAATTCAAATTTAAAGGATAATTAGAGTTTTTTTTTTTTTTTTCTTAGTTAGATTAACCAATATAAAGTTTTTTAATTATTTAAAAATATAAAAATTCTAAAAATTCATATTGAGAATTTGGAGTTCCCACAACCCTTGTGGTTAAACCCTCATTTTGCTTATATAATATATAGATAGATATAGGAGTATAAAATTCACTTTACATAAGTGAAACAACTCACTTTTTCCTTCTTCTTCAGGTTTGAGATTATAAAATAAATCATTTCATAGACAAATTAGATTTTTTATTTTAAAATTTAAACTATGTTAAACTGAACTATACACAACACTGCAATATTAAATGCAAGTATAAGATTTGCTTTATATAAGTGAAATAATTCACTTTTTCTTTATTCTCCCGATGTGGGATTATAAAATATATCATAAACTAATTATAGTTTTATCTTTATATGACTAAATAGAAGTTAGTCAATGGGAAAAAAAAAATTAATTGTCTAAAATTAATAAAATCAGTATAAGAAATCGTGGTTAAATCGACAAATCAGTCAAATTGAAAACGGTTAAGCCTAACCGGTTAGGTCAAATGACCAACTAATTTATACAAAAATTAATTAATTAAAACTTTTAAATGTTATTTTAATTTTAAAATTTAAAATGGGAGTATAAGATTCATTTCATATGATTAAAACAACTCATTTTTTCCTTCTTTTCCCGATGTGGAATTATAAAATAAATCATAGACTAATTAGAATTTTATTTTTATAGTAGGTCAAAAGACCAACCAACTTACATTTTATTTTAAAATTTAAACTATATTGAATTGAAGCATGCACAATACTACAATATTAAATTGGAGTATAAAATTCAATTTATATACACTACAAGAAAACTCACCTTTGGCGACCAAATTTTTAGTCGCCAAAGGTCCATTTTTAGTCGCCACAAGTCGCTGTTTAACCTTCCCCGACTAATTTTTTTGGTCGCCGGTTTTGTCGTGTAACAACCCTCGTACTGAGGCCTCGTTTGGGAACAGGCTAATTTAGTAACTTTTTGGCTATTTGGCTAAAATGTGATGTAAAAAAAACTAGTATATTTGGGATGACTTTTTGGCTTTTTACGAAAAGATGTGCAAAAAGTAGAGAGAAAAGGGAATCTTTGACTTTTTGGTATGGGTTGTTGGCTTTTTGACTTTTTTAGTAACTTTTTGGCTTTTTGGCTAAAATAGCCTCTTGCCAAACGAGGCCTGATTACCGATAAACCACTGAATTAGCTACTGGTTACTGCTAAACTGAACTGATGATGACTGATAATGGACTTAACTGAAGTACTAAATAGACCGATTGAAATCGGAACTGAAATTGAATAAGTTTATAAATTGAATTGCACACTGCATCTATTTGATTGATTGATTATCTGTTTGAATTCATGTGTTAAACCTGCTAATTGAAGGCCTTATCGGCGGCCGAATTAGGAACCGTTTACTGTTTTGTAACCAGTAGAATTTATGTGATTTTATGGTGTATTTATCTGAAAATTGATTAGGAATGATTAAATTAGATTAAATAAAGCCAATTGAAAAGTTTGACTTAATTACCATATTGCCACTCCTAGTGGGCCACTTAGAATAATGTACTAGACCTTATTACATGTTGAACAAAGCTTCTCCTCAGCCATTTCCTTAGTCCCCACCGAAATTAGAAGAGAGTTAGAGAGGGAGGGGCTTGTTCTTGTTGATTGCTTGAAGACTTGAAGTAAATTGAAGTGTATTTGCATAATTGAGCTTCTAGGCTTTAATTACAAGACTTAGGTAAGAAAATTCATCTTCTTCTTGTTGTCATTGAGTTCCATCTTGCATGTATCATGGTTATAGAGGAGTTAAGTCATGAATTTGCTCATATATGTTGAATTGGAACTCCATTGTTGCATGCATGCTTGAATTGGTGCATTTTGAAGTTGAATTCATGGTAGATTGTACATGCATGTCCATGTTTATATTATAGCCCATGTTTTCAAAATGTTTTCCAACTATTGAGCTCTTTAGAGCAAGATTTGAACTTTGATTTTGGTTTAAAGCTCATGCATTGCATGTTTTAAATTGTTCTTGAAAATGGATTTGGATTTGTATTTAATTGACTCACCTTTGGGGCTTGAATTCATAAATTGACTTTTGAAACTTGTTATACATTGTTTTAGGATGTATTTTCCAGAATTTGGGCCCAAGAGGTCGAGTATTGAGTTGGGAATGCTTGGTTTGAGCTTGGAAGGCAAATCTGGAAATTCCAAATTTGGCTTCTTCGCTCGAGCGAAGGATTCCTCGCTCGAGCGACCAAGGTTTCCTCTGAGCCACGCTCGAGCGAAGGATTGGTGGCTCGAGCGTAAAAAACGAGCATCCAGTACTTTTATTGTTTCTGCAGACCGCTCGAGCGAAGGATTTCTCGCTCGAGCGAAGCCTTTGATTTTGGAAGCTCGCTCGAGCGAAGGAAGGCTCGCTCGAGCAAGGCTCCTATTTTCAGCAACTTTTGAAAAATGCCTTCCAAGTGTATTTTTGCATCCTCATCCCATCCTAGGCATTCTTAGGCCTAGTTTAAGGCATCTTAATGAGGATTTAGACATAGAACCACACCGAGAAAATTTAGGGATTTAATTATTATCCTTCCCGATTGTGAACTTAGTGTGTGTTCTCTATTTGTTAACTGTTTAGGGTTGGCTTCGGGGACGCGCTCTAGCTGCTATTAGCCCAATCTCTGTGAGTAACAGATTGTGTAAAGATATGTTCAAAATGGTTATCTTTTGAATACTGAACGGAACTGTTTACTGAACTGATATTGTTATTGAATGAATGTATGTCCTGTATTGTGAACTGTACTGTGGCATCCTTAGCACTTATTGCTTACTGTTATTGTTACAGAGCTCTGTCGGTTTCCTTGTGGAACCATACTGTTTATTGATTGATGGCCATCACTACTGTTGGGTCTGTTGAGGCCCGGTCCTTTTGGACCTACTGGTTATAGGCTAATGGATGTACCACATATGATTGATTGACTGACATACTGAAAGACTGAAATGCTGTTTAATGAACTGTTTTCATTATTGTAAGGACATTCATTCATAACCTCTTTACGCATTATGTTATTCATTGGGCTTTAGCTCACTGTTTATATATATATGTAGGTTCTCAGCAGCCAGACCGGAGCTAGGAGCGTGGGTTAGTCCCCAGTTTTGTCAAACCAGCCTATGTGCCTCACTGCGAGGTTCCGAGACGCCATGCTATGGCTTGGGGTGTTTTGTGTTCCCCACCTGTCTCTTGACTGTTTTGTATTATTGTATAAACTGTTTACTGTTTGACCGTACTGTTATCGAGGGATTAGGTCCCCATACTAAATGTTGTAATGATTGTATAGACTGTACTGTTTGAACTGTATGAATGCATGAAAAATGTTTTTGGCATACAGATTGTCACAGCTCAATGGACACTAGTTATTTACTGTATTGGCTTCCACCAGGCCCTGTACTCTGTTTTACTGTATAACTGTTCAGCAGGCCTTCGGTAATCTCGGATTACTGGCCAATTACGGTGCTAAACCCATAGGGCCGGGTTTGGGTCGTGACATGTCGCCAATAAACGGTCGCAGAAGGTTTTGGCGACTAATCTGTCTTTTAGTCGGCAAAAGGCAGGTGTTTAGCGACTAAAGCTTTGGTCGCCAATACTCAATTCCATTTTTGGAAATTATACCTTTGGCGACTAAATAGTTAAATTTTTTTTTATTATTTATACAATTGCCACTCTTTTGGCGACCAAAGTATTTTGTCGCCAAAAGCATTTGTCAAAAAAAAAAAAAAACCCACTGTGCTGCCTCAGGAGCTCCCAAGGGGTTTCGAACCTGTGACCTCCACCTTCCAAACCTTAACACAACACGCCAGCCCACTATGCCACTCAACTATCACATGAATATAATTGCAACTTATATTATTTATATATTACTTTCACAGTATTAATACAAAACTATATATTTAAATATAATTATATATATTGAATATAATTTATGTAAAAAATAAATGATTTACTAAAAAAAATTATAGGCCACTTTTGGCGACTAAAATAAATTTTTAGTCGCCAATTTACTAATTTTCGGCTACTAATTATTTGTTTGTCGCTAATTAGTAGCCAAAAACAGCCACTTTTGGCTACTAAAGTCAGGTTTAGTCGACAAAACCCCTCCTTTTAGCTACTAATTTTTTTTTAGTAGCCAAAAACATCACTTTTGGCGACTAAAGTCAGGTTTAGTCGGCAAAACCCCTCCTTTTAGCTACTAATTTTTTTTAGTAGCCAAAAATCTGCACTTTTGGCGACTAAATTGAATTTTAGTCGCCAAAACCCCTACTTTTGGCTACGAAATTGATTTTAGTCGCCAATAACTATGCATTTGGCTACTAAACTGCTTTAGTCGCCAAAAGTGTTCACTTTCAGCGACGAAAATTCATTTTTTAGTCGCCGATTGTCGTACTTTCAGCGACGAAAATTCATTTTTTAGTCGCTAAAGCTAGATTTTCTTGTAGTGATAAGTGAAACTACTCACTTTTTCATTCTTTTCTCGATGTGGGATTATCAAATAAATCTTAAACTAATTAGAATTTTATTTTTATATGGTTAAATGAAAGCTAGCTAATGGATATTTTTTTAATTGTTTAAAATTTTTTTAAAAAAATAAGAAAATTAGTATGAGACTTTGGAGTTCTCACAAGTCTTTCTCACTAGAAATCCCATTTTCCTTATATAATAAGATAGATACCTTTGAAAATTGACAAGAGTAGTTTTAACTTTCAACTTAGATAGAATAATCAAAATTGAATACCTTGGAAAATTGATAAATGTCCCAAAATTATTAAATTTAACCTCTAATTTGGATGGAAAGACCAAATTGAAACTAGACTTAAAGTGTAAGGACCAAATTGTAAAGTGAAATTTGAGTCAAACTATAGAGGTAAAAGGTGTAATTAAACCAAAATATAATGAGTCATAACCAAATACTACATAAGATATAACCAAAAACTTTTTTTAATTATAACCAAAATAATAATCATAATAGATCATAATCAATATCACAATAAATCATAACTAACACCACAATAAGTAATAATCAAAAATGACAAACGCCATAACCGAACATATGATACACATCCCAAAATGGGATGTGTAGTATAGAATAAAAAATTTTCCATCACTTCCCTCCCCTTTTCTTCTTCTTCCTTCTCATCTTTTACACTAAACCCTATATCTTGCGGCTGGGAGGGTTAGAGAGGGCATTTCGCCATGAGAGAGGGGCATCATAGTAAAGAAAAAGATGAAGAAATGGAAAGAGGTGGTGACAACGAAGGAGAGTGCAGTAGCTAGCAACGACAAAAAAGAGAAGAAGAATATGATGATAATGGCGACAACAAGAGCAGGTTGGGGATGGCTAGTGTAGGATTAGGCTTTGGCCATTTTGGCAATTGAGATGGCTGGTGTGAAATGTTTTTTTTTTTTTTTTTTTTTTTTAAATGTCCTAAGTTTTCGACAGGCGGGGTATATATAAAAAATGATATATAAATTTATTTTCTATATCAATTTTTAAGACTCAGCAATGTCTAAAAAAGATATATAATTAGCTGATAATTAGAGAAAATATAAAAATATATATAGTTACTTTAGATATTATAATAGACTACCACATTATTGAATTTGAAAAATAAATCTAACTTTCAGGTTAGAATAGCACTAGTTCATATATATTCATGGCTTTGAAACTTGAAACTGAGATAAAGAATATGGCAAAAGTATTTGTTGGAAAAAATGGGTTTTGGTAAACTTTAATGTGAAATTCAAGTAGGCCCTAACCATTGTTTTTATGGGATTAAATGGGTTTAGATTCTTTGTAACAAGGTCTTTACACCACATAAAGAATGACCAAAAACCATTGAGAATTGAATGGGAAATTGTCTGATAAAGATGTCCTCATGAAAGAGATTTTGGGAATTGTGCATAACTACCAATTCCACATTGATTATGGAGGAAAACTTTGATAGGTATTTAAACCTCAAGATTATAAGGACATGAGCCCTTTAGGGCATCCAAATTTTCCGAAGGAAGGGCGGCATGGATGCTTCAAGGATGGGTTTGGGCCAAGACTATGGTCCAAGTTGGTTATGGAAAAATTGCCACACGCGCGCCGCCCGCCGGACCCAGGTCTGTGGTCCGTGGGTCGTGGATCTTAGGGAACGGGTTTGGGCTGGGTCAGATTAGTGGTCCACCAACTTATTCTTTTTGGGTTAGGTCTATTGCAGGCCCAAGTCTATTGCAAAAATGTATATACACATATGTGTATATTGTGTGTAACTCACACTTTGAATTCCTATCAGTTTTGTGCATTACTCCAACAGTTTTGCAAGAGTAATGGCCTCCATTAGTGGCCAGCCTTGATGGCTGGAGACTCCTTCTCTCTCCGCCATTGTGTATAAGAGGAGACTCATCTCCTTTGGTTTGGTACAGAAGTTTTTGGCTTCCAATCATATAGTCAGTTTGCTTACTAGTATAATAATCCTTCTTGTGTGAGAGAAAGTGTTGCCATTGTCGGTTTGCCAAGCTAACAGAAGATGCTTCTGAGTTAGCCAGTTTAAGCCATCTTATCCTGGGTGCCAGAAGTCGACGTTCCTCCAGCAACCACGGTGATGCGGCTAATCTATTTTAAAGACACTATGGTATCAAACAGAATTTGGTTTGCTCCCTTGTTTTCAATATTTCAATTTCATTTGTATTTCGGTTAATCATGGTTCATGTTATGTAAGTTAACTGATTAATTTTTAATCTATTTGCTTCGTTTAATTAGCCTATTTCACCATCAAACTTAAAACAGATTAGGTTTATCTATACGTTTTGTAATAGATTAAGTAACATCAGTTTTGTTATTGCTAGTACTTAGGGGAAAAGGCAATAAAATCGGAACAATATATATTTGCATGCTTCTGTTTATTATTTTCAAGATTTGTGCAATCTCTAGGAGTAGGTGTTCCATTGACTTGCTATGCATAATTAGAAATTAAAAAGTCAAATTGGTGTACCTGAGCACACTGTTTCTTATATGTACTGTGCTGTTCTATTTTTTTTAGTTTAATTAGAATGGCTTTTATTTATAGATATCTAGGACTATATATGCATGCTATTGTTTTATGTGTTCTGGATTTCCTGTAGCATATGATAGTCCACTGTTATTCATGAGGAAAATAAACGTAAAAAATAGTCTACTAATTTTTCCATGTTGATTGCTACTTGGTTTTCAATTTTAAATTGGTTTGATATGCCACTAATTACATATATAAATTTATGATTATAAATTCTATGTTTAGATTAGTAAATTCATATATGCAATAGTATGTGTGATTTTTATGATCAATTTAATAACAATGCTGCTGTGTTGTTTTCCATGTGGGTCTATCATACATGGTATAAATTTTGTTTATGAAATAAAATAAAATATTTTTTTTATATATAGATATATGCTTAAGCCCACTGATTAGTGGTTATATTCAATAGTTGTTCAGTTTAACAAATGTGCATAATTTTAATTTAGAGTTATTTGCATGTTTATTGTGAATTAAACTCATGTGTAACTCTTGCCTAGTATTTAATTCAATTAGTTAGGAGTTATAAGGCTTTGTAACTTCTCTAATAATTTTTAATATATAACTCATGAAAATAAAGTTTAATTTGATTATTTGAATTATAAATTAAAAGGTTTTGTAACTTGTCTATTTATGTACCTGTTTATTGTATAAATAACATTGTAAATTTAATCATGGCATTTTAGTGTAATTGGTGTAACTTATATAGCATTTTAATTTTTACTTAATGTTGTTATTCATTATATAGTGTTAGAATGGTTAAGTACAAGTTTTTTCCAATTAGTTGCTTTGTATTTCTACTAACTTTCTTTGCAGAAATACCTAAGTGTCGAAACGAATTTTGGAATGGACTACTTATAATCCTCAATTGAATTGGTTTACTTTGTTTAGATTTGAAGAAATTTTTTGCTTGAGATTCATTTGGTTTGTTTACCAAGTTGTAAAAGCAAGTTTTATTTGCTTATATTGTTGTAGCAATTGTTTTACATTACTTGTAATTTGGTAGCAATTTTTAAATTGCTTGTAAAAGTTTTGGACCTTGGTTTGTTTTAACCTAGTTCATCCCTAGGAAAATTTAATTCTTAAAATTGTTTATCACGGACTAAGAGTCAACATACTCTTGAAAATTTTGTCAAAAGGTTAACTGGGTTTTAAGTGGGACCAATGTGACCCCTCCAGTCTTCTTGGGAACATTCTTGACCATGTTCGATTCTAGATTTAGTGCTAAGACTAATTTTGAATTAACTTTTCAACTAAACACAAAAAGTGATATTCTGGTGTAATTTTCAGAAATGGTAACTGTCACCGATGCTACTGCTATGGCTAATGTTGGTGGGGATCTGAACCCCGGGGCAACTGGGTTGCCAACCCCTACTGCTATGACCTCTATGGTCAACCCTGGCATTACTCCGGCTATTCCGGGAGGACCGCTCAGTCATCATAAGCGCCAAAGAAATTTGCTGGGGTGAACTTCAAAAGATGGTAGCAAAAGATGTTGTTCTACTTGACCACGCTGAACCTTGCAAAGGTTTTAAGCAAGGATCCTCCAGCCATGGCAGAGAATGAGCCAAATAGGCAGAAAGTCATTGCGCTTGACACAAGGAAGCAGACAAACTATCTTTCCTGGAACTATGTGTTCAATAGCTTGGCAGACTCACTATACAGTGTGTTTTGTGCCAAGAGCTCAGCAAAGGAGTTATGGGAATCTCTGGACAAGAAATACAGGACTGAGGACGCCGGGGCAAAGAAATTTGTCGTTGGCCGGTTCCTGGACTTTAAAATGATCGATTCAAAAACTGTGATAAGCTAAGTCCAAGAGTTCCAAGTGATCTTGCATAAGATTCATGCTAAGGGGCTGCCGTTAAAAGAGTCATTCCAAGTTGCTGTGATCATTGCGAAACTTTCCAATGGTTAGAAGGACTTCAAGAACTACTTGAAGCATAAGCGCAAGGAAATGTCCGTTGAAGAACTGATTGTCCGACTCCAAATTAAGGAGGATAATAGAAAGAAATAAGGGAGTACCTCCTCTGTGAAGGCCAATGTCATTGAGCATGGCAAATCTTCTAGGGTGAGGAAGAAGCCTCTTGTGAACAAAGGCTCAAAGCTAGGGCCAAAGGGCGGTATTGCAAAGAAGTCAACATGCAAGCCTCAAGAACCTGGTTATCGGTTCTTAGGGAAGTGTTACAACTATGGTAGCGAGGGGCATCAGGCTAGTGACTGCCACAAGCAGAAGAAGCCATACACGACCAAACATCGTGCTCACATGGCAGATATACAAGAGCACTCCCATGAGGAGTATGACATGCATTTGACTATCGTTGTCTTTGAGGTAAATCTGGTGGGTTCAAACCTAAGAGAATGGTGGATTGATACTGAGGCTACATGCCACATCAGCTCCGAGAAGAAGTTGTTTATAACTTTCGAGCCGGTTACAAACGGTGAGAAGTTCTTTATAGAAAACTCTGCCACCTCGATTGTTGAGGGGAAAGGCAAGGTGGTCCTGAAGTTGACTTCAAGAAAGGAACTGACCTTGAACGAAGTCTTGTATGTTCCAGACATTCGTAAGAATCTTGTCTCAAGGTCTCTTCTCAGCAAACATGGTTTTCGCATGGTCTTTGAGTCCAACAAGGCCGTTTTGACCAAGAGCAGAGTGTATGTGGGTAGGGGTTATATATTGAGGGGTATGTTTAAACTCAATGTAATAACTGTTATCCCAAAGATGAATAAAGATGCATCTTCTTCTACTTACATGCTTGAGTCTTTCAATTTATGGCATGGTAGATTAGGACATGTGAACTTTGAATCTTTACGTAGATTAATCAAGTTAGATTACATACCATCTTTTAAGATTAATCCAAAACACAAGTGTAAGACTTGTGTTGAAGCGAAGTTGACAAGATCTTCATTTCATTCTATTGACAAGATCTTTATTTCATTCTATTGAAAGAAGTTCAGAGCCATTGGACTTAGTGCATAGTGATATGTGTGACTTAAAGTTTATACAATCACATGGTGGCAATAAGTACTTCATCACTTTTGTTGATGATTGCACTAAGTATTGTTATGTCTATTTGCTCAAAAGCAAAGATGAGGCTATTGACAAATTTGTTCTTTATAAGAATGAAGTTGAGAATCAATTAGGCCACAAGATTAATGCTTTAAGAAGTGATCGTGGTGGTGAGTATGAACCACTGTTTATTGAGATTTGTGCTCAATCTGAGATTATCCACCAAACCACAGTACCTTATTCTCCTCAGTCAAATTGGATGGCTGAACGAAAGAATAAGACACTAAAGGAGATGATGAATGCAATGTTGCTAAGTTCTGGATTGCCACAGAACTTGTGGGGGGAAGCAATTCTCTCCACGAATTACATTTTAAATAGAATCCCTCGGAAGAAAGTGGACAAGAATCCATATGAGTTATGGAAAGGCCGGAAGCCTTCTTATAATTTTCTACGAATGTAGGGGTCTCTTGCAAAAGTGGCGGTACCTACACCCGAACGGGTTAGGATAGGTTCGAAAACCATGGATTGTATATTCATTGGTTATGCATAGAATAGTAGTGCATATAGGTTTCTTGTGCACAAGTCTGATATTTCAGATATCCACAAAAATACCATAATGGAGTCAAGGAATGTGTTTTTCTTTGAAAACACATTTCCTTGCCGAACCCAAGGAGAGGATCAAAGTTCTGAGAAGGAACTTGAAGATAATGATCAAGATGATAATCAAGTGGATGATCACGATAAGGAAGTAGATGAGCCGAGAAGGAGTAAGAGGGCTAGGACTACTAAGTCCTTTGGCCCGGACTTCTTGACTTATATGTTAAAGAGAAAACCTCGAACTTTTCATGAAGCTGTGACTTCACCAGAAAGTCCCTTATGGAAAGAAGCTATTAAAAGTGAAATTGACTCCATCTTACCGAACCATACTTGGGAGTTAGTTGATCTGCCCCCAGGCAGTAAGGCCTTGGGAAGTAAGTTGATCTTTAGAAGAAAGATAAAGGTTGATAGGTCAATTGATAAATATAAAACTAGACTAGTTATCAAAGGATACAGGCAGCGAGGAGGCCTGGATTACTTTGATACGCATTCACCTGTGACAAGGATTACATCCATTCGCATGGTGATTGCGATAGTCGCTTTACGTGGTCTAAAGATACATCAAATGGATGTAAAGACAGCTTTCTTAAATGGAGATTTAGATGAAGAAATCTACATGGAACAATCCAAGGGGTTTTCAGCTTCAGGGAAAAATAAGAAAGTCTGTAAGCTTGTCAAGTCATTATATGGTTTGAAACAAGCGCCTAAGCAATGGCATGAGAAGTTTGACAACGCTATGTTGTTAAATGGGTTTAAAATCAATGAGTGTGACAAGTGCATATATGTTAAAGATACTGACAGAGGTTATGTCATTTTGTGTCTATACGTAGACAACATATTCATTGTTGGTAATAATGACGAAATGGTTTGAACTACCAAGACATTGTTAAACTCAAAGTTTGACATGAAAGATATGGGCCTTGCAGATGTCATTCTATGTATTAAGATTACCAGAACATCTAGTGGTATTGTACTTTCTCAGTCTCACTATGTTGAGAAGATACTTGAGAAATTTGGTAAATCAGATACAAGTGTGTCTAGGACATTGGTAGACGTGAGTCTACATTTGACCAAGAATAATGGTGAGAGTGTCTCTCAGCTAGAATATTCATGGGTCATTGGAAATTTGATATATCTGATGAGTTGTACACGGCCAGATATAGCCTACTCTGTTAGCAGGCTTAGTAGATACACGAGTAATCCAAATGTCACTCATTGTAGAGACATTATGCGGGTGTTAGGTTATCTACGCTACACCCGGGATTATGGGCTGCATTATACTAGATACCCAGCGGTACTAGAGGGGTATAGTGACGTTAATTGAATATCTGATATAAAGGACTCCAAATCCACTAGTGGTTATGTGTTTACCCTCGGAGGGGTAGCTGTGTCTTGGAAATCTTCCAAGCAAATGTGTATATCAAGATCAATGATGGAATCTAAGTTTATGGCGTTGGATAAAGCAACTAGAGAAGCTGAATGGCTTCGCCAGTTCGTTGAGGATATTCCACGTTGGCCGAAACTTGTGTCTACTATCTGTATTCATTACGATAGCCAATCGGCGATTGGACGGGCACAGAGTCATATGTATAATGGAAAGTCTAGACATATCCATCGTAGACATAATTCTATACAACAACTACTCTCTAATGGAATTGTCTCTCTAGACTGTAAAGTCTAAGGACAACGTTGCGGATCTGCTAACCAAAGGGTTAACTTGAGAGTTAGTAGAAACGTCGTCAAGAGGAATGGGGTTAAGGCCTTTAGTAATGTTACCGGAATGGAAAACCCAACCTAGTTGACTAGAGATCCCAAGATCTAGGTTCAAAGGGACAACCTAATTTCGTGTAATGGGTGAGTCACTGAAGAGGTAAATCCTCTTGCCCATTCCTTTATATAGTGATACCCGATGGGGGTAGAAGGTAAAGCTAATGCTTTTAATGACCTAAGTGATATGATAGTCAACCGTGGTATAATGAGATACCTTATATAGGTCAACTATGTAAATGCGAAGTGGGGCCACTTCTTTAAGAATTGATAAGGCCGAATTCTTTAAAACCACTCACTGAACCAGACTAGTGTTCCAGGGCCATACTGGACACACAAGTGAGAACAAGAACAATGGTTGGACTAACTCCTGTGTGAGATCTGTTGTCACAGTTTACACAAACGGCAGAACAGTTCAAGACATCACGTTCACTGGTCAGCCAGTAAATCTGATAGGCTGTCACTATGAAAGGTTCAAGGCCAACAGCTACCTTTTCTAATGTAGGGTTAGTTAGTGTGCTCTCTCTCCGAGTCTTTGTTGTAAACGTTGTCCGTTTTTCTTATTCGGTCAATTTTTATTCATGTGGGAGATTGTTGAAAAAAATGAGTTTTGGTAAACTTTAATGTGAAATTAAAGTAGGTCCCAACCATTGGTTAAGGTGGGATTAAATGGGTTTAGATTCTTTGTAACAAGATCTTTGCACCACATAAAGAATGACCCAAAACCATTGACAATTAAATGGGAAATTGTCTCATAAAGATGGCCTCATGAATGAGGGTTTTGCGAATTGTGTATAACTACCAATCCCACATTAATTGTGGAGGAAAATTTTGATGGGTATTTAAGCCTCAAGATTATGAGAAGGGCACCAGCCCTTTGGGGTATCCAAATTTTTCGAAGGAAGAGAGGTATGGATGCTTCAAGGATGGGCTTGGGCCAAGACTATGGTCCAAGTTGGTTATGGCAAAATTGCCACACGTGCGCCACCCACCCACGGGGGTCCAGGTCCGTGGGTCGTGGATCTTAGGGAATGGGTTTGGGCTGGGCCAGATTGGTGGTCTACCAACTTATTCTTTTTGGGCTAGGTCTATTGCAGGCCCAAGTCTATTGCAGAAATATATATACACATGTGTATATTGTGTGTAACTCACACTTTGAATTCCTATCAGTTTTGTACATTACTCCAACAGTTTTGCAGGAGTAATGGCCTCCATTAGTGGCCAGCCTTGATGGCTGGAGACTCCTCCTCTCTCCCCCATTGTGTATAAGAGGAAACCCATCTCCTTTGGTTTGGTACAGAAGTTTTTGCCTTCCAATCATATAGTCAGTTTGCTTACTAGTATAATAATACTTCCTATGTGAGAGAAAGTGATGCCATTGTCAGTTCACCAAGCTAGTAGAAGGTGCTTCTGAGTTAGCCGGTTTAAGCCATCTTATCTTGGGTGACAGAAGTCGACGTTCCTCCAGCACCCACGGTAATGCGGCTAATCTGTTTAAGAACACTGTGGTATCACACAAAATTTGGTTTGCTCCCCTTGTTTTCAATATTTCAATTCTATTTGTATTTCAGTTAATCATGGTTCATGTTATGTAAGTTAACTGATTAATTTTTAATCTATTTCTTTCATTTAATTAGCCTATTTCACCATCAGTATTTTTCTAGAAAATTTGGAAAAAAAAAAAATATCCATATGATATACTGATGAAATAAACTTGTATCAGGATATTTGATGATCTCTTCATGTTCCTCTCTTTAGTTCCCTCATGTAATGATCCGCTTCGCTTTTAGTTGCAAGGTATCTACATGTAGAATCCATTGCCTTTCACCAATCAATATTTCTTAAATTAAATTAATGCATAAATATATACATATATATAGATCTATATCTGCTCAAATTATGTTTATGAAATCTGTTAAAAGACGTTAACTATATCATCACTTTTTTTCATTTGTAACCAAAATGCCATAACCATAATTTAAACTAGGAAAAGTCACAAAAAAAATGTTATTTTCCTCCAAAAAAAAAAGGCAATAAAGCTTAGAAGAGTTTTTTTCTTTTATAATCTTGAGGAGGGACCTTAACGTGGTTCATGGGGTTTTCATTATATTTATTTTTTAATTTAAAATCTCAAGTTATTTTTTATTCGTAGTAAAAAAGTTCTTTTCTTTTTTTAATAGTGGGACATGAAAAACCAAAGAGTGAAGAGTTTCAGTGAATTATTATTCTGGTGATATATAATAGTTCTCGAATAAAAATACCATATGTCACTAATTTTCCAAAATAATGTTACAAACTTTTAAAATATTACCCTTTGTTATCGCGGTTAAGTTTTAGTTGACCGATTCGTAAACAAATTAACAACTGACATGCAATAATTCACATCATTTCAAATAAATTTAGGAGTAATTTTGAATAATCTATGAAGCACGGGTACTTTGAAAATATTGTCGTACAAGTACCGGATACGGGTACGCGTACTGGTATGGCTACACGCATACCCAGGTTTGGGCAAAACGTATATCGGGTACGTTTTATACGGCTTGTATGCATCTGGTACACTGTGGGTACGCGAATGGTACTCTATGGGTACGCGATTGGGTACGCCGGGGTCAAAACCAAATTTTCAGAATTTTTTTTGGGGCACCGAAGGCAATTATCTTTTGCCCATTTTGAAAAATTAAACAAATAGGGGGTGTTTAGTAATAATAAAAAAAAATAAAAGGAAATTATATCTATAGTTTGAAGAAGCCCTAAATCATTTGAAGAACAAAATCATTCGCAGAACAAAGAAGCCCTAAATCATTCGAAGAACAATGTCAAGGTCGACTTCTCCATTCGAAGAACAGAGTTCGTCGAATCTACTATCCATCAAAGACGACACTGAAGCTCGATATTCTAGTGAGTTCCTCTCTTTCTTGTTTGATTCTTGTTCCTCTTCGATTCCTCTTCTCTCTTCGACACCGAAGCTCGATTCTCCTCTTTCTCTCTTTTTTAGAGTTTTTTCAAATTCTTCTCTCCTTTTATTTCAGCCTCGTTTGGCAAGTTACCATTTTAGGCAAAAAGTTACTAAAAAAGCCAAAAAGCCTATAACCTATACCACAAAGTCAAAGATTCCATTTTCTCGTCTACTTTTTGCACATCTTTTGTAAAAGCCAAAAAATCACCCCAAACATGCTAGTTTTTTTAACTCATATTTTAGCCAAAAAGTCAAAAAGTTACTAAAATAGCTTGTTCCCAAACAAGGCCGATTTTTTTTCTTCAGATTCTTCTTCCTCTTTCTTCTTCTTCTTCTTTCTTTTTCAGATTTTTTTTGGTATTCCCATTTCGTTTTAGATTTTTTCTGATCCATTTTTTCTTTTTGTTTTTACATTTTTTTTTCCTACAGCAACTGGAATTTGATGCAAGCTACAACTTTATTCCTCTTTAATCATCTTCAAAAGCAATTAGGTAATGCAAAATCACCCACTCTGTGTGCTTTCTTCTTACTATTTTAATCTTGTAGTAGACATTAAGAATTACATAAAATAAAAGATAAAAAAATTAATCAGAATTATATAAAATAAAAGATAAAAAAAAATTAATTACTTTCATCATAAAGTATTGATGTATTTAAATTGTTATTTGAATATTTGAAAATTTTATACTTGAATGAAGTGAAAGAAATTCACAAATTATTTTGTAATTTTTCTTTTTAATTATGATATTAAACTTTGATTTGTATGTTAGATGTTTAGCTATAAAAGGAGATTAAAATAAATAAATTAATTAATTAATTAATTAAAAAAATTGAAGTACCACAGTCGTATTCATGCCTTACTTTTTTTAGAATTTACCGTATCGGCGTACTCGTATCGTATCCGTATCCGTACCCGCACCCGTGCTTCCTAGTGAATAATGCTATAAACATTAATTAGTGTACTAACACACACTAACTAGATACAATATTAGGAAAGACTATGTTAAGTAGTGAAACCCACATGTATGTCTTGTGTCTTAGTTATCATGTTAATTGGTACATTAATTAGTATTTCTAACATTACTCAATATTTTAAGGATCCAAACATTTCACTATGCAGATATTTATAATTAGATTCTCATTCAGAAATGCAGTAATGTAACATTTATCAAATTTGTATATTATGTTATGTTTACTATCTCACTGTTTCTAACAAGGATCCAAACATTTCACTATGCAGATATATATAATTAGTTTCTCATTCAGAAATAGAGTAATGTAACATTTATCAAATTTGTATATTATGTTATGTTTACTAACTCATATGTCAAACTGATCTATTATACCAAAGTTTTGCTAACTGTTAAAATAGTAGAGAGAGAGAGAGGAAATAATAAGTATTGTATTGAATGAATTGTCCTATACAATAGAAGGCCTGTATATATAGGCTAAGAAAGGGTATCCTACTACAAATCTAACTATGAGAAAGAGTATCTTATAAGATACCTAATAAACGTGCTGGAGACCCCCAGTCTCCAATCACCCCCACCACCCCCAGACACACGTGGGGGTTAGTCAATGGATCAAACAAAAAATAAATAAATAAAATTAAAAAAAATAATGGACCAATCACACCCCACTTGGGGCCCTGGAGGTCACCCCCAGTGGGGGTCTGAGGCTTTTTCCGATACCTAACTATGGCAATACCTGATATATCTAGAAAATCAATACCTAATATATGTAAGAATATATACCATATAAACATTAATATAAAGAGTATCTTATAAGATACCTAACTATGGCAATACCTGATATATCTAGGAAATCAATACCTAATATATATAGGAATATATACCATATAAACATTAATATCTCCCCTCAAACTCAAGGAGGATAAACATCTTGAGTTTGGAGAGAAAAACTAAAACATGAAATAAAACTAAATAAAATAAAAGGCAAATAAATTACAAAATCCAAACGGGAGCGCAAGGGCGCTTGAAATAGATCAGAGGCCGGAACTAAAGCCGGGAGACAGTTTATGGTCATATCAAACCATTGTAGGAACTGGCTGAAACTAATGCCAGGAAAATTTAAGGTCGTACCGAATCAATATAGAAACTAGTTGGAACTAATGCCGAAAGACAGTTTATGGTCTTGTTGGACCATTGTAGAGACTGGATGTTGAACTAGCAAGCATGGCACACACATAACTTACGACGCGGTGCTGAACGATGATGGCAACAGATGACTGAGTGCGCCAGGAAGCAGCTTGGATGGTGCCCCAGGAGGCGAGTTTGGTGGTGCGCCAAAAGAAGCAGCTTGGATTGTGTGCCAAAGAGGGGCGGCTTAGGTTGTGCGCCAGAGAGTGCGGCTTGGATTGTGCGCCAAAAAAAGCGGCTAGGTGGTTTATATGGTGTATAACCATGTTCACCACGATATAGGTATAATACCCCCTCTCAAACTCAAATAGGTTTGAAGATAGAAACCAATTTGAGGTTGAAACAAATAGAAAGATAAAGTAGAGGGGGAAAAAAAAGTATTACGAGTAAAAAAATAAAAAAAAATATGATAGAGATATTTGGGGTAGGAATAAACCAGTGGATAGAGAAAGAGATCACCACGAAGCGATATTGAAAGGAAAACATGACAGCGGAATAGGTTGAAGTCCGGCAGGTAACCAAGGTGAGGCTGCCGCCTACCGGTGAAGCGAAATTACTAAGTACTTAACCTAGCTACCATGTTAGAATAGTAGAGAGAGAAAGAGAGAGAGGAAATAATTGTTGTAAACTCTCTCCGAGAAAAATTCTATAGTGGATATCTCTCCTATGGACATTGCTGAACCACGTAAATTTCTTGTCTCTTTTCTATGTGTGATTGATTTCTGGTGTGCCTTGATCCTAACAAGTGGTATCAGAGCCACGTTGGTCGATTTTCGAAAAAACAAGGTGTGTTTTTCAAAACTGCCCAGAAATCAAGTTGCTCGAAATTCACTTTTGAGCATACAGGAAGGAAGCTCTCTACGAGAGGAGTCCAGAACTACAAAGCAGAGCCCCAGATGAGGTTCCACGCACCATCACGCACCACCTGAAAAAGGCGCGTGAAACCTAGTCTCAAACACGTGTCACACGCGCCGTGAAGAGCACCGGCGTGTCATCTCAGTCTCAAACACACACTTGACGTGCGGCTGAAGGAGGAAAGCGAGTGAACTGCGCGTGACACCAACGTCACTGCCACATCATCGCCACATCATCGACACATATCAACCACGTCATCACCACGCGTCTACCACGTCATCGCCACGTGTCATCCACGTCAACTATTGTTGACCAGTCAACTACTCGGATTGACCCAACCCGACCTAGAGACGGAGGAGCTATCCGATGCTACGCGGCTACAGTACATCTGCAGATCTGAACTGTTGAACTTATTTTGGCTAGATCTGGGCCATTTGAAGTCTGATTTTGACAATCCAATAGTGTTTTCTAACTATTTGGAGTATTCCAAAGAGATCCGTATAGTTAGATTTTTGAATCAGAGTTTTTGTGAAAGGTAAGAAGACGATGAAGGAATCCACATCAACTTCAGGATCTGTGATCAAGTTGAATCCTTCTAATTATGCAATTTGGAAGTCACGGATGGAAGACATCCTATATTATAAAGACTTGTTTGACCCTATTACTCTAAAAAGGGTTAAATCGAAAGAAGTGAAAGATGAGGACTGGATAAAGATGAACCGAAAGACTGTCGGTTATATCAGACAATGGATAGACCACAGTGTGTTCCACTATGTTACCCAGGCGACAGATGCACATGTCCTCTGGACAATGTTAGAAGGAATGTACCAGTCAAAGACCGTTCGGAACAAAGCCTTGGTAATGAGAAGACTTGCAAATCTGAAGTTGAAGAATGGTGTGTCTGTCGCCGAGCACACCAATGAATTCAAGAATCTGGTGAATCAACTTGCAATCGTCAAGATGCCCTTGGATGATGAAATGCAGGCCGTACTACTGCTCAGTTCTTTACCGAACAGCTGGAAGACGTTGGTGGTTTCTCTCAGCAACACTGCACCAGAGAGGAAGCTGACCATGAACATGGTCACTGATGCTATGTACAATAAAGTGACAAGGAGGAAAGACATGGGAGGTAATCAGTCCCATGATCTTGTCATAGAAGATAGAGGCAGAGACAAAGATAGAGGAAAAAGTAGAGACAGAGGAAGAAGCAAAAGTAAAGGCAAATGAAATAGCAAGAGTAAATCCAAAGACAGTAAAAGTAAAGGTAACTCTAGCTTCACTTGCTTTCACTGTGGCCAGGAGGATCACATAAAGATGAACTGCCCAAGTCGGAAAGATAAAGGTCAAAGTAGTAAGTCACAGAGAGATGAGAACGCGACAGTCACAATAACTGATGAAATACTTCTTGCAGTTGGTAAAGAGGAGGATTGCCTTCACATGGCTGACCACAGCTGTACAAAGTGGTGATAGACACAGCTACATCCTATTACGCCATTTCCCACAGAGAACTCTTTAACTCATACAATGTTGGAGATTTTGGCACTGTTCGAATGGGAAATTCTAGCTATTCGAAGATTATGGGCATTAGAGACATTAGTATTCAAACTAATGTCGGACACAAGTTAGTTCTCAAAGATATGAGGCATGTTCCAGATATGTGCCTCAGTCTTATCTTCGGAAGCGTCCTGGACCGACAGGGCTATACAAGTACATTTAGAAATGGCTGTTGGAAGCTGATAGGAGGAGTTTTGATAATCGCCAGAGGAGAGATGTCTTCAACACTGTACAAGACTCAAACGAAGATCTGTCTGGGAAGTCTTAATGCAACAGAAGACAAGGAGTCACCAGACTTATAGCACAGAAGACTGTCTCACATGAGTGAAAAGGGGTTGCATCCATTGGCAAAGCAATCTGGGACACCCTTATCTAAAAGGAGTGCCTTGAAGCCGTGTGATCATTGCCTTTATGGCAAGTAGCGTCGAGTATCATTCAGTTCAACGAGCAAGAGGAAAACAGAAGTGCTTAGTATGGTATTCTCAGATGTTTATGGCCCAATCGAAGTGGAGTCACTTGGCGGCCGCAAGTATTTTCTGACCTTCATTGATGATGCATCAAGGAAGTTGTGGGTGTATTTCCTGAAGACGAAGGATGAGGTATTCCATCACGGTCAGGAGTTCCATGCAATGGTGGAAAGAGAGACCAGGAAGAAGTTGAAGTGTCTTCGCACAAAAAATGGTGACGAGTACACTTCCAATGTTTTTAAAGCATATTGTGCCAGCAGAGGTATTCGGCACAAGACAACAGTTCCTGGTACCCCACAACACAATGGTGTGGCAGAGAGGATGAACCGCACTATTGTTGAAAGAGTCAGATGTATGCTCAGAATGGCAAAGTTGCCAAAGTTATTATAGGCTGAAGCTGCCCGAACAGCTTGTTATCTCATAAACAAATCGCCTTCAGTCCCGTTGAATTTTGCAATACCTGAGGAAGTCTGGTCCAGAAAAAAGGTATCATATTCTCATTTGAAAGTCTTCGGATGTAAGGCGTTTGCATACATGTCCAAGGAAAACAGACAGAAGCTTGATGACAAGTTGTAGACACCCCATTTTTGACCGTCCTCAAGACCTAGACGTCATCATTTGAACACTTGATGATCATTCATGCTCGTGTTCGTTTTGAGTTCCTAAAGGTCTCGGCTGCTCGCCTTGCCTTAAAACCTCTCAACTTGTCTGTTTTGTGCTTGGTTGTGGACCAAGGACTTGTGGTTTTGTTTCTGAGGGAAGAAGGTGGCTTGTTAGCCAACCCTACAACCCATCGGCCAAGACTTGTGCCTATCGGCCTTTTTTTCTTGTCATCGGCCATCAGTGATGGCCGGTCGGCACCTTTTTTGGCCAGTCGGCCCCCTTTTTGGACGATCGGCCATATCTTTTGGCCGAGGCCTTTTTGTTTGCTTTTGCAGGTATTTTTGTGCTCACATACACGTGTATGGAGGGATTGAATTCAAACCTTTAGCTTGTCCAACAAGCTTAGGACTTGAATTTCTATAAGAAGGGAGGCCCCTCTCCTTTTCCAGAGGTTCTAAAAATTGGATATACAAAACATATATCTCTCTCTATATTTCTTCCTCTCTCTATATTTGCACTTGTTTGTGCTCAAAAGTGTAGTTTATTCACACTTTTGCACTAAAGCACCTAGTGAAACACCACACTTTTGTTGCTGAGGCACCTTGAAGCTGGTTTTGGTGTTTTTGGACTGCTTTTGATCCAAAAAGGTTGCTAGAGTTGCTTCCTTTAAGTTGTTCTACAAGGGTAAGAAACTAACCCCTTAAAGCTTGGTTCTTGTTTAAGCTTTTGGCCCTATTTTCATGCTGATTTATGCCTAACTTTAAACTACAAAAAGTTATGATTTTAAGTGCTTAACATGTTTGTTTAAGGCTTTGTTAGTGTTGGGGGTGCTCTGCCCCCTCTTATGCCTTGTTTGGCCTTGTTTTGTGTTATCCTTATAGCTATTGGGACTACCTCTTTTTGGCTTTCTCACCACTGAAACTCAGAGGAATTTCAATGGTGGAAAGTATGTTTTGAGGTCCCAAATAGGAGGGGGTCATCCCCTCTCCTTGTGTCTTGATTGCTTGCCTTGTTGGCTCATCAAAGTAGCATGTTTGTTAAGCTTGTTTTGGCTCCATCTTAGCATGTCTTAGACCTTATTTCAGCATGTTATAGCTCTGTCAAGAGTTGGTTTGATAGCCTCTTGAATGCTCCTTGCACTTATAGTGCATTTCTATTCATTAGCCTAACATGCATAATGCTTTTGACCATCATTCTAGCATATTTTTGGCTCTATTCTAGCAAGCTTTTATTCATGTTTTGCCATGCTTAAGCTCTGTTTGAAGTTGTTTTGGTCATGCATGCCTCGCTTTGTATAGCTATAGTGCATTCTAGCTTACTAGCCTTGAGCTTCCAAGTCATTAGCATGCATTGCTTGGGCTATTTGCATGATTTAGCATCATTTGATATGTGATTTCAGTATATGTAGTGTGGCCATACACTCACATGTGTCACTCTTTCAATGCTTTGGAGGGTTTGTGCCTTATGCCTTAAATATGAGCCTTTATGCATGCCATCTTGCCTAAGCTTTAGGGCCATCATTTTAGTGTATATTTGATCCTATTTTGCCATGATATAACTCTAATTTTAGTTGGTGAAGTCATCTCATGCTTGGTTTTGGTAGGTGTAGTATAACCCTCCTTGTTCCCCTTGCATGCTCCTTGCTTCATGCTTTTAATTCTAGCTTGTGTTGGCTATGTTCAAGCATGTTTTTGGTCTCGTTTTGACCTGCCTTGGGACTGTTTTGAGCCATCTTGGCCCTTTGGGGCTTGCTTGATATGGCCATGGTGCAAGCCCTTTTGCTAGTCTTAAGCTTTGAGCCTCTTAGCATGCTATGTTTGTGTTATCTGCATAATTTGGCATCATTCCTTACATGATTTCAGAGCCCATTTTATTGCCACACTCTCACATTTTCCACTCCTTCAATGTGTTTGAGAGTTGTTGTCTTCATGCCTTGTTTGTGAACCAATGTGTATGCATGCTTGTATTTGCTTTTGGACTTCGTTTTCAGCATGTTTTGGCCATTGTCTTGGCATGCATGAGGCTTGTTTGAGGTTGGTTTGGTACATTGAGTATTGCATTACATAGCCCTTGCCACGTGCATGTTGTTTGCATGCTGGTTGTTTGCATTATGTGTGCATGCATTGCATTGTGTTTGCATGCTAGTTGCATTACATGTGTTTAGATTAGGGTGTTAATCCAAACACGAGAAACAAGGGACGTTTCGTACTTGAAGTGACGAAACGTGCCTCATTTCTCGGTCGCTGACCCTCTTGATCATGCATAATAGAGGTTAAGACACTTATGTGTTATTTGTGCATTCATTGACATTGATTTGTGCAACTCGGCCTCTTTGGCCATCATGCATTGAGATGCCTGATTGATGGCTCGAGAGACGAGCACTACACTCCTTTGATCTTTAGACATGATAAGGAGTGTGGTTGCACACACATTTTCTTGCAAATACACTGCCATGCCTCTGTTAGTGCTCTGTTGCAGCAAAAGGGAGAATTTGCAGGAAGCAGTGGCCGATCGACCATCAAAGTCTGCCGATAGGCTATCAAAATTGGTTGATGACCATTAGCCTTAGCCGATGACCATTCCTCTTGGCCGACCACCTCTCAGCATGTTCCTAAGGTGGATCAGAAGTTACTGGAAATTTGTACAATTTTCAGAAGTACAAAAGAGTGTAAACAGAGGCATCATGAGGCATGGTAGTGGATTTCTGAGCAAAGCCGACCGAACATGCGTGCATCCCTCGTCACGAGGCCATTTCAGTGATTTGTTAACTTGGAGTAAACTATTATTTTATTCATAAAAGTATTGTAATTAATTAGTTAATGCGTTTAATTAATTGATTCGTTTTGTAATAATTAATTAGCTAAGTTAGTTAATTAGTTTTGTTTTGTAATAAGTAGATTAGCTTAGATTAGCTAGTTAGCTTATTATTCGGACCCTCCATCGAGAGGGCACAACTGTTGTAATAAGCGTGCGTGTGTGTAATGCATGTCTTCCAACCCCACGTCTTTCTCCCTTTTACTTACCCCTTTCGATGGTTAGTTTTAGGGCATGTTTCAATTAGCATACTTATGCTTCGCATATTTGCATTCATTCATCTATTTTGCATGCACCAGGCTCGGCGCATCATACAAACTGCATTGTATTTCAATACCAATTTGAATACATGTTATCAAGTGGCATTCATATGAGATCTTAGAATAGCCGAGCCTATCTTAGTTGCATTTTTGCATGTGTTGCATTAGGCATCTTGACACAGCTAGGATCATGCATGATTACTAACTAGCTTCTGTTTTGGCTCGGAGTACTAGGTAAGCTTTTACGCTTTAGCATACTACATGAGATGTGTATGTTGCCATGTACAGCATGCTTACCATGATGCTATGTGCTTATGTGTTTAACTGGATGAATGCCTGTGGGTGAAGGCTTCATTGCTTGAATTGGGACAATTCATCAAAATGTGTGTTTTCTAAGCCCACTTGAAGTGGCAAATCACCATGTTTTCTAAGCCCACTTGAGAGTGGCAAAATCTGTGTCTTAGCCTACTTGCTAGAAGCACCTCCAAACCATTTTCGAAAAACAAACATGAGGCATTTTGTTCCAACTTGAGTGATTGAGTCTATACTTGTATGCTGTGCGCATCACATAGTAAGCTAGCTAATAAATCGGAATAAGAATGCATGTGTTTTCAAAAACAACATATCATGTTAGTAAAGGCTGATCATTTGATCGGACGAGTAGAGATGCTCATTGCATGACCTTCCCCTCTCGTACCCAAGTTCCCGAGCCGAGGCAACTTTGGTGATGACAGACACGTGGCCTTAGGCACGAGTCAGGGTTTCCTAAATTTTCCAAAAACAAAACATTTAGGTAGCGACTCTGAAATCTAGCAAAGTAGTCCATGTTTGGCGCTTTTTGATTAAAATCGATTTTCCAAAACGATTTGCCGGATTTGGTCTCTTTGGTGATTTATCAGTCTTACATTGCACTTTATGAGATTAGATTCAGAACCGTGACATGAGTCCAAACTGTAGTAGCTATGAACTACAATTCGCGCCCTCGCGCACAGAGCGGAGTTCGGGGCGGTCTACACAAGTCCACTCCATATATATTTGTGGGCTATTTAGATACAGCATTTGGGTACAAGTTGTGGAACCCAGTGAATAAGAAGATGTTCAGGAGCAAAGATGTTGTGCTCCAAGAAGACCAGACAGCAAAGTCTAAAGATGTCATCATTCCAGACTTGTTTTCATCTCCCGAGCCGTCACAAAATACTAGAGGTGATGATGTGCAACAAGAAGTATCAGAGTTGCAGGTTCCTATGCCAGAAATTGAGGATCAAAAGGAAAAAGAAGAAAACCCGGATGAAGAAGGTGTTGAGCAGAGGGAGCAACCCCCTCAACCAGAGGCAATTGGGCCTCAGTTGCGGAGATCTGGAAGAACTGCCGTGCCATTAACCAAATATCCTACCTCTCATTATATTCTAATTACTGATGAAGGAGAGCTCGAGAGTTTTTCAGAAGCAAAGAGTCATATAGAAAAAAACTGTTGGAAAAAACGTATATCGAGTACATTTTATACAGCCTTTATACATCTGGTACGCTGTGGGTACGCGAATGGTACTCCATGGGTACGCGGTTGGGTACACCAGGGTCAAAACCAAATTTTCAAAATTTTTTTGGGGCACCGGAGCAATTATCTTTTGCCCATTTTGAAAAATTAAACAAATAGGGGGTGTTTAGTAATAATAAAAAAAATAAAAGGAAATTATATCTATAGTTTGAAGAAGCCCTAAATCATTTGAAGAACAAAATCATTCGAAGAACAAAGAAGCCCTAAATCATTCGAAGAACAAAGTCAAGTCGACTTCTCCATTCGAAGAACAGAGTTCGTCGAATCTACTATCCATCAAAGACGACACTGAAGCTCGATATTTTGCTGAGTTCCTCTCTTTCTTCTTTGATTCTTGTTCCTCTTCGATTCCTCTTTCTCTCTTCGACACCGAAGCTCGATTCTCTCTTTCTCTTTTTTTTAGAGTTTTTCAAATTCTTCTCTCTCCTTTTATTTCAGATTTTTTTTCTTCAGATTCTTCTTCCTTTTTCTTCTTCTTCTTCTTCTTCTTCTTCTTCTTCTTCTTCTTTTTCCTTTTTCAGATTTTTTTTGGTATTCCCAATTCGTTTTAGATTTTTTCTGATCCATTTTTTTCTTTTTGTTTTTTACATTTTTTTTCCTACAGCAACTGGAATTTGATGCAAGCTACAACTTTATTCCTCTTTAATCATCTTCAAAAGCAATTAGGTAATGCAAAATCACCCACTCTGTGCACTTTCTTCTTACTATTTTAATCTTGTAGTAGACATTAAGAATTACATAAAATAAAAGATAAAAAAATTAATCAGAATTATATAAAATAAAAGATAAAAAAACATTAATTACTTTCATCATAGAGTATTGATGTATTTAAATTGTTATTTGAATATTTGAAAATTATATACTTGAATGAAGTGAAAGAAATTCACAAATTATTTTGTAATTTTTCTTTTTAATTATGATATTAAACTTTGATTTATATGTTAGATGTTTAGCTATAAAAGAAGATTTAAATAAATTAATTAATTAATTAAAAAAAAAATTGAAGTACCACAGCCGTACCAATGCCTTACCTTTTTTAGAATTTACCGTATCGACGTACTCGTATCGTACCCGTACCCGTGCTTCCTAGTGAATAATGCTATAAACATTAATTAGTGTACTAACACACACTAACTAGATACATTATTAGGTAAGACTATGATAAGTAGTGAAACCCACATGTATGTCTTGTGTCTTAGTTATCATGTTAATTGGTACATTAATTAGTGTTTCTAACATTACTCAATATTTTAAGGATCCAAACATTTCACTATGCAGATATTTATAATTAGTTTCTCATTCAGAAATACAGTAATGTAACATTTATCAAATTTGTATATTATGTTATGTTTATTGTCTCACTGTTTCTAACAAGGATCCAAACATTTCACTATGCAGATATATATAATTAGTTTCTCATTTAGAAATAGAATAATGTAACATTTATCAAATTTGTATATTATGTTATGTTTACTATCTCATATGTCAAACTGATCTATTACACCAATGTTTTGGTAACTGTTAAAATAGTAGAGAGAGAGAGAGAGAGAGAGAGAGAGAGGAAATAATAAGTATTGTATTGAATGAATTGTCCTATATAATAGAAGGCCTGTATATATAGGCTGAGAAAGGGTATCCTACTACAAATCTAACTATGAAAAAGAGTATCTTATAAGATACCTAACAAACATGCTGGAGACCCCCAGTCTCCAAGCACCCCCACCACCCCCAGACACATGTGGGGGTTGGTCAATGGATCAAACAAAAAATAAATAAATAAAATTAAAAAAAATAATGGACCAATCACACCCCACTTGGGGCCCTGGGGGTCACCCCTAGTGGGAGTCTGAGGCTTTTTCCGATACCTAACTATGGCAATACCTGATATATCTAGAAAATCAATACCTAATATATGTAGAAATATATACCATATAAACATTAATATAAAGAGTATCTTATAAGATACCTAACTATAGCAATACCTGATATATCTAGGAAATCAATACGTAATATATGTAGGAATATATACCATATAAATATTAATGTCTCCCCTCAAACTCAAGGAGGATAAACATCTTGAGTTTTGAGAGAAAAACTAAAACATGAAATAAAACTAAATAAAATAAAAGGCAAATAAATTACAAAATCCAAACGGGAGCGCAAGGGCGCTTGAAATAGATCAGAGGCCGGAACTAAAGCCGGGAGACAGTTTATGGTCATATCGGACCATTGAAGGAACTGGCTGAAACTAATGCCAGGACAATTTAAGGTCGTACCGAATCAATATAGAAACCAGTTGGAACTAATGCCGAAAGACAATTTATGGTCGTGTTGGACCATTGTAGAGACTGGATGTTGAACTAGCAAGCGTGGCACACACATAACTTATGACGTGGTGCTGAACGATGATGGCAATAGATGACTGAGTGCGCTAGGAAGCAGCTTGGATGGTGCTCCAGGAGGCGAGTTTGGTGGTGCGCCAAAGGAAGCAGCTTGGATTGTGCGCCAAAGAGGGGTGACTTAGGTTGTGCGCCAAAGAGTGCGGCTTGGATTGTGCGCCAAAAGAGGCGGCTAGGTGGTTTATATGGTGTATAACCATGTTCACCACGATATAGGTATAATACCCCCTCTCAAACTCAAATAGGTTTGAAGATAGAAACCAATTTGAGGTTAAAACAGAGGGAAAGATAAAGTGGAGGGAAAAAAAATGTATTACGAGTAAAAAAAAAAAAAAAAATATGATAGAGATATTTGAGGTAGGAATAAACCAGCAGATAGAGAAAGAGATCACTACGAAGCGATACTGAAAGGAAAACATGACAACGGAATAGGTTGAGGTCCGGCAGGCCGCCAAGGCAAGGCTGCCGCCTGCCGGTTAAGCGAAATTACTAAGTACTTAACCTAGCTACCATGTTAGAATAGTAGAGAGAGAGAGAGAGAGAGAGAAAATAATTGTTGTAAACTCCCTCCGAGAAAAATTCTATAGTGGATATCTCTCCCGTGGACATTGCTGAACCACGTAAATTTCTTGTCTCTTTTCTGTGTGTGATTGATTTCTGGTGTGCCTTGATCCTAACAAGTGGTATCAGAGCCGCGTTGGTCGATTTTCGAAAAAACAAGGTGTGTTTTTCCAAACTGCCCATAAATCAAGTTACTCGAAATTCACTTTTGGGCATACAGGAAGGAAGCTCTCAATGAGAGGAGTCCAGAACTACAAAGCAGAGCCCCAGATGAGGTTCCACACACCATCACGCGCCACCTGAAAAAGGCACGTGAAACCTAGTCTCAAATACGTGTCACACGCGCCGTGAAGAGCATCGGCGTGTCATCTCAGTCTCAGACACACATTTGACGTGCGGCTAAAGGAGGAAGGCGAGCGAGCTACGCGTGACACCAGCGTCACTGCCACATCATTACCACATTATCGACACGTCATCACCACGCGTCTACCACGTCATCGCCACGTGTCATCCACGTCAGCTATTGTTGACCAATCAACTAGTCGGATTGACCCAATCTGACCTAAAGACGGAGGAGTTATCTGATGCTACGCGGCTACAGTACATCCGCCGATCTAAACCGTTGAACTTATTTTGGCTAGATCTAGGCCATTTGAAGTCTGATTTTGACGATCCAATAGTGTTTTCTAACTATTTGGAGTATTCCAAAGAGATCCGTACGGTTAGATTTTTAAATCAGGGTTTCTGTAAAAGGTAAGAAGACGATGAACGAATCCACATCAACTTCAGGATCTATGATCAAGTTGAATCCTTCCAATTATGCAATTTGGAAGTCATGGATGGAAGACATCCTATATTATAAAGACCTGTTTGACCATTTGCTCTAAAAAGGGTTAAATCGGAAGAAGTGAAAGATGAGGACTAGATAAAGATGAACCGGAAGACTGTCGGTTATATCAGACAATGGATAGACCACAATGTGTTCCACTATGTCACCCAGGAGACAGATAAATATGTCCTCTGGACAATGTTAGAAGGAATGTACCAGTCAAAGACCGTCCAGAACAAAGCCTTGGTGATGAGAAGACTTGTAAATCTGAAGTTGAAGAATGGTGTGTCTGTCGCCGAGCACACCAATGAATTCAAGAATCTAGTGAATCAACTTGCAATCATCAAGATGCCCTTGGATGATGAAATGCAAGCCGTACTACTGCTCAGTTCTTTACCGGACAGCTAGGAGACGTTGGTGGTTTCTCCCAGCAACACTGCACCAGAGGGGTAGCTGACCGTGAACATGGTCACTGATGCTATGTACAATAAAGAGACAAGGAGGAAAGACATGGAAGGTAATCAGTCCCATGATCTTGTCATAGAAGATAGAGGCAGAGACAGAGATAGAGGAAAAAAGAGAGGTAGAGGAAGAAGCAAGAGTAAAGGCAAATGAAATAGTATGAGTAAATCCAGAGACAGTAAAAGTAAAGGTAACTCTAGCTTCACTTGCTTTCACCGTGGCCAGGAGGGTCACATAAAGAGGAACTGCCCAAGTCGAAAAGATAACGGTCAAAGTAGTAAGTCAAAGAGAGATAAGAACACGACAGCCACAACAACTGATGAAATACTTCTTGCAGTTGGTGAAGAGGAGGATTGCCTTCACATAGCTGACCACAGCTGTACAGAGTGGTGATAGACACAGCTACATCCTATTACGTCATTTCCCACAGAAAACTCTTTAACTCGTACAACGTTGGAGATTTTGGCATTGTTCGAATGGGAAATTCTAGCTATTTAAAGATTATGGGCATTGGAGACATTAGTATTCAAACTAATGTCGAACACAAGCTAGTTCTCAAAGATGTGAGGCATGTTCCAGATTTGCGTCTCAATCTTATCTCCGGAAGCATCCTAGACCGACAGGGCTATACAAGTACATTTAGAAATAGCTGTTGGAAGTTGCTAGGAGGAGCTTTGATAATCACCAGAGGAGAGATGTCTTTAACACTGTACAAGACTCAAACGAAGATCTGTCTGGGAAGTCTTAATGCAACAGAAGACAAGGAGTCACCAGACTTATGGCACAGAAGACTGTCTCACATGAGTGAAAAGGGGTTGCATCCATTGGCAAAGCAATCTAGGATACCCTTATCTAAAAAGAGTGCCTTGAAGCCGTGTGATCATTGCCTTTATGGCAAGTAACGTCGAGTATCATTCAGTTCAACGAGCAAGAGGAAAGCAGAAGTGCTTAATATGGTATACTCGGATGTTTATGGCCCAATCGAAGTGGAGTCACTTGGCGGCTGCAAGTATTTTCTGACCTTCATTGATGATGCATCAAGGAAGTTGCGGGTGTATTTCCTGAAGACGAAGGATGAGGTATTCCATCACTTTCAGGAGTTCCATGCAATGGTGGAAAGAGAAACCGGGAAGAAGTTGAAGTATCTTCGCATAGAAAATGGTGACGAGTACACTTCCAATGTTTTTAAAGCATATTGTGCCAGCAGAGGTATCTGGCACGAGACAACAGTTCCTGGTACCCCACAATATAATGGTGTGGCAGAGAGGATGAACCGCACTATTGTTGAAAGAGTCAGATGTATGCTCAGAATGGAAAAGTTGCCAAAGTCATTATGGGCTGAAGCTGCCCGAACAGCCTGTTATCTCATAAACAAATCGCCTTCAGTCCCGTTGAATTTTGCGATACCTGAGGAAGTCTGGTCCAGAAAAAAGGTATCATATTCTCATTTGAAAGTCTTCGGATGTAAGGTGTTTGCACACATGTCCAAGGAAAACAGACAGAAGCTTGATGACAAGTCCACTTCATGTATATTTGTGGGCTATTTAGATGCAGCATTTGGGTACAAGTTGTGGAACCCAGTGAACAAAAAGATGTTCAGGAGCAAAGATGTTGTGCTCCAGGAAAACCAGACAGCAGCAGATTTTGAGAAGTCTGCAAAGTCTAAAGATGTCATCATTTCAGACTTGTTTCCATCTCCCGAGCCGTCACAAAATACTAGATGTGATGATGTGCAACAAGAAGTATCAGAGTTGCAGGTTCCTATGCCAGAAATTGAAGATCAAGAGGAAAAAGATGAAAACCCGGAGAAGAAGGTGTTGAGCAGGGGGAGCAACCCCCTCAACCAGAGGCAACTGGGCCTCAGTTGCAGAGATCTGGAAGAACTACCGTGCCATCAACCAAATATCCTGCCTCTTATTATATTCTGATTACTGATGAAGGGGAGCCCTAGAGTTTTTCAGAAGCAAAGAGTCGTACAGAAAAAAAATGTTGGACGCAAGCCATGAAGGAGGAGATGAGTTCTTTGCAGAAGAACCACACTTATGAGCTTGTTCCACTTCCAAGAGGTAGGAAAGCCTTGAAGAACAAATGGGTATATAAGTTAAAGAAAGATGGCAACGGTAAACTATTGCAGCATAAAGCTTGCCTGGTGGTCAAAGGTTTTGGGCAGAAGAAGGGAATTGACTTTGATGATATCTTTTCCCCACTTGTGAAGATGACTTCCATTCAAGTAGCTATAGGATTAGCAGCTCGCTTGAATCTGGAGGTGGAACAAATGGATGTCAAGATTCTCTTTCTCCATGGTGATTTGGAGAAGAGATCTATATGGAGCAACCAGAAGGATTTGAAGTTAAAGGGAAACAGAATCTAGTCTGCAAACTAAAGAAGAGTCTCTATGGCCTGAAGCAGGCGTCGAGACAATGGTACAAGAAGTTTGATTCATTCATGGTGGATTACGAGTACACAAGAATAGTAGCAGACCAGTGTGTATATTTTCAAAGGTTTTCGGATAGAAACTTCATCATTCTACCGTTGAATGTTAATGATATGCTGATCATCTGACATGATATTGCTATGATCAGCAAGTTGAAAAAGGACTTGTCGCAGTATTTTGACATAAAGAATTTAGGCCCACCACAGCAGATTTTGGGCATGAAGATTGTTCGTGACAGGAAAGCCAATAAGATATGGCTATCACTAAAGAAATATGTTGAACGAGTGATTGAAAGGTTCAACATGAAAGATGCCAAGCCAGTCAGCACACCACTAGCCAACCATTTTAAGGTGACAAAGCGTTCGTGTCCCACGACCAGCTCTGAAAGGAAAGAAATTGAGACAATCCCTTATTCTTCCGCAATAGGAAGTTTGATGTATGCAATGATATGTACCTGGCCAGATATAGCTCACGTAGTTGGTGTTGTGAGTAGATTCCTCGCCAATCCAAGAAAAGAGCATTGGGAGGCAGTCAAATGGATTCTTCAGTACTTGAAGGAAACTTCAAAGATGTGTCTATGTTTTGGGGGAGCTGAACCAATTTTGGAGGGTTTTACAGACGCCGATATGGCAGGTGATCTTGATGGTAGAAAGTCTACATCAGGATTTTTATTCACCTTTACAGGGAGAACTGTTTCATGGCAGTCCAAACTACAAAAGTGTGTTTCTTTATCTACAACAGAGACAGAGTGCATTACTGCCGCAAATGCTGGAAAAGAAATGTTGTGGTTAAAGCGGTTTCTCCAAGAATTGGGTCTATAGCAGAAAGAGTACAAGGTACATTATGATAGTCAGAGTGCAATTGATCTGAGCAAGAATTCCATGTATCATTCCCGTACAAAGCGCATTGATGTCCGGTATCATCGGATACGCAAAGTGATGGAAAAACAGTTATTGGAACTGGTCAAGATCCACACATATAAGAATCCAGCTGACATGCTTACAAAAGTAGTCTTGAGAGACAAACTCGAAGTATGCAGGGATATTGCTGGGATGGACTTCCAGTAAGGATCTTAATCCCCATAGGTGTGGAGGGAGAGAATTGTTAAAGATCCACACCATGTGAAGGTGGTTTTTGGAAGTCAATAATGGAGGCTACAGTAGTTTTTTCTCAACTTAGGGTGGTTGTGTATTAAGCTTGCCATTTATGTTTATGGTTGATGGTTGGCAAGAAAATGTTGAACTTTGGCACTCCCATTTGTGTATAAAATGGGAAGAGTTATGAGCTTAGATAATCAGAAAGATAAGGAAACACAGAGAGTGTAATCTGTGAGTTGAGAGTGCTATAAAGAGAGAGAGTGAGGTGTGAGTGTTGTAAACTCCCTTCGAGAAAAATTCTGTAGTGGATATCTCTCCCATGGATGTAGGCTATTGCCGAACCACGTAAATTTCTTGCCTCTTTTCTGTGTGTGATTGATTTCTGGTGTGCCTTGATCCTAACAATAATAAGTATTGTATTGAATGAATTGTCCTATACAATAAAATGCTTGTATATATAGGCTAAAAAAGGGTATCCTACTAGAAATCTAACTATGAGAAAGAGTATCTTATAAGATACCTAACTATGGCATTACCTAATATATCTAGGAAATCAATACCTAATACATATAGGAATATATACCATATATACAATTAACAAACAAATAAAATAGTAAACATAATATGATATGAAAAAAATGTGATAAGTCTAGTCTAATTGTTAGAAATAAGTATTTAAATAATTAATAAATACAAATAATATTTTGGGTAAACTACCAATAGGTCCTACTTTGGAGACTTATTACCCAATAGATCCTACTTTGGAGACTTATTACCCATTAAGTCCTATTTGATAAATTTATTAAGTGATAAAGATAAATTTATCAGTCTTTTTTTTTATGAAAAAATTTATAGTGATAAATTTATCAGTCTCTTTATTTTTATGAATAAATTTATAGTGATAAATTTATCAATCTCTTATTTTTATAGTGTTAAATTTATTAGTTAGGACCTGTAGGTAAATAAGTCTAGTGAATAGGACCTACACGTAAGTACCCCCTAATATTTTAGCATATACTTATTAAAATTAGAAAGAGTAGTGAAAGAGTAGAGTACCCGCCAAGGCCCATGGAGATGGCTCCCGTTGCGACTTCGGCAATGCCAGCTGTGAGAATCATGGAGGAAGGCACATTGGCACCGGATAAACTTGTGGCGAGTGCAAAGGGCAATGTAGAGACCGGCTGATACGCCGATGATGACATCATGAACAATCTCACTGGAAATGAAGTGCTGCTCCTTGTGCTGATCCAGAAGCAACCTCTGCATCTCAGCACTGCATATGGATCTTCCTCACCCATTCTTCAACCTCTCTCTCTCTCTCTCTCTCTCTCTCTCTCTCTCTCTCTCTCTCTCTCCCAATGCAATTTCTAGGTTTTGTTTCGGACTAAGTTTGAATGCTGACAGAAAGAAATAGAAATATCCCTCTTAGAGGTATAGATAGACCAATGGGGTTGGGAGTACCTCTAATTTATAGGGATAAGGAACCATAGTTTTGCTCTAACAATGTTGTTAATGATTTTTTCTTTTTGGATTTAGATTCTATATATCAAGTTGACTATCCAAATTGAAACAACAGTTTGGGCTTAATGGGCTCGTTTGAGGCCAATTTCAGTAATCTAAACCGTTTATTTTTTAGGATTTGTTGAATAGAATATTCATGCAAAAAATTAAGATAATCGGATATCGATAACTATATGTTAGAATTATATTTGTATTACAAATAATGAATAACTATTCTTAAAATTATATTTATCATCTTAAGACAAATGTGATTCAAATATGTAATTATTGATATCCGACTATCTTGATTTTTTTCATAAATATTATATTCGATGAATCTTAAAAAAATAAATGGTTTGGATCACCGAGATCAACTCCAAAACGGACACACTATGCCCAATTGCTTTCTCAAGTTACATGACCAACTTCAGAAAATCCAAACCCTCCCTTGTTTTACCTTGTGCAAAATAGTAGTTTCAATCATTTAATAAAACAGTTTTAAAAATGGATAGTTACGAGCTAGTACTATAACTAGACTTATTTATCTACAAGTCTTGACTGATAAATTTATCACTATAAATTTATTCATTAATATACATCATCCTTACTTATATTCACTCACTCACTCACTTACAAGAATTAACCATCATCTTCCATGTACACAAAAGAACAAGAGAAACTGATAAATTTATCACTGAAAAGTAAATCTGAATTTGAAACAAAAGAGGCTATGGTGATATGATAGTTATGTAGATCGACGACAATGGAGTATAAATCTACAACGGTAAAGTATAGATCAGCGACAGTAGAGTGTAGATATGCGACGATAGTGGAGATAGTTGGTAAACGGTGACGACATCCAAATAACGACGGTAATAGTGGTGAGTGGACAACGACAATGGTGGTAGTAGTAGTGATGGGTTGGCGTCGACGGTGACGACGGTGATGGCGGGTGGACAGTGACGGTGAGGGCGACGGCGATGGCGATGGCGATGGCGATAGTAGTGGTAGACAGTGGTGGTGTGAAGCTTTTGAAAAAATAGTCCAAAGAGAGAGAGAGAAGAGAAGAAAATAACAAATGATGGGTAGACGACGACGACGACGGTACCGGTGGTGGTTGTAGGTAGACTGCGGTGGTGGCGGGTGGATAGCGACGGCGGTAGTGGTGGTAGACAATGGTGGTGTGAAGATTTTGGAAAAATTGTGAATGGAGAGAGAGAGAGAAGAGAAGATGAAAAAACTTGATTGGTATAGGTATTCTAAGACTTATTGGTCTATTCAAAAAGTCAATCACTTAATGGTATTTAAGTCTACTCAATAAGATTAGTTGATAATTACTCCTTTAAAGAATCAACTAATAAATCAATAAAATAAAAAAAACAAATAAAATAAACGTACAAGAACACAGGATATGGGTGATTTAGCGGATTGTCTATGTCCACAATGGAGAAGAAAATGAAAATTCCACTATATGCAATAAAAATTACGAAAAGTCTATCAATCTCTTCGCAACTCTCTTTTTCTATGATTCATTAAAACCCTACTCAAAAATAAAAAACATATATTACCAAATCTCGGTTGGGCATTTTAGTTCGACTCCTACTCTGATTGTACAGTATATACAAGAGATCGACAATGCTACGTAGCTCAAATTTTGTGGCTCAAAAGTGGCTCAAAGGGCCAAAACGACGTCGTTTTGAGTACAGAACAACATAAAAATGGCCAAAACGACGTCGTTTTGGCCATTTGAGCCACAAAATTTGAGTTACGAGTCATTTTCCTACAAGAGATACCTCATAACATCTTACAATAATTATTATTATTATTTTTTATTACACTAAAACACGTTCACAAAGCACATAATCTAATTTCTCAAGTTTAAAATAAAAGTAAAGTGACATTAAAATACTGCCTATTTTTTAAAACCATATAACCTAGAATGATCTGCTTTTGTTTACACTTGAAATATGGACACAATAGAATTACTAGGACCATTATAGAGAGAGAGAGACAGAAGAGTCTATCACTCTTTCATTCATGTTGTTTTATTTGTATTTTTTATAGTTAATTCTGTCGTATATATAGATTACTATCTCTTGAATATAATACTAATTTTTATTTTATTTTATGAAAAGCTAAATTACAAACACATCCCTCAAAGTTACTTAAATTACAAATTACATCCTGTGATTTTAGAAATTATATTATGCCTCCTAAAGTTTTTAATTTTATAACAAATAAATCTTTTTATTAATAAATCACCAAGTTAATTAACAGTTTTTAATAATGTTTAAATTTTATTTTAATTAATAATTCAGATAATTTTATTATTATACAGGTAAACAGTTAGAAATTTCACTTTTTAAATTAATTCTATTAAACAAACAATTCTGACAATAAAATATTTATAATTTTCCAAACTGTAAGGGACAATTTATATTTTAAGCAAACCTTTAAAAGTGTATTTGTAATTTATCTTTTATAAAATTATAACATATCATTAAAATTTCAAATAAATTAGTTATATCTATAACCGTATGCTTTTTAATTGAAAAGAAGTATTTGTTGATGTAGATATTTTTATTTTATAAAAATGTTTGGAAGCATTAATTAGTATTATCACTAATGATGTGACAGTGAATTTCACTCACTATTACAGTGTTGCTATGCCCCTGATTTTTTTTTTTTTTTTTTTTTTTTTTTAAGATTGCCACCTATTTAAAATTTTTGTTAGAGTCGGTGTTTTAGCGATCTCTACCGGTGCTGTTTATTTTATAACAAATCATGTGGTGAGCACACGTCTAGAATCAATAAAAAAAAAAAACAAATGTTAGGTTTAGAGTTCACGTGGTCAGCACATGCTTATGAATCAGGTTTAGAGTTCGTGTGGTGAGCACACGCTTATGAATTAATAAAAAATCTTATTGTGGTGATGCTTTTGAGGTATATGCTTATCAACAATGATAGAGATTACTAATTTTGAAATTCTAAAAAGATCACTAATGACATGGCACTCAATAAAAAAAGAAAAAAAATACAACATTAAGACCAAAACATCAAAATCATTCATGGTGAGACCTACTGCCACATCATTAGTGGTAGCACTAATTAGTGCTCCCATTCATTTTCCTATCCTTATGGGCCACTGCTGCTATAGCTAGTGTTAGGTCGAGTAAAAGCCAGGCAGATCCTGAAGCTCCGCAGAGCATCTCAAATGTGTTAAAACGAAAGTAGGGCGTGTTTTGAATGATCTAAATAAGTATATTTTTTAATTTTTTATGAAATATGAATTAGGTTTGGATTACGTTTGAAGTGATGTATTAAAAAAATAATATAATTTAAATAAGATAGTGACTTTTTAATTTTTTTCAAACATAACAAACTTAGGGTTGGTTTGGGGTGTCCTAAAAAAAGTGCACTTTTTGTCTTTTTACGAAAAGATGTGTAGAAAAGTAGAGAGGTGATGTGATAGAAAAAAAGATAAAAAGATGGATTATATAGTAGATGCCAAACAAGGTCTTAGTCTTAAATTTTTTACGAATATTCACTGGGGTTTACATATGCACACCATGTGAGGTCTTTTATATAAATTTTGACAGAAAATTTTGTATTCTTAGCCTGTGTTTGGGAAGGGAAGGTTGGGCTATTTTAGCCAAGTGAGGACAAAACAAGCTTAATTAGCCAAGTGAGGACAAAAAGTTATGAGGTGCTGGGCAACAATCAAGGGCAACGTAAATTTACGAAATTACCCCACATGAATTATGGGCAACGCCTCAACACATGAAAAGTAAAAAAAAAGAACCTTTTCCCAAAAAAATCCTTTTCCCTGGAAAAAAAAATTAAAAACATTTTTTTATTTTTTGTTAAAATATTTTATAAAAATAAATTCAAACTCTATTTATAAAAATATTTTAAATATTTTAATTTTTTTGTTATGTATTTGGTTATGATTTGAGTGTAGAGTTGTGAAAGTAGTATGGAGTTTTGAGTTATGTGTTTGGTTATGAGTTTTAAAAATAATTTATTAATTGAGTTTTATTTTATGTGTTTGGTTACGATTTGAGTGTAGAGTTGTTTTCAAATTGAAAATATTAACATTTTAAATTATTTAAATTTTTTGAATATTTAAATTTTTTTGTTAAAATTATTTTTTGAATGTTTAAATTTTTACGATTTAAATTTTTTGAATATTTATTTTAAATTTTTGCCAATGTAAATTTTTTAGATTATTTACATTATTTAAATATTTAAAATTAAAATTAAAATTAAATTAAAATTAAAATTAAAAATTAATTAAGTTTTGTTTTATGTGTTTGGTTACGATTTGAGTGTAGAGTTGTTTTTAAATTAAAAATATTAACATTTTAAATTATTTAAATTTTTTGAATATTTAAATATATAAAATAAAATTAAGGCCCAATTAAAATTAAATTATTTACAATACACAGGACAATTATTTAAAACCTCACTTTTTATCATTTTACAAAAAATGAAAAACAAAAATTAAAATAAAAAAAAATTAAAATAAAAAACACATAAAAAAACCATTTGCAAAAAAAAATAAAAAAATAAATAAGACCTTAAAATACACAGGACAATTATTTAAAACCTCACTTTTTATCACAATTAATTTTCGTATGGTTGTAACATTACTAATGACACACGTGGAACAGACTGTATTCAAATTTATTATCATATACAATATGTATGAGTTTTCACGGGAATGTAGCCCCTTCCAGTTGGTGACATGCCTAACTTTGAAAAATCAAAATCCACAGAAAAAAAAAATTTCGAAAAACAAAAAAAAAGGTGAAACAAATAACAAAAAAAATAAAAAAGAAAACTAATACAGAATTTGTCATGTGCGACGTCAATTAAAAACATAAAAACAGAAGTTGAAAACAACAAGAAAACCAAAACAAACCCTCATTTTTTGTCATGTGCCACGATAATTTTATGATTTTCCACTGTATTTTGAATAAATGACATAAAAAAACCGTTTTCCAAACAAAAAAACCAACCAAAATTAACAAAATAAAATCCAAACCCAAATAAAAAATTAAAAGAAAAAAAAATTAAAGCAAAATATGCCAAATCCAAACCCAAAATAAAAAAAAAATTAAAAAATTTAAGCAAAATTCGCCAAATCGAAACCCAACATAAAAAAATAAATAAATAAATAAATAAATTAAGCAAAGAATGCCAAATCCAAACCGAAAAAAAAAAAAAAAATTAAGCAAAATACGCCAAATCGAAACCCAACATAAAAAAATTAAAAAAAAAACCAAAATATGCCAAATCCAAACCTAAAAAAAAAAAAAAAAAAACATTTAAGCAAAATACGCGAAATCCAAACCCAAAATTTTTATAAAAAAAAATTTAAATAAAAAATAAAAAATTAAGCAAAATATGCCAAATCCAAACCTAAAATAAAAAATTAAAAAAAAAAGGCAAAAAGTGTAGTTTGGTAATTTAACAGGAAGACACCTCACCAAAAAGTCAAAAGCCAAAAAGTCCTTCCCAAACTAGGTTTTTTAGTCCCAGGTTTAAAATAGCCAAAAAATCAAAAAACTAAAAAGCCAACCCACTTCCCAAAGGAGGTTTAATATTGATCGTGTTAAAATTTAAGGAGCAACTCATTTTCTGTCCATGATCAAATTGGAGGGATCTAGTTTGACTCACTTTGGATTCAAATGTTTGTCTTGACAATTCTAATTATTTATCTTATAGAACTCATTGAGAACATTACATATATGAAGAAAAATTAGGTCAATTAGAGATATTATTAGTCACTTGATTGGATTTAACTTGTCTAAAAAATAAACGTACTGTTTATTTAAATAATGTTCATTTAAATAATATTCATTTAAAAAATAAACGTACTGTTTATTTTATAACAAAATCTTCAATATGATTTTTGTATAAATAATGTTCTTGATTAGCCTCACAATATGGTTGATAATTAGATCATTGAGATACACCTGATGTGAGTTCACAATAGGCCAAACTAGGATCAAGGGTTGGAGTAGAGTTTGTTCCCTTAAATTTTGATATTGTCATATGTCACCTCAGGGACGGAATTACCGTAAGACCATCAGGGGCCACGGCCCCCCCGCTTTAAATAAAAAAATTTATTTATATATATGTCTTTTTGTGGGCTGGGCTCAATCTTTAGATGCCAGGAGGGCCATGTGCCTTTTGAAAAAAAGAAAAAGAAAGCCTGAATAGAAATATAAAAAAACAAAAGGAAGACCTAATTCTTATTCTTATCAATTGTTCTACGCCGCCGTGATGCCGTCTCAATCATAGATTTTTTTTTTTTTTTTAAGTTAAATCAACTTAAGATACATAAAAAAAAAAAATCTTGCTTCTGCTATTAATCTTCTCATTATTACAGGTATGTGATTCATCTTATCTTTTATTATTATTTTCAATTTGTAATATTTTTATTATCTTTTTTTTAATGTCATATTGATACAATTGTATTTTTTTTTAATTTTACATATTAAGAAAAAAAATCATGAATTATGACGTATGATTTCAATTACTAGGGTTTTTTTTTAATCATATTTGGGCAAATTTAATTTTATTCAGATTAAGTGTTATAAATTCAAAATTAAAATGAATTGAGACTTGTATAAGATTTATGTGTTGAATCTGAATTCTAAATTTTTAAATTTATATGAAATTTGTTTTAATTACATTTGTTATTCTAGGCACAAAAATTTTATATGTCCTGTGATATATATATATTAGATTAGCAATTGGTTTTAATTTCTAATAGAATATTAATCATGTATGTAATGAATTCTATTTTGATTTGTAGATTATTATGGGAAAGCCATGTACAATTGATAGATTTTTTAAAAGAAAAAATGCAAGTTCCTCAGAAGTCAATGCTGACAATACATCATTGCCAACTTCCAATGTTGATATCCCTGAAAATCCTCCCACAAAATCTCAAAAGATTGATGTTAAAGAAATTGATATTGGTTCATTGGAGCGAGATCCTGGATTACGTATACAGATTTGGGATTATCTTGTTGATCAACGTGATGAAATTCGACGAGCTTATATTAAGGCTGGTCCATACCAACCTATACTTTCAAAGTATCCGAAATCTGGATCAACAACTCATCTTCGTAGCTTTCAACCGTCATGGTTCAAACTATTTCCGTCATGGTTGGAATATTCACCTGCAAAAGATGCAGCTTTTTGTTTACCATGCTTTCTTTTTTATAAACCATGTGGATCTGGATATTATGGGCAGCAAGCATTCAGTATTGATGGATTTCAGAATTGGAAAAAAGTTAGGGATGGAGCAAAATGTGCTTTTTTAAATCATATAGGAAAAGATCCTAATTCTTTTCACAATATTGCTGAGAGATCATGTGAAGACTTGATGAATCAATTTCAACATATACAAAAGGTATTGGACAATTTCACTTCTGAACAAATTGTAGATAATCGACTAAGATTGAAGGTCTCAATTGATACAATCCGATTGCTTGCATTTCAAGGTTGTGCTTTTAGAGGTCGTGATGAAAGGCCAAATTCAATCAATCGTGGAAATTTTCTTCAAATAGTGAAATTGTTGGGATCATATAATGATAATGTTGCTAAAGTATTGGATAAAGCTCCGAAAAATGCCTCTTATACATCACCAAAGATTCAGAAAGAAATTTTACATATTTTTTCAACCAAAGTGAAGAACGCAATTCGTGAAGAAATTGGTGATGCGAAGTATTGCATAATTGTTGATGAAGCTCGTGATGAGTCAAAGAAGGAGCAAATGGCTATAGTTTTGAGATTCGTTGACAAAGATGGTTTTGTAAGAGAGCGTTTTTTTGGGCTTATTCATGTCTCTAACACTGCTGCATCAACCCTAAAAGATGGAATATATTCTGTATTGTCTCATCACAATTTAGATATTCAGAATATTCGAGGACAAGGATACGATGGTGCAAGCAATATGCGAGGTGAGTGGAAAGGATTACAAGCATTAGTTTTGAATGATTGTCCATATGCTTATTATATTCATTGTTTTGCACATCGTTTGCAGTTGGCTTTAGTGGCAGCATCGAAAGATGTTATCCCAATTCATAAATTTTTTCTTAAATTGACTTTTGTTGTCAATATTGTTGGTGCCTCATGCAAGCGCAATGATGAATTGAAAGTTGCGCAAGCTGCTGAAATTGAACATATGATTGACATTGATGAGCTCGAGACTGGAAAGGGACTTAACCAGATTGGCACTTTACAACGAGCTGGAGATACTCGTTGGAGTTCTCATTTCAAGTCAGTTTCAAGCTTAATAAAAATATTCAGTCCAACATGTGAAGTTCTTCTTCACATCATTAATGAAGGAACGTCTTCTGCCCAACGAGGAGATGCAGACTCAGCTTATGAAACATTGACTTCATTTGAATTTGTCTTTATTTTGCATCTCATGAAAGAAATGTTGGAGATCACTGATTTACTTTGTCAAGCTTTGCAATGTCGATCTCAAGACATCTTAAATGCAATGAATCTAGTTTCATCTACCAAGGCACTTCTGCAAAAGTTTAGAGATGACAAATGGGATGCTTTACTAGCCAATGTGCAATCATTTTGCGAGGTACGTAACATAGATGTACCGAATATGAATGCTCCTTATATTAGGAGAAGAGGTCGAGCTCGTGATCATCAAGATGACTTTACAGTTGAGCATTATTATCGAGTAGACATTTTTTATGCTGCAATAGATTCTCAACTACAAGAATTAAATGGCCGGTTCAGTGAACATGCAGTAGAGTTGCTTAATCTTAGCTCAGCTCTAGATCCTCGAGATGTGTCTGAAACTTTTAGAATCGACGATATTTGTCGGTTAGTAGAAAATTTTTATCTGCAAGACTTCAAAGATCAAGAGAAAATACAGTTGAGAATGCAACTTCACCATTACGAGCATAATGTAGTTCAGCATGCAGATTATAAAAAATTGTCTACTATTTCTGAATTGTGTCAGTGGTTGGTAAGGACAAACAAATCTACGATCTATCAACTTGTTTATAGAGTGATTACACTTGTTCTTACTCTTCCAGTTTCTACTGCAACTACGGAGCGATCATTTTCAGCCATGAAAATTGTCAAAAGTAGACTTCGCAACAAAATGGAAGATGAATTTCTTACAGACTCTTTGGTTGTGTACATTTAAAAGGAAATTGCTGAAAATTTTACCACAGAGTCAATCATTGAAGACTTTCGAGATATGAAAGAACGTCGAGTTCCACTTTGATAGATAATTGAGTTGATTTGTATAAACAAGTTTTTAATACATGACTTTGCTTTTATTCATATATTAAATTTAGTAAATGTATAGTTTTATTTTTTACGTACTAATTTAATATTAAATTTTAGTTTACTTTTTGAATTAAAAAAATAGTAATTTATATCAATTCATATAAAAAAATTATTTATGTCTTGGCCCCCCCGTAAATGAATTCCTGGTTCCGTCCCTGTGTCACCTCAAACTCGGCCCAGTCTCATATTTTGAAAAAAAAAATGTATATATATTTTTAGTGGAGGGTTCTTATTAACAAATATTATTGGAATATAAGAAAATATAAAAATAACAAAAAAAACACAAGATATTTTTTACAAATTTTAAAATATTTTTTATTTATTTTAAAATTAATTTTTAACTCTTTTATTATTATACAAAATTTAATGTTAAGCAATATTTAAGAGACACTTATTAGCATTTGTGAGTTACTAATTAACCTTACATAATAACCTAGTTATCAACTAAATCTTTTCAAAAATTGTTCTAATTAGATTGGGCCTTATTTTTCACAAGACACTTTGTTGTTGTTGTTTTCTTATTGTAAATTAGATTTTCTTAAACTATAAATCAATAAAATAAAAAATAACAATAAAATAAGTGTTAGGGAGAGGGAAGTAAAATCTCGACATGTATATTAGGAGCCCAAATGGCCCATGAAAGCCCAATTAGGACCCAACCCAAAACGTGGTTGATTGGAAGAAGTATAGAACAGCTGATCATAGTGATCGGCTATGTAACGCACAATCCAGCTAATCGCCATGAAGTGACTCTTGAGAAAGAGCGGCCATCCGATAAAAAACAAAAAAAAAATTGAGCGAGGAAAAATGATTTATATAATTGATCCCATTTAATAAGATTTATAATTTGATTTGATTTGATTGGGTTTGATTTGGTAAGATTTACCATTTTACCATTTTCTTTTTTAAAAAAAAAATAAAAAAATAAAAAATATGTAGGGCCTCCGCCTTCGAGTTCGTCTCATTTCTTATAAACTCATAATTAAATTTGTGTTAACTGATAAAAATCAATAGCAAACTTATCGCATTTTTTTTTTTCCTTTCAATTTCAATGGACCCACATAAATTGGTTCCGTTTAGATAGTCAATTCAATTGTGAGTTTCACTAATTTAATGAAAATTAGTCAATTTTTAAACAAAAGTAGGTTTATTTGTTTAGGATAAACTATTGATAGGTAAGGGTGTGTGTGATGCGATTTGAATCGTTTGAGAGTAAAATTATAAATTAATTGATGAATTAGCGGTTTGGCAGATTAGCGAATAGACAAATTACGGTTTGAGCGGATTAAAGAATCAAGCATTTGAATAATATATTTTATATATATGTGGGCATATATTTTCTGAGTATCAACACGTGGCAAGGTGACGCCGAAGTGCTGGCCGAGGTGCCACGTGTTGTGGTAGTTATGCCGAGGTTATCTCGGCAAGGCCGAGGTTACCTCCGAAGACATCGGAATCCGAGATAAATAGATAAAGGACAAGAGTCCTAGGATGAAGAAAGACTTCAGGATGGATAAGGATAACACTCTTAAGGAGTCTATTCTTATCTCTTGCGGAGTCCAAAGTAAGTACAGAATTGGAATCCATAGAAGTCAGACTTCTAGTAGGACTAGGATTGTATTGACTATAAAAGAGAGGCACCCCCATGGGTCTAAGGTACGCTTTTATGCTCAAACTTATGAGTTCAGCTATTGATTATCTTTGAGAGATATACTGACTTGATCGTCGGAGTGCTCCCGGGTGGAAGAACCACCGTTGGAGCCTTCTCTTTCTGTGCAGGACAGCAGTGTGCCATCTATTCTGCCGATGTTCTACAGCTGAATTACTAAGGTGGGCAATGTGATCGGAAATTCACTCACACAATTTGGCGCCGTCTGTGGGAAGGAAAGACGAATAGATGGCCAGTAACGCACAAAAAGAAAAGGTTGGGGACGACGCTCCCGCTGGGAGTGGCAGGCCTATCGACCTTGACATTGAAGGAGACAACCACAACGAAGAAACCCGTGACCAGGGACACGGAGGAAAAGACGTCGGCCAGGAGGGCGACACTTCAAAGAAGACAGACCAAAGCAAGTACTATAACGAGGATAACCTCCAGGTATAGAGGGATAGGTGCCTACGGAGGGATGAGGAAGTAAAAGATTTGGCAGGCAAATTGGTAGACCTGCAGTCGGTCGTCAACTTCATGATGCAAAACAATGTCATGCAGCCACCGTACCCACTGTAGGACACGCTAATTCCAGCAATTAATACCCAGAAGGGAGGAAGAAAAACAATTCCCGAAGCACCTCAACACACCAGGCGCGGAAGGCACTCTCACCCGCCTTCCAAAGAAGTCGGATGAAATGAGCCGAGGCAAGAGAAGTCCCAAAGGACGTATCACACGCAGGACCCAGAGCCCAAAGAACATCGGCATGTCCAAGGGCAAGCGCTCTGCTTTGACACAACCCATGGAGAAAGATCAAAACGGGCCCACCACGAGGCCGAAAGTAGTGTGCCAAAAAGACTGAAGTCCAGAGATAGCCGAGCTCCGGGGAGGAGTAAAGAAGACTTGAGAAATTACCTCAAGAGAAAGGAACAGAACGCTGAAGCCGAGGTTACCTCACCCGACAAGCCGAGGATACCATTCTCGGTAGAGCTGGACAAATTTGAGGCACCGAAGAGATTCAGTATGCCGAGGTTTCAAATATATGATGGTAAGTCAGACCCTAAATTCCACGTTGGATTATTCTTGAACTCAATGGCATTATACAGTGGAAACGAGCCGTTGCTCTGCAAAGTGTTCCCTTCGTCCTTTGGGGAGATTGCATCAGATTGGTTCCACAAACTGCCAAAGGGAAGCATGAAGACATGGGAAGGCCTGGCCGAGATGTTCGTGGCCAGGTTTGTGACAAACAAGTTGCAGCCATTGAGGGTGAACGCATTAATGGCTCTGAAGATCAGCAAGGATGAAGGCCTTAGGGCCTATGCAAAGAGATACTACGAGGTGTTCAATCGAATACCCGAATGCAACCAAGAAGTGGCGGTCGTGTCTTTCAAAAACGGCCTGAAAGATGATTGTTCATTGCGGAAATCTTTGGCAAAGACATTGCCAAAAAGCATGGAGGAGCTCATGGCAAGAATCGAGAAGTATGCCAGAGCCGAAGAGGATACGTGGGGAATAAGGAGGTAAAGCAGGAAAAAGGGAACGGCTTGCCGAAGCAAGGCCGAAGTAACAACGGATTTAGCAAAGCGGAGATAGAATTGAGGGGCAAACAGGCAGTGACGACTGTGTTCCGAATCCCGGTCCACAAAGTCTTGGATCAAATCCGAAATCAACCCTATTTCAGAGCACCAGCAAAGGCCCCCGGGGAATACATGGGCAGGAACGTTGGTAGGCGTTGTGCTTACCACAATGAAGAAGGGCACCCAACTCAGGGCTGTAGAGCCCTAAAAGCATACTTAGAGGACTTAATAAGGCAAGGCCATTTGAGGGACCTTGTTGACGAAGCCAGGACAAGAGAAGAGCAGGCAAGATTGCCTCAAGCACCCGCAGCCCCGCCTCCCCCAGCACAGCAACCACAGGGAGGGGGACCTAGGGTGGTTAATGTAATTCACTCAAAGGTGAACGAAAACGACATATGGGGGGAGACCCAAAGAGTAAAACACCTGCAGCACGTGAACCAGGTCGGACAGAAAAGACCTCGGCCTGAAGAGTGCCCAACCCCGATGATAGCCTTCACCGAAGCCGACCTAGAGATAGTCCAGCATCCGCATAATGATGCCTTGGTAGTATCCCTCCAGGTTGGGGAGTGCCAAGTGAAACGCATCCTGATAGATCAAGGCAACTCTTGTGACATCATGTATGTTAGATGTTACAAGGAGCTGGGCCTTCACCCAGATGACATGGAGCAATCGAATAGCCCGATGGTCAGCTTCAATGGAACGCCGACATGGCCACTGGGCGCTACAAACTTGGAAGTGCAAGCCGGCACTAAGAAGATCATGACAGAATTCATCGTGATTGATACACCATCACCTTACAACATCATCTTGGGAAGGCCATGGTTGCATGCAATGGGGGCAGTTCCCTCAACGTTGCATCAGCTATTGCGGTTCCCAACAGAACATGGGATTGAAGAAGTCAGAGGAGATCAACTACAGGCAAAAAATTGCTCCATGGCAGCAATGAAAAGTACCTGCAACATACAAGAGCCAGGGAAGGCAGAGATTGAAGATGAGGACATGGAGGTCCTAGATGATGTCGGCAAAGAGCCGGCCGAGAAGAGTGAGGAAACACTAAAAAAAATCCTCGTCCAAGAGGGCGATGAAGAGCGCTTCTTTCTTCTCGGCTCAGGCTTAGCCGAAGAAGAAGAAAGAGAACTGGAAGCTTTTTTGAGAACAAACATAGAGGTGTTCGCCTGGACACCTTATGAAATGCCTGGCATTGACCCCAAGGTCACATGTCACAGACTGAACGTCGACAGGTCGGCCAAACCTGTAATACAACGAGCTAGAAGACCGACGTTGATGCACGTCGAAGCAGTGGAGGAAGAAGTAGACAGACTACTGGAAGCTAGGGCCATTAAAGAAGTCAATTATCCGACATGGCTATCGAACACTGTGGTGGTAAAAAAGAAAAACGGTAAATGGAGGGTCTGTGTAGATTTTACAAGCCTGAATAAAGCCTATCCCAAAGACAGCTATCCTTTGCCCAAGATTGACCAATTGGTAGACGCCACATCTAGACATGGGAGGATGAGCTTCCTGGACGCTTATAGGGGGTACCACCAGATAGCCATGTACCCCCCAGATGAGGAGAAAACAGCATTCATCACCCCAAAAGGCCTGTACTATTACAGAGTAATGCCCTTTGGGCTGAAAAACGTAGAAGCAACTTACCAAAGGTTGGTAACCAAGATGTTCAGACACTTGATTGGCCAAACAGTAGAAGTCTACATCGATGACATGGTCGTGAAGACCAAGGAGCCCAAGGGTCATCTTGCCGACCTAAAAGAGGTATTTGAAATCCTCAAAACATATCGGCTCCGACTCAACACATCAAAGTGTGCGTTTGGAGTTGGATCTGGTAAGTTTCTGGGGTACCTAGTAACAGGAAGGGGCATAAAGGCCAGCCCAGATCAGATCAAGGCCGTCGTAGATCTACAGAGCCCGACATCGGCAAAACAGGTACAAATGCTTACTGGTAAGGCCGTAGCCCTAGACCGGTTCATAAGCCGAAGCTCAGACAAATGTAAACATTTCTTCAACCTGGTGAAAAAGACCACGGACTTCCTATGGACTGAGGAATGTGAGGCCGCTTTGGCCAACCTAAAGAAATATCTGACCATAGCTCCAGTCCTCTCAACACCTGAACCTGGGGAAGAGCTGTTTTTATACTTAGTTGTGTCAGAACACGCAGTAAGTGCAGTACTAATCCGAGAAGAAAAAGGAGAACAGAAGGCTGTTTATTATGTAAGTAAAACCTTGGCTGACGCAGAAACAAGGTATCTACCACTAGAGAAATTAATGCTGGCCTTAGTAATGGCCTCAAAGAAGTTGAGCCATTACTTTCAGGCACACAAGATTGTGGTGCTAACAGAGCACCCACTGAAGTCCTTATTGCAACAAGAAGACTTAACAGGAAGAATAGCAAGATGGGCAGTGGCCTTGGGCCAGTACGACCTGGAGTTCAGGCCGAGAACAGCAATTAAGGGCCAAGTGTTGGCCAACTTCATGGCCGAGTTCACCCCGGAATCCAACAAACATCGGGCTCCGTTGAGCCAAGATGAACGTTACCCCAGCAAGCAAGGAGAAGCCTAGACAAAAGCAAAAGAACAAAGGAAGGAAAAACTCAGACCCTACAGCATCTACATCGGCGACTCCTTCAGACTGCTTGTCGATGGAAGTTCAAACCGGCAAGAAGCGGGGGCAGGAGTACTACTGATATCTCCAGATGGAGAAATAATAGAACAGTCCATCCGTTTGGGGTTCAAGGCCTCAAACAATGAAGCAGAATACGAAGCATTAATCGCAGGACTAAAGCTAGCGGCAGCAGCAGAAGTAGATGAGGTAATAGTTTTTTGTGATTCACAGCTTATTATTAACCAGTCAACAGGGGAATTTGCAGCCAGAGACGAAAGGATGTCGGCATATGCAAAAGAGGTCATCAGATTGGCAGCCCTATTTTAGAACTGCCGACTACTCCAAGTAAGCTGAGATGATAATAGCCACGCCAATGCGTTGGCCAACCTGGCAAGTTCAATACAGACTGGAAAAAGAAGAACAATTATGATTGACTATATGTCGGGCCGGAGCATAGAACCACAGAACAAAGAGCAGGAAGCAATGTGTGTGGACATGGGACCAAGCTGGATGGATGCAATTGTTGCATTCCTGAAGGAATGAAAGCTGCCAGAAGACCGCAAGGAGGCACACAAAGTCAGATTGAAGTCGGCGAGATTCAGCCTGACTGCGGACGGACATCTTTACAGAAGGTCCTTCACTGGACCCCTTTTAAGGTGCGTACACCCTTTGCAGGTTGAAAATTTTTTATATGAAATTCATGAAGGAGTTTGTGGAAGCCACGCTGGGGGCAGATCACTAGCTCATAGGGCCATTACCCAGGGGTATTGGTGGCCCTACATGCAAAAAGATGCAGAAGCATACGTGAAGAAGTGCGAACAATGCCAAAGGTTTGCACCTTTGATACACCAGCCAGCTGCTGACCTGAATCCAGTATCCAGCCCTTGGTCGTTTGCCCAATGGGGCATGGATCTTGTTGGACAACTTCCCCAAGCAACCGGGCAGAGAAAATACTTGCTGGTAGAAACAGATTACTTCACGAAGTGGATAGAGGCAGAACCTCTTGCCAAAATCTGAGATGTGGACGTCAAGAACTTCATATAGAGAAACATCATCACCAGATTTGGCATTCCAAGAGCCATAGTTGCCGACAACGGAACGCAGTTTGACAGCAAACTCGTCAAGAACTTTTGTGCGAAATTCAAGATCAAGAATTACTTTTCAACACCAAGTTTTCCCCAAAGTAATGGGCAAGCAGAAGCATCCAACAAAGTAATTTTAGATGGAATAAAGAAGAGGCTGCAGGCAACAAAAGGAAAGTGGGTAGACGAATTGCCCAACGTACTTTGGGCATATCGGACTACGCCGAGAAGATCAACAGGGGAATCCCCCTTTGCCATGGCTTATGGCACAGAAGCAGTCATTCCACTGGAAGTCAGCATCCCAGGGATCCAAACCCAGGGAGTTGACAATGGGACTAATGATATACTCTTAGCTTGAGATCTGGACCTTTTAGAAAAACGAAGAGAGAAAGCTGCAATTCAGCTCGCAGTATACCAGCAACAGCTTGCCAGAGCTTACAACAAGAAGGTCAATCCCAGAGATTTTCAAGTCGGCGACCTAGTCTTGAGAAAAGTCGTCGGCAACAAGAAGGATCCCAGAGAGGGCAAGCTTGGCCCAAATTGGGAAGGACCCTACAGAATTACTTCGGTACTAGGCAGTGGAGCTTATCGGCTTGAAGATAATGAGGGCAAAGCATTACCAAGACCTTGGAACACTTGTAATTTGAAATTTTTCTATCATTAGTGCTGCATTATTTTTGGCCGATGTCATCAATAAAATCTTTTCAGAATTCTTCAAATGATTGATAAACATACATAATATTGTTTCTGGGAGACATGAATAATGAGAACCCAAGTGGAACTCAGGTTCACATTGGGGGGCAGAGAGAAGGCAGAGACGCTTAACACTTGTTGAAATTTTTAGCAATTTACAAGTTGAAGTTAAGCTGAGATGGTTCCTTATCTTCATTTGTTGAAATTTGTAGCAATTTACAAGTTGAAGTTAAGCTGAGATGGTTCCTTATCTTCGCTTGTTGAAATTTGTAGCAATTTACAAGTTGAAGTTAAGCTGAGATGGTTCCTTATCTTCACTTGTTGAAATTTGTAGCAATTTACAAGTTGAAGTTAAGTTGATTCCTTATCTTCACTTGTTGAAATTTGTAGCAATTTACAAGTTGAAGTTAAGATGGTTCCTTATCTTCACTTGTTGAAATTTGTAGCAATTTACAAGTTGAAGTTAAGCCGAGATTACTGTTTCTCTTCGCTTGTTGAAATTTGTAGCAATTTACAAGTCGAAGTGAAGCCAAGGTTATTACTTAAAACACTTGTAGCAATTTACAAGATGACGTTAAGCCGACATATGATCATCTGTTGAAATTTGCAGCAATTTACAAGTTGAAGTAAAGCTAAGTATATTGTTTTAAACACTTGTTGAAATTTGTAGCAATTTACAAGTAGATTATTGATCAGCACTTGTTATAACTTGAGAAAAGTTTACAGTATATGTTAATCCTTGTTGAAATTTGTAGCAATTTACAAGTTGTTAAACCAAGATTACTGTCTAAACACTTGTTGAAATTTGCAGCAATTTACAAGAAGGTTAGACCGAGATCACTATTTAAACACTTGTTGAAACTTGAGCAAAGTTTGCAAAGTAAACATTGGATAGTATATGTTTTACACTTGTTGAAATTTATGAAAAGTTTGCAGGTCAGTAACTTGCCGAAGTAAAACTTATAGTTATTATACCCGAGGTATGTAACCCCGATAAGATTGCACAAAGAAGGCAAAGTTTGAAAGGCATGCAAAATATTCTAAGTATAGAATCATATAGAGGCAGTCAAAGAAAAGACAGAAGAGTACAGACATTCAAAGAAAGATAGTTATGTTAAAACATCCAACAAAAACAGAAAGCACATCGGCCATACAAAGAAGCTCATATTGTCCACACAAAAAAAAAGTACAAAAGAAATCGAAGTTATGATTCTTCAACTTCAGGCGCAATTTGAGTTTGGACCTCGGCAGCCTTTTGGAGAACTACCTCGGCAGATTCTTGAGGAGCTACTTCAGCTGCCTTTTCTGCCACGATCTTGGTATCAATTTCGGCAAGTGTTTGATCAAGACTTTTTTCAACTGGAGGAACGTCGGATGATGCTTGTTCAGGAGTAGCCTCTTTAACAGCCTCCTCATCCTCCTCCTCATGAGTCAAGTCAAGGACTTGATCATCCTGAAGAGGAGACTTAGTCTCATTGGCATTTTTGGGCTTCCTTACTAAAACCTCTTCATCATCCTTATCCTCATCTTCAGATTCGGACTCAAATTCGTCTTCAGCTTGACTTGAAGGTGGAGGAGGAGGGAATGGAAGAGGAATAGCGTCGGCTTTGCGCAATGGTGAATCATCAGGGACATTGAGCATTTTTTGGCCAGGGACATCCAACCAAGGGAGAAGCCCTTGTTGCATGCCTGCCTAACTTGTAATTTGTAATCCTCAGTAACGTCGGCCACGCCCTAGGCATAAGCCTTCTCATCAGCTTCTTTTATTTCAGCTTCTTTAGTAGCCAAGGCCTCCTGAAGCTCCTTATCGGCCTGGGCCGCTTTTTCCTCGGCCTCTTTCAGTTGGGATTCAGCAACTTTTTTGATGGCCTCAGCAGCTTCAGCCTTCTCTTCGGCTAATGTTTGGGCTTTAGTGGCAGCCTCAGCCTGATCTTCTAGCTTCTTCATTTTTGATTGAAGACTTTTGTTGGCCTTCTGAAGGGAAGAAAACTCCTTCTTCATCTCGGCCAACTTCTCCCGATTCTTGAAAGATTGCGTTGAAAACGAATGGGCATGCTGGATAGCCTGAAAGAAAACAGAAGTGTTAAAAAATATTTTAAGTGTAAAACAGAATGGAAGAAAAAGTACCAAGCAGGAACACTTACTTGAACGGAGTTCTGGAGCATTAGGGCATAGTTCTCATACTCACTATACCCGGTGTACAGGGAGCAAATATTCAGGCAAACCCGTACTCCTTTCTTCCAAGCTCCGTTTCTATCCGATCACCTGCGTAGACAACGGCGGTGAGCTACCCGGCGGTGTGTGGCCGGAAAACCCCTCCGACGATCAAGTTAGAACACACACCAGGGGATAGATAGAGAGAAGAGAGAGAGTTGAGTGTAAGTGTATCTCTTACAAAAGTGTTTATCTGTTCTGTATGGGGGGCGCAGACATGCTTATATACCCTCTGCACCCCATATCTACTCCCAGTCATCTCCTGACACGTGGCCCTGCTATCCCATTTGTCAGCATAAACCCTACTGAACATCACCCAACCCAACTACCAGCCCACTCTACTGGGAGCTCGATAGCCGGGCAACATCATCTCGGCTGACAACGGCCGTGCTGTGCTTCATGTCCAAGCACTCCACTAGCTAAGCTCAATGAGGACCAAGCTAGACTGTATCTCGGCAAAGCCGAGCCCGGGACAGCTCGTGCTCACCTGTGGTCGGCCTTCCTGCCGAGCAAGCAGGTACCTCGGCTGACCACGCCTTTCCGGGCGCCGGTCACTTAACAAGACTGGCTTCGCCACCGTCAAAACATGTAGCTCGGTCCAACCGAGCGTGCCTTAACCAAGCAGATCCTTTCCAAACTGGGCCACACGTCTTTGGCCCAACACTTGCCCGGCCCAATTCTGCCCGGCAAAACTTTGTCCAGCCCAAATCTGTCCGGCCCAATACCAGATCATTAATCTCCCTCTCAATTGCCCCTTAATTCCGTCCGCTGAAGCATGACTGGGATTACCTACTTCAACCGGGGTAGCACCTCCTCGGTGCCATGCTTCCTAATCGGCAACCAGGCCAATGACACGCATGAATTCAAACTTCCTCGGTCTGACATTCCTGTCTCATCGGCTTGCCCGATCGTCGCCTCACCTGACCTTACTGTCTCTTCATTTCTGACGCTACCATCAATGGGGACACGTGGCGTCCTCCCATTGGTTCTTGAGCAGCCAACCAGCCGTCGCACAAATTTGAATTTGGGCGGTTTTTTCTTCCCCTATATACATGCCCCCCCCTCTTCGATTCATTCCTACTGTCTCCCCTTCATTCCAAGCGATCCAGAGCTCTGGTGCCTTCTCTCTCTTGCCATTGTTGACCTCGTGCTCGAAGAGGAAGAAGAAGAAGGCCCTGCCCCCTCTGCCTTTCACAGGTATGTCCTTCAACTCCTCTTTAGTTGCTATCTTCTTTGATACTTCACACATTAGGGCAATAAAACATAGTTTATAGGACATTACGCGTCAAAAACATCCTAGACCTTCAACTATTCATGGTGTTCTCCATTTTTCCTAAAGAACACTGAAGAACTGGGGCGGACCGGGCTCCTGGTCTTCATGTGATCCAAAAAACCAATCTGACCGAGCAAATAACATGTTTGTCACAACCCCAGCAAAAACCGAGATAGCAAAAGGAATTCGTCGCTCAACCGGGCTAACATCTGGTCTGCTTGGGCGACCGAGCTCCTTGGTTAGCTTCGACGACCGAGGTGGTTTGGCACTTTAATGACCGCGCTAAAGTTAAGCTCGCTTCGCGCGACCGCGCTCACACTTACACTTGCCATCCTTTTCCTGCAGAGTCCAAGGGGACCATTAACCACTTCTGAGGCTCTCCAAGACCGAGCAACCACCATTTACCACAGTGCCAAACCCCTCAGCCGAGCTAAGTTAGGCTGGCCATAAATGGGGAAATTCCGCTTCCTAGTGGATAGTCCGGCCGCGCTGGCTGCGTTCAGGGAGGAGTACGGCATCCCGGCCGACGTCCATCTTGAACTGGTAGAAGAAATGACAACACCTTGGGGCAGACTAGACCAGTGCCCCTTCACCGTGCTGTCAATCGTAGAAGGAGGCCTCCGCTTCCCGGTCAACCCTCTGATGACCGAGTTCCTGCGCCGGACAAAACTTGCGCCCACTCAAGTGTCCACCAACACCTACCGGATAATAAACGGTGTGCATGAATTAAACAACCGGCTAGGCATAAGCCTAGGGTTAGCCGAAATTCTGCGCCAATACACCTTAGGGCACACCGGCGATGGCCTCACCTACTATCTTAAAATTAGGCCGGGCAGAGAAAAAATTGTGACCGGCACACCAGACAAGGACTTGCACGATGATGATTTCTTCTAGGTGTCTGGCAATTATGAAACAGCCGCGGTACCGGGCTGGATCATAAGTAAGAACTTCGGTTCCACAGGTAAGCCGCGCTTATTTGCTCGGTTTGCCCACTTTCTTTATTATTCTGTACTTAACCATTTTTCTTGTTTCCTTTTGCAGCAATTCAAGCCCTGCAAGCCAACTACCAATATCCCAACGTAGAAGCCATCAGAACCGCGCTCTGCTACCGCCACCGAGATTGCAACCAGTTGCTCGGCTACACTCCAACATACAGATACTCAGCTCCCCGCCGGAGTAAAGTTACAGACTTTCTCCGTGCTCCATCACCTCCTCCAGATCCAACTTTGCCAGACGTCCCACTAATCCGACTAACAGAAGAACAAGAGATGGCCAAACGAAGCCGAATCAAAAACCTGCTCACCGCCACTTCAGCCGAGATACCGAGCGTAGTCACCCGCTCACCAGCCGCCGGTCAATCAAGCGACGCCGTGGTCGCTCTGGCTTCTCAAGCTGCCGGGCAGTCTAGCAAGGAACCAACTCCACGCCGGGCTGGTAAAAGAGCTCGCGCAGATCCGTCTGCCGAGCTGGTGGCCGAGCTTACCACCGAGCAACCAACTGCCACGGTTGACCCAATACCGATCTGGCGACCACAGCTGAAACACCGGGGACAAGACATCCCGGCTACGGCTTCGATCAAGGGCGATAAAGAGCACTTGCTCGCCTATGACCTTTCCAAGGCACTTCTTCTACCGAGCGACGTGGTCGGCAGCGACCACGTTCCTTGCACTCGGTTGGTGAAGTCATCAGTCAAGTCTATGGCCAGGGTAAGTCTCAATCTGCCTCTGAAATTTTCACAAGTGTTTGTCCGGTTCCTTCACTAATCAAATTCGCTTCTTGCAGGCCATTCAGAAGCAGCATCTAGTAATGGAGCGCATCCATAGACTTAGGCAAAAGGCAAATGACACAGCCAGCCAAGTCCAGAGCCTCCAAGCCGAGCTTGGCCGGGCAAAGTCTTCACGTGAGATGGCCAATGCCGACAACAACAGACTACTCGGTCAGCTCGAAGCGGCCGAGAAAAAACGGGATGACCTCCAGACCGAGCTTGATGCTTTGAAGAAGTCCTGCCGAGCTGCCAACAACGCCGGCTTCTTTGAGGCCGAGGAAAACTACAAAAAGCAGGTCTTTGAAACTCAAGACATATACTTCAAAGCGGGCTGGAAATCTACCTGCGAGCATCTCGGTCAAGGCTCTGAGACCGACGTATTTGCCACTCCGCCTCCTGCTTTCCTACCGACCTACCTTGTGCCATACGCCAATGACGTCTTCAGCGCATTGCAGGCTGAGGCCGAGGAAGGGCTTGAAGAAGGAGAGGCCGAGACAGATACCGAGGGAGACGACAACGAAGTGCAGGAGCAGCCCAGCCGTGATGAGCCCGGTGCCCAAGACAAAAGTCCAACCGTCAACATAGAAGCCACCGAGGACGAGTTCACCAACCTTTCCCCCTTGGTTTAGTTTTCTTTTTTCTGTTTTTGCTTTTCTGATGTAACCGGGCTAAATTCCCCACCTTTTGTACACTTTTTATCAATGAAAAGTTCTGATTTCAACAAGTGTTTGCACGGTTGTCATCAATTTCATTTTCAGCAAAATATCTCGGTATAAATCATAAAATGGAACATATCGCCAACAGGCTTTGACCGGAATACCTATCTCGATCGAGACAGCAAAGTCGAACAACTCACCACTTCCTCAACCGGAATACCCATCTCGGTTGGGGATCCTAAGTTGAACAAGTCACCAACTCTTACAACCGGGGTAAATTATCTCGGTTGGAAATAACTACGTTGAACAAAACATCAACGCCTTCAGCCGGAGTAAATCATCTCGGCTGGAAATAACTAAGTTGATCAAAACATCACCAACTTCTTCAACCGGAACAAATCATCTCGGCTGGGAACACATAAGTTGAACAAAACATCAACCCATTCAACCGGAGTAAGTTATCTCGGTTGAGCATTTGAAATTGAACAAGTCACCAACTCTTCCAACCGGAGTAAACCATCTCGGCTGGGAGTCTCCAAGCTGAACAAGTCATTAACTCTTCCAACCAGAGTAAAACATCTCGGTTGGGAATCCCAAGCTGAACAAGTAACCAACTCTTCCAACCGTCCCCAAGCTGAACAAGTCATCAACTCTTCCAACCGGAGTAAAGCTTCTCGGTTGGGAATCCCAAGCTGAACAAGTCACCAACTCTTCCAACCAGAGTAAAGCTTCTCGGTTGAGTTTCCCCAGTTGATCGCCGCGGGGTTGTTCGGTATGCCCAAAGGACGCTGGGTAGTTCCTCGGCCCATTTTCCCTTTGCCTTCTCCAGCCGTTTCTTCAACCCATCCAGGATAGTCTTGTTTGATGCCTCAGCTTGACCGTTGGACTGTGGGTAAGCCGGAGTGGAGTTGTAGAATTCAATCTTGAGATCCTCACAAAATCCTCTGAATAGACGACCGTCAAACTGAGTGCCGTTATCAGAGATCAAAATCTTGGGGACGTTAAACCTCGTGACCACATTCTGCCAGACAAACCGCTTCACGTCTTTCTCGTTGATAGTTGCCAAGGGCTCAGCTTCAACCCATTTGGTGAAGTAATCTGTGGCCGCGATGAAGAACTTTCGGTTGCTCGGTGCTGTTGGTAGCGGCCCGACTATATCTAGCCCCCACATGGCAAAGGGCCAAGGACTGGTGAGGGGAAGAAGTTCCCTAGCTGGCTGATGGATCTGATGGGCGAATTTCTGGCATTTTTCACACTTGCGGACATACTTTTGTGCGTCGGCCTGCATGCACGGCCACCAGTAGCCCTGCGAAATAGCTCGGTAGGCCAAGGACCTGCCCCCTATATGACTGCCGCAAATGCCTTCATGAATTTCGTACAATAAGGCTTCCACACTACTTGGGTGAACACACTTCAAGTAGGGACCGGTGAAAGATTTTTTATACAACACTCCGGATGGAGAGAGCCAAAACCGCTCTAACTTCACCCGTATTTTATGCGCTTCTTTCTTGTCGGCTGGCAGAGTCCGGTCTCTGAGAAACAGGATTATAGGGTCCATCCAGGAAGGACCTAGCGCGGCGCAGAGAACATCCGTCTGCCCAGCTTCCTCAATGCTGGGCTGTGGAAGGAATTCAATCAACAGGGGGTTAGGATATGTACTATTAACCATTGAAGCAAGGCCGGCAAACTCATCTGCTCGGCTGTTCTCTTCGCGGCAAATCTGTTGGACTCTGATTGCCTGAAATTGCTTGATGTGTTCCCTGACCAGAGCTTGGTACTTTGCCATTCTGTCATCTTTTGCTTCATAAATCCCAGAGACTTAGTTAACCACAAGCTGGGAATCACTGTACACCATTAGCTCGGATGCCTGCATCTGGAGGGCGCTCTTGAGTCCGGCCAAAAGAGCCTCGTACTCAGCCTCATTGTTGGATGCCGGGAAACCGAGGGTGATGGAATGTTCTATAGTCAAGCCGTCTGGCGAAATCAAAATAATGCCCAGACCGGCACCGTGACGGTTCGATGCTCCATCGACAAAAAGTTTCCACATCTCTCCCATAAAAAGCATCCAACAATCTGATGGATCTTGAGAGGCTTGAAGGTTGATCTGATCAAGGCTGCTCGACTGTTCAGCTTCAACTTCTATGTTGTTTGGTTCCACCTCAGCCCCCCTTGGTGATTCGGCGGCGGACTAAGCAAGTTGATCTATAATGTCCAAGTCCGTAGGCGAATCACTAGGTTGCGGTATTATGCCGGCCGCAGGGTCTGCGCTGAGTGGTTCCATTTCTTCTCCCCTTGGTGATGCGGTACCGGACAGAGCAAGTCGGTCGGTGACACTTGTCTCCGTCATCGCATCACCGGTCTATAAAATCATACTAACTGGAGGCGCTTCGGTGGGACGCGCCAATTCCGCGTCGCCGATGCCACCAAGTTATTCTATCTCGGTTGGGCTCACATTAACCTCCTCATCCGCCGCGGCAATATCGACCGGGCACACCGGATGAGTTCCAGGAGAGAATTCAGCAACGAAATCGGCCAAGGTCTGAGCTTTGATGGCTGTGCACGGTCGGAACTTGACATCAAACTGTCCCAATTCGACCGCCCACTTGAGAATCCGACCGGAAAAGTCCGCCCGCTCAAACAAAGCCTTAAGAGGAAACTCGGTCAGAACGATGATGGTATAGGCATGAAAATAATGTGCCAGCTTCCTTGAAGCCATCATTAATGCCAACGCAAGCTTTTCCAATGGCAAGTACCTCGTCTCCGCCGGTAGCAAGGTTTTGCTGACATAAAAGATAGGGAGGTGCTTGATTCCTTCAGCCTGGAAAAGCACCGCACTAATTGCGTGCTGGGAAACGGCCAGGTATAAGTAAAGCTCTTCTCCAGGCTGCGGTGTGACCAACAATGGCGCTGAAGACAGGTATTCCTTGAGCTCGGCCAAAGCCCGGTCGCACTCTTCATCCCATGAGAACTTTGATTTCAATGCTTTGAAGAAAGGACGGCAGTGATCTAATGACTGGCTTATGAATCGATTAAGCACGGCGGCCATTCCGGCCAGATGCTGCACGTCCTTAGCCGGACTGGGCTGCTTCAATTCTTGTACGGCTCTGATCTGTGCAGGGTCTGCTTCGATGCCCCGGTTCGTGACTAGGAATCCTAAAAATTTTCCAGAACCAACGCCAAAGGCACACTTAGACGCATTCAGGCGTAACTTGTGCTTCTTGAGAATAGTGAACATCTCGGCTAAGTCGGACAAGTGGTCTGCTTGATGCCGGCTTTTAACCACCATATCATCAATGTAAGCCTCCATTGTCTGACCCAGCAAAGGAGCAAACATCTTGGTCACCATTCTCTAAAAGGTTGCCCCGGCGTTCTTCAAACCAAAAGGCATGACCCGGTAGCAGAAGAGCCCTCTTGGAGTTGTGAAGGAGGTGATTTCTTGGTCGGGCCCATGCATGGCAATTTGATGGTAGCCGCGATAAGCATCCAAGAATCTGAGCCTGTTATAACCAGCCGTCAAGTCCACGAGCTGGTCAATTCTGGGCAAAGGGAAGCTATCTTTCGGACAAGCTCGGTTGACGGTCTTATAATCGACACAAACTCTCCACTTCCCATTCTTCTTGGGCACCACTACCGTGTTAGAAATCCACCGAGGGTAGTGCACTTCCTGAATTGCTCGTGCCTCAAGCAAATTTTTTACCTCTTCCGCAACTACCTCGGCGTGATGCAACGCCGATCTCCTCGTTCGCTGAATGACTGGCTTCGCGCCGGGGAAGACATTCAGGTGATGGCAGATGAAACTTGGATCGAGGCCGGGCATGTCGTAAGGCGACCACGCGAAGACTTCGATGTTGCTCATCAAAAACTCAACCATTTCGGTTCTTTCTTGGGCAGTAAGGCTGGAGCCGAGCAGGAAGAACTTGTCCGGCTGCTCCGTATCAATTCGTACCTCCACCAAGTCTTCCACGGCTTTGTCCTCTGCCTTGGTGCCCACATCATCAAGAACTCCCCGGTCTTCTGGTCCTTCTATCATTTGAACGAAGCCCTTGGCAGCTCGGCTTCCGTTCACTGCCACAAAGCACTGCTTGAACATAACTTGATCTCCCCAAATCTCTTCGATTGCCCCCATAGCCGAGGGGAATCTCATCACCTGATGGTAGGTCGACGCTACGACCTGCATAGCGTGAAGCCATCCCCTTCCAAGGATCAGGTTGTAAGTGGAAGGCACATGTAACACCCAGAACTCCACTTGCTTGACTACGGATCCCGCTTTGACCGGCAGGATTATCTTCCCCAAAGGCCACTCCGGTTGTGAGTTAAAACCAACCAGTGGCGAAGTTACCGGAGCCAAGTCTGTCTCTCGGAGCTTGAGCTGCTTGAATGCGTCATAATACATGATCTCGACCGAGCTTCCCTGATCAATCAAGATTCGTTTGACGTCAAATTCCTTGACGCGGAGTGTCACCACTAAGGCATCGTTGTGCGGCGTCTGAATGCGCTCTAGATCCCGTGAGGAAAAACTGATCACATCTTTTTCTTCGGTCTTTCCCCTCTTGATCGCAGGCTGAACCGACAAAACTTCCCTCATGTGTTCCGCCTTCTTGATCATACCCCGGAGTTCGCAAACGCGCGCCGGTTCCACTATGCCGTGGATGACATTAATAACTCCCTGTGGTGGTGCATCGCGGTCATCCTGTCCTCTGGGATCAACCGGAGCCTGATTCGCCTTTACGCCCCCATCAATGTAAAGATCTAAGTGTCCGGCCGCTACTAGCTCTTCCAAGTGTTGCCTCAAAGGCAAACAATCCTCTGTCCGGTGGCCTCGCTCCCGGTGAAATGTGCAACGATACCGCGGATTGTAGCCCTTCTGTCCATCGCCCAACTTAGCAGGAAACCGGACGTACTCCTCGTCACGGATTTCACTAAGTATGCGATAGATTGGAATCTTGAAGACAGTGGTTATACCTGTCCTTACCTTCAACCTTCTGTTTGCATCGGCCACATCATCTCGCGGATAGTCATCCTGGTCATTCCGACGTCCTCTACTCCGGTTTTTGCGGTTCGAGCCACGGTCCGATTCCTCTGTTCGGTCACTTGAGTGGCTGGACTCCTGTCCGACTGCGTGCACCTTGCCACCTGACCTTTTGTCTGTTGCTACCGGAGTCACCTTCACGGTAGATGCTGACGCATCATCCTCTACTCGGATGTGCTCATTGATGCGTTGCATGAGCTGGCCCATGGACGTCGGTTGGTGCATGGTAAGCGAGTCCCGCAGTCTATGTCCGACCGGGAGACCACGCTTGTATTGAGTGATTGCAAGGTTGACCGGGCAATCCAAGATCTCGTTGAAGGTCTCCCAATATCTGGAGTTGTATGCCTTCAATGTGTCGCTCAGTTCCATCTTGACACTCAGTAGGTGATCAACTTCCTTTGGCGTTTTTGTGTTGGTTTTGAAGCGCGTGACAAAGGCTTCGGCCAACTGATGCCACTTTTCTATACTCCCCTCCGGCAGCCTTTCAAACCACTTCAAGCCCAGTTCACCTAAGCTTGACGGAAAGATGAGGCACATAAGAGCATCATTTCGCCTATGTCCAGCCATGACCTGTCGGAAATGACTTACGTGCATGTAAGGATCGGTCTTCCCGTCGTACAATGTGAACTTTGGCTGGTGGAAGCCCGACGGAAGAGGTGTTTTCTATTTCCAGGGAGAAAGGGGTGGCGCTCAACCTTGCCAAGTCGGAATCCACCAGGAGTGGCGCTGCTTGGCAGGGTGGAGGCATTCCGACCTCCTCGCTGGCGTGAACCCTGTAAGATAACTGCTGGAACGCCGGTATCCTCTGAGCCTCCCGCCGGCGAGCCCATTCCTCCAAGACTGCCCGCAAATCTTCTGATCGAGCGGAATAGGTGTACCTCGACGTCGTCGCCGGACGTGAGGGCTGGTAAGTGCTATCTTGCGCGCTGGACTTTTCTGTACGCACATCAGAATCACCAACCTTGTAACTTCTGGTAATGGAGATGGACGGAGTGTGCCGCTGACTCTGACTACCTGAACGGCGGGGTTGGGTGCGCTTACTGTGGTCTCCCACCCCAGCTACACCCTTCCCTTTGACATGCCGCTTCAGTTCCTCCATCTCTGCTACCATTCGCCGGATGACGGCATCTTGGTCTTTCAACTTGCTCTCCAGACGTCTGGCGTGTGAGTCCCTCCGCCGCCGATGACCGTCTGGACTCCGTGAATGACCATGACTTCTTCCGCGCTTATCCCGCGCGTCTCCCAACTGTCCTCCCGGGAATGTCTCCAAATCCCCCATCGGAGTAATGGTGGGGTGCCCCTCTTTTCGTCTGCCTGACTCCGGAGTAACTCCGTCGATGGCTGACAACGGAAACTCATTGTTGTTCGCCATGGATGGCGATCAGACGAGCATGGAAGAAAAGGTTTTGTCTGCAAAGAATTCCCACAGACGGCGCCAATTGTACGGGGAGCAAATATTCAGGCAAACCCGTACTCCTTTCTTTCAAGCTCCATTTCTGTCCGATCACCTGCGTAGACAACGGCGGTGAGCTACCCGGCGGTGTGTGGCCGGAAAACCCCTTCGACGATCAAGTTAGAACACACACCAGGGGATAGATAGAGAGAAGGGAGAGAGTTGAGTCTAAGTGTATCTCTTACAAAAGTGTTTCTCTGTCCTGTATGGGGGGCGCAGACATGCTTATATACCCTCTGCGCCCCATATCTACTCCCAGTCATCTCCTGACACGTGACCTTACTATCCCATCTATCAGCGTAAACCCTGCTGAACATCACCCAACCCGACTGCCAGCCCACTCCATTGGGAGCTCGGTAGCCGGGCAACATCATCTCGGCTGACAACGGCCGTGCTGTGCTTCATGTCCAAGCACTCCACTAGTTAAGCTCAATGAGGACCGGGCTAGACTGCATCTCGGCAAAGCCGAGCCCGGGACAGCTCGTGCTCACCTGTGGTCGGCCTTCCTGCCGAGCAAGCAGGTACCTCGGCTGACCACGCCTTTCCGGGCGCCGGTCACTTAACACGACTGGCTTCGCCACCGTCAAAACATGTAGCTCGGTCCAATCGAGCGTGCCTTAACCAAGCAGATCCTTTCCAAACTGGGCCACACGTCTTTGGCCCAACACTTGCCCGGCCCAAATCTGTCCGGCAAAACTCTGTCCGGCCCAAATCTATCTGGCCCAATACCAGATCATTAATCTCCCTCTCACCCGGCATTCTGCTCCAGATCACCAGGAAGGAGCAGCACCGTACTGAGGGCAACGCCGACGTTAATATCATCGGCGCTTTCACTGGTCATTATGGGCCTATCTTCCAGAGTAATCTGAGGAGCCCAAGGAACATCAGATTTTTTGGACCCCGAGGTCGTCGCAGACGATGACCTCGGCTTCTTCGATTGTGTGGACTCTGATGGTTGTGCTTCAGCAGACCTTTTTGTGGGAACGGAAGCAGTCTTCCCGCTCCCAGCCAATTGTGAAATTGGCAGGGCATCCTCAGTCTCAACTACAGTGGCTTTGGCCTTTGGCTGAGCCTTTTTGGTTCTCGTTGGCTTTGGTGGGGGCATGCTCTGTGTTGGCTGAGCGTCAACATCAGTGGGGAGGTCGGCTAAGAGATCTGCGACAATCGGCTTTAGGTGACCCATCTCAGCAGTTTTGATAAGTCTTCGCTGACGTTTTCGTTCGGGTATGGGGATCAAGTATGGCACCGAAGTAGATGGCTGATTGGTTGGGTCAGACATTGACCCTTGATCTGTTCGAGATGTAGAAGCGGTTTGAGTTGTGGCAGTAGGAGGAGAAAGGCTTTTCTTCTTTCTTTTGGGAACGTCGGGCAAAATTGATTTGTATGTTGGAATAAAGTTGAGAAGAAGAGGCGCTTTCCTTTTGCGGACTGGTAAGTCTAGGAGTTTTTTCGGGTCCTTGCTGGGAACATAAGATTGGCGAAAGTTTTTCGGTGGCTTGCGAACGTCTGCAAGAAGAAAACTAACATTAGAAACAGATAAGATATTGAAGACTTAAAAAGAAACCACTAAGTATTGATACTGGGCTCTTACCCTTGCCCTCTTTAACTGTTCGAGGAAGAGGGTAAAGATGGGCATCCTCGTCTGGGGCAAACTCCCAATTTCCAGAGATAATGAAGTAGTCATCTCCAGCCTCCTTGTTGGAGTCTAGGAGGTCGGCTACGATTTTGAATTCGGTGGACCTCGGCTTGAGGTAATGGACGAAACCTTTTTCTTTCAGGTTAAGGGCACACATGGTATAACAAAATTGGATGTCGGCAAGGGTGATCCTAACATTCTCCTGCCTAGCTAAGGCTATAATGCCATTAATCACTTGATAGGAGTTGATGGTGAGTTGCATGGGGTTCAACTTGTAGTAGTGGAGAACTTCACGAAAGAGGGGATTAAGTGGAAGCCGAAGTCCACATTCAGTAAAAGCAACAACGGGAAAGGGCATCGTGTCATCTGTGGGCATGATAGAGTCGTCATCCCCAGCCAGCCTCAATTGGACGTCGGCAGGAATGGCGAACTCCTTCCTAAAGTATCCAAGTTTGGTTGGGGTATTTACCCTATGTCTCCACATCCCCATGATATCGGCGCAAAGGTATTCTACTCAAGAAAGAGGATGTTCTTTAAGGGTTTTTTGGGACCTCGACTCTAACCTAGGTAAATGTTGGTAAGGATTGTTTCAGTTTTTTCCTAAGAATTGGTAGGTTCTATAGACAAATCCCAAACCTAAATCTATGAAAGTAAAGATTGGGGGCACAAATCTGGAAGGAAACACAGAAAACACAAAACAAAGAACAAAGTTTCAGAATCAAGATCAGAGGTAGGGTTCTCAAAAAGCATAAAAAATACAAGAAATACAGGCTCAAGAACAATGGCAAGAAAGTGGTGAAACAGTGCAGAGTGTACAAGACATGAGCGAAACCATGGAATAGACGCATCCAGATGAATAGTTCAGTAAATCAAAGGTTTGAATAAAGCAGTAATGGCAGCAAGTAAGCGAAAGAGCATAGAAGAATTGAGAATGAAAGGAACAAAGACTTACCAGGAAAAGTGGAGCCGATATGAAGATCGTCGAGGTCAGGCGACGGTTGCAGACACGACGTGTAATGACCCCAAAATATGTGTCATATTTATCAGTAATTAATTATGTGTATATATGAATTAATTGAAGAATAACTGTTTGAGTTAGAAAAATATCTGCTGAGGCTATAACTTTGGGACTGAAATTGACGACCATAATGGGTTCGGAAAATGAAATTGAGCACGCCTATGTGATACCGGGAATTTTTAGAACCAATTGGGAAAATAAATTGATGACTGAATTTCGTCTGAATCGCTAAGTCTTGTTTGGCTCAAAGTTATGGCACAAATGTTTATTTATTTGATATATATGATATAAGATAAGGCTTTGACCCATTTTGACTCAAAAAGAAAATAGAAGAAAAATCTGGACGAGAGAGAGAAGAGAGAATTCGTGGAGAAGAGAGAAAGGGAAGAAGATAGAAGAAAGAAAGGGGATTAAGCTCAATTCCTCCATTTAAGCAATTAAGGTAAGATTTTCATGAAATTGGTTGTTGATTCTTGGCATCTAGCATTTGAACTCAAGATCATGGCTTAAAGTAGTATGAATCATGTCTATTTGTATATTTGAGGAAGAATCTCCATGAATGTAGAGATATGAAGCTTGTATGTATATGTTTATGGTTTTCCATTTTTAGTCCAAGTGTGATCTTCTAAAGATTCTTGTGGGTTTTGTTTTAAAGTGTTAATGGTTAAATCATGTCGTTGATCAAGTATTTTGAGACTTGAATTTCATAAGATTGGAAGTGGGTTTTGCAAGAAGGGAAGATTGAAGCTTTGAAAAGTCCAGAATTTCGGATTTCGCATGGTTCGCTCGAGCGGAGGGATTCCCGCTCGAGCGTGAAAATCAGCCTCTCAGCAGTTTTCGAAAATTGTGCAGTCCGCTCGAGCGGACAAGTGGGCGCTCGAGCGGGAGGGCCTATTTCAGGAAAAGTTTGGGAAGTTGTTTTACGTGATTTTAACATGTTAATTGCATCATTTAGTATCTCATGAGCATGAATTAAAGTAAAGAAAGATTAGATTGAGCATGAAATGAAGTAAAGAAGAATGTAATGGCATGAATGATATCATTTATCGATGATGAATGTTAAGGAAATGTGTTATAATGTTGTTAATTGCAAGTCAAGAGGTGAAGACCGTGCAACCGGTTTTGGAAACCCACTGTGAGTAACATTTCTGTAAAGATATGTTATTATGAATTATGTTTAAAAGTGCTATGTTATGTTATGGTTTTGAAATGATAAATGTTTTCTGTGAACGAATGTCCAGTTTGCGAATCTAGTATGGCATCCATAGATAGTTTTAAGTAGTGGGGGACGGCATAGAAGTGCAGGCCCATGATGAATAGAGTCATGGGGGACGGCATGGAAATGCAGGCCCATGACCAGTTTACGAGATCTCGGTATGTGTTTAATCGGTGTCCGGAACCGGTTACTCTAGTCGTTGGACGACAAATGTTATGTTATGTTATGTTCTATGGAGTATGCCATTATGTATGTTCTTATGAGATGATTATGATTGTATATATGAATGTTATGTTTTATGGATTTATATGAAATGTTGGAGTTCGTTCACTAACCCTTTACGTTAATGTTACTTGCTGAGCTTTAGCTCATTATTTGTATTTATGTATTTATAGGTAAGCATTCTGGGAGTCAAGCCTAGGCGGGGTCTTGATCGAGCCGCCGTTTTGAAGCCTACCTAATGTTTTGAGTGCCTCCGAGTTGGGGCCAGGCCTGGAAGGCCGTATGAGTTTGTTTCAGTTGTATTAGTGGCAAGTGCCAATGTTTTGTATATGATCCTTTTTGTGACATGTTATGTAATGTAGTGGGTAAATTAACATTTTTGGCATGTAATATTTGTTCATATAAATGCACAGCTCTTTAGACTATTAGTATTTTGTTTTCGCTTCCGCGAGCCCCGATTATTTATATTTTGTACAGAAAGGCCTGTGATAATCTAGGATTACTGGCCGGTTGCGATGCCAAACTTTTAGGGGCGGGTTTGGGTTGTGACACGACGGAACGGCGAAAGCTTCGCTGGAATGGAAAAATGGAAACAGTTGCAGAACTTGGAGCTTGAGCAATGGTGGATTTGAGAAAGAGTTTAAGAGAGAGAGAGAGAGAGAGCAAGAAAATCGAATGTAAAAGTGAAGAAAAAAAGATAAAAGAAAAGTTTTTGTCAAAAACTTGAGACGACGGCAAAACAGGGCATTTAATGTGCCTGGAGCAACGCACACGTCAGACGGCGCGGACAGATGAAAGATGGCTTACAAGCGCGTCGCAGGCACGAGCCAATGAAGATGAAACGCATAAGTGGAACGGTTGAAAAGTGATGCATGACAGCTCATGCGCGTAGGAGAGTTCATTTGAATTCTTGTTCTTGAAAGAAGATATGTCGGCTTGAAACGAACGATCTCGACTGAAGAGCTCTTATACCGACGTACTGGAAAGAGGAACGATATAGGTTCCATCACCTCAGAATGCCGAGGTAATAAAACCTAGGGGGCAGTTGTGGAGATATATTTTCTGAGTACCAACACGTGGCAAGGTGACGCCGAAGTGTTGGCCGAGGTGCCACGTGTCGTGGTAGTTATGCCGAGGTTATCTCGGCAAGGCCGAGGTTACCTCCGAAGACATCGGAATCTGAGATAAACAAATAAAGGACAAGAGTCCTAGGATGAAGAAAGACTTCAGGATGGATGAGGATAACACTCTTAGGGAGTCTATCCTTATCTCTTGAGGAGTCCAAAGTAAGTACAGAATTGGAGTCCATAGAAGTCAGACTTCTAATAGGACTAGGATTGTATTGACTATAAAAGAGAGGTACCCCCATGGGTCTAAAGTATGCTTTTATGTTCAAACTTATGAGTTCAGCTATTGATTATCTTTGAGAGATATACTAACTTGATCGTCGGAGTGCCCTCGGGTGGAAGAACCACCGCCGGAACCTTCTCTTTCTGTGCAGGACAGCAGTGTGTCATCTATTCTGTCGGTGTTCTACAGCTGAATTACTAAGGTGGGCAGTGTGATCGGAAATTCACTCACACAATATATAACACAAATAAATTTTACATAATAATTTTTATATATAAAATTATTAATTTGTAATAAATTTGACATATGCTCTCATTTGGGAACATATTTTTTTAGTAATTTTTTGACTTTTTGACTAAAATATGATGTAAAAAAATTAGTATGTTTGGAATGACTTTTTGACTTTTTACCAAAAGATGTGCAAAAAATAGAGAGAAAAAGAAATCTTTCACTTTTTGGTACAGATTGTTGACTTTTTGACTTTTTAAGTAACTTTTTGACTTTTTGACTAAAAAAACAACTTGCCAAACGAGTCCTAAATCTCTCGCACTCATTTTTACTTTAATATTTCATTATAAGTTAGAAAATATATATGTATTAACTATAGCGGAGCGGAACGGTTTCGAAAGCGGATTATAAATTTTACAATTTAAATCGCAATTAGTGAATAGAGCCGTGTGGATTGATGCGAATCGGTACAGTTTTAGCAGATTAAGCGGTATTTTGCACAACCCTATCTATAGATCCTAATAATTGTACTTAATTCTCATAAAGTCCTATTAAAAATAAATCCTAAAAAAATCGTCGTTAAAAATAATTTTGTGATGATTTTTTGCGCATGTCGCTAAAAATTGACAATTATTGACTTTTTTGTCACAATTTTTATAAATTGTCACTAAAAATTACAATTAATAATTTTTTTTGACAATTTTCAAACTGTCGCTAAAAATTGAAAATTATTTTTTTTTTTTGTGACAATTTTTTTAAACTATAACTAAAACTTATAATTAGTGATATTTTTTATACAAATTTTTAAATTGTCGCTGAAAATTAACAATTAGTAATGTTTTTTAATAATATTTAATAAAAAATATTATTAATTATTATAGAACCTATTAAATAATTAATCTATCTATTAAAACATACACAAAAATCTCCTAATGTTTATTTGGATTGAAACTTAGATTCATCACCTAATTTAAAACATTAAGGCCTCGTTTTGCATGTGCCTAATTTAGCTTAAAAATAAAAAAATTACTAAAAAAATCAAAAAGTTTATATTGTATACCAAAAAGTCAAATATTTCTTTTTCTCTCTACTTTTTGTACATCTTTTTAAAAAAACTCAAAAAATCATTTCAAATATATTAATTTTTTTACCTCATATTTTAATTAAAAAATTAAAATAATATTAAAATAATTTATTCCTAAACAAAGCCTAAGTCAAGTATAACATCTAACCACTATTATCGCTTCGGACGGCATGCTTCATTACCTGGCAAGCATTTTAGGCCTTAAAAAAGCTGAGTTAGTTATGTAGTACGATGAAAAAAACAAAGGTTGCATCATCTTACCTTTAATTATTTTTTAATTGATATGAAGTTTTCCTACCTATATTCAAATAGAGTCCCGCTACAGACCCCCAGTGGGGGTCGCGCCCCCAGTGACGTGGCGCGCCCCCACTGGCTGACACTTGAAAAAAAAAAAAAAAAAAAAAAACTATTTTTTTTGGACGAATCAGGGACTGCCACCTCACTGGGGTGCCACCCCCAGTGGGGGTCCGAAGCATATTTGATTCAAATAAATCATCAAATCATCACTTTTTATGTTTGAATAAATTCAAGATAAAATAATAAATTTAATTTCTTTTATTTTTTTTTATTTTTTTTCATACCATTTTCTTTTCTTTTTGCTCCCCACTCAAATTTATAATTTAAACACTTGCCAATTTCAAGCATCTCTCTCCGATAAAAATTATATGAAATTAAATTAAGGGGAAATACCATATCAATGAAAAGTTTAAAAAATAATAATAATTTCAAATATATGAAAAAGTTTATAAAACTAAATTTTAATGTTGTAAGATTTATCATTAATATGTAAATAATTTTTTTAAAGTTAGATTGAAATGAAATTTCCTCTTAAATTAACGATAATAAACTATTATTTTTATTCATCTACTATTCAGGTTGGGTTTCTTTCAAATTCAAATTTAAACTTTACTGTCATATTCAGTCTTGTCGAGCACAATACAAATCTCATTTCGATGAACCAAATAGTTCATTTTGTAAGATCTTCCATATATATTATTCATGAAAAAAATTAGGTTGATCCAAAAAATGAACACACTCTGAAAAAATGAATGATCTATTGTCAAAAACACATTTGTCAACTTTTTAATTTATCGCGTTTGTCTTTGAAAAAATAGACACATCTCTAAAAAAAATAAATGATATATTATTAAAAACACATTTGTTATTTATTTTTTTTAGAGACAAATTCAATAAATTAAAAAAATTATAATTATCGGATCGATTTAATTTTTTTTTATAAATATTATATATGAAAATTCTTATAAAATAAATAATTTAAATTATTAAAATAAAATCTGTATTAAATTTTAAGAACCAAACATAACAGTTAAATTTAGATTCAAACTTCATAAAAATCTTATAACATGGGACCATAATATAATAATAATTAAAAAAAAGATTGAGGCCACGAATCACAAGGCGTGCAAATAAAGCATATTTACAGAAAGACGACGTAGTACATAAAGAATGACAATGGGTAGGGTATGGCCTATCCCACCCCTGAATCTAATTGAATTTTCAGTAATGGTTGGTGGCCTGAAAATATGTGACTCGAATGGCTCGAAACACTCAAAATGACGTCGTTTTGAGTGTAAAACGAGTGTAAAACGACGTCGTTTTGTCATTTTCGAGTCATTTGAGTCTCATATTTTTAGGCCACCAAACATTAATCTTGAATTTTTTAAAAAAATTCTCAAATCAATTCAATCTCAAAGGGACCCATCTCATTAGGGTAGGAGAGAATCGAGAACCTGACAGATCAAGTATTTTGCCATCCTTAATAATGCATGACCAAGAAAAGGTCAAAAGAGAATTTGATTTTTTGGTATAAAAAAAAAAAAAAATTACTATAGATTTTAAAATTTTTATTAAATATCTTACTAAATGTTCTACGTGACACTCATGTGAGATATTTAGTAAAACACTTGGTAAAAAATTTTATATCTTTAGCATTACTCTTCTGGTAAATTACTCTCACCAGTCTTGAAATTTAGAGAAAATATAATAATTGTTATAATTTTAATATCATTACATTAAATTCTTTTAAAATTTTAATTCGCATGACATTTAATCATGTTTTTTTATAAATAACTGTTGGAAAAAAATAATTTTTTGGTGACTTTAATTAAATATTAAAGTGGGTCCCAACCATCTATTGTGTTAGGTCCAAGTGGGTCTAGATACTTTGCAAGAAGATCTTTACACCACAAATAGAATGGCCAAAAACCATTGAGATTTGAATGAGAAATTGCCTCATGAAGTTAGCTTCATGAAAGAGGTAATGGGGTTTGTAACTTCTGCTTTTATTGCAGAGTTTAATAGAGCATTAATGGGATTTGTAACTCCTGCATTAATGGGGTTTGTAACTCCTGCCTTTATTGCAGAGGTTAATGGTACATTAATGACCAGCCATAAAGGCTGGAGGCTTCTCCTCTCTCCCCTATACATGTACAAATTGAGACCCTCCTGTCAAGTCTCAAACACAGAAATTGTTTCTTCCATTCTTTAGTCAGTTTGCCAGAAAGTTCCTACTGTGAGAGAGTACTGCCACTGTTTTTGTTCGCTAAGCTAGACAGAAAGTGCTTCTGCCGTAGTTGGTTTTGACCGTCGTATCCTGGGAGACAGACGCCGGGATTCCTCAAGCACTCGACCCGTGAGGCGGCGAAATCTGTTTTAAGGAAACTGCTTCCGTGCAGGCTTCAGTTTCGTCTCTTTACCCTTTTATTGTTTTGTGTATTTCTGTTGAAATTTAGTTGTAATTATCAGCATATGTTCTTGGTATATAATTTGATTTCTTCATAAATCTATTTAATTAATTTCACAATTTGAACAACAATAACTCGTTTTTAAATAACTCGTTTATATAATAAATCTTATAATTTTAATATAATTCTAACATTATGACATTTAATCATGTTTTTTATAAATATTGTCATTCTTTTTACATGATATATATATATATTTCTTGTTTATCATTGTATCTTGGGAAAATTGTATTTCAGTGGAGCAATAACAAAAAAATTATATTTTCATGATGGTGTAACTCTCTTGTGTGCATGGCACAAATTCATTTATGTGCTTGGTGCAACTCTTCAGAGTTATACCAAAAATAATTGTCATTTGTAATGTAATTATTTTATGACTATCCCATTTATTTGTAACTTCCCCTTGTATTTTCATACTCTTTATTAGTTTTGGTATCGTTGGACTTGAAATATTGGTGTAACTATGTTAAAATTATATGATTATTTATATATTTTTCAAAACTCAAGAAAGATCATTGTAATTTATCCAATTTTATATTAACGACATGCCTAGTGCTTTGCCCAATTAGTCTCCCAGCTCATTTGGGATGCCAATAAAAAAATGACAATGCTAGATACCATTAAAAGTGGTGCTATAAAGCAACCACTAATGATGTGGCACCCACTTTTTCAAAAAAGAAAAAGAAAAATGCTTTAGAGCTCTAAATTTTGAGCTCTAAAAGTAGCTCTAATGAGTTGGCAGTGAGCTCCACCCACAATGATGTGATGTTTTGGTCTTAATTTGTTTTTATTTTATTTTTTTTATTTATTGTCATCTCATTAGCGCTCTATTAGAGTACCAAAATTAGTAGTCTGAATCATTACTGTTTTCCATAAAAAAATCTAAAAGTCATTAATTTATTTGTCATAAGTTAAAAAAAAAAGTAAAATATCACATCAATTTTTTCATTCGCCAAAAAAAATAAAAATAAATATATAGTGTTTTTTTTGTAACTTTCCAAATATATTTTTAGTTGTTAAAAAAGCAATAAAATATAAATAAAAAAAAATAACTCTAAACGGCCACTAAAACTAGTCTCCCAATTGAAAATGTAGGCTATATTTGTTTAGGCAAACTAAATTAGACAAAATTAGTGTTCTTAAGATTTTTAGCTCTAGAATTATCAATCTCTTTGAATTGTACATCTTATTTCATAAATGGCTTGGCTTAGGATTGTAGAGAGGAATTGATAAAATTTTATCAATTTTTCACTTTACCTCATTAATCCAAAACTATTTTTAGTCTTCAATTTTGTATTATACCCTCTCTTGTGATCCCATACAAAGGATATCATATTCGGATAAATTATTAGCCAAGATCCTAATTTTCTTAATCAAACATAAGTATGTAGTATATACAAGTTACGATATTTATAAAGTTAATTATCACAAATGTCATAATTAAACTCTTTTTAAGTCATAACTATAAAATAAAAAAATAAAAAATAAAAAAATCATAACCAAATACCATAAAAGATATAACTAAAGACATTTTAAATCATAACTAAAATAATGTCATAATCAACATCACAATAAGTCATAAATAATATCACAATATGTATAATCAAATTATAATTAAATCATAATTAATATCACAATAAATCATATCCAAAAATCACAAACATAGTGGGGGTATATATCATAGAATTTTCCAATGATTATATATTTTATTAAATTATTAATCTAATTCTAAACACATGTCTGTCGGTCCAAACAAAGATACAGGACAATTATCAGGACACAAGTCCTAGATGGGTGGATAGTCTTAAAGAATAGTGTATGATGAAGCCCCAGGACCTACTGCTTAGAAAGAAAAGCCCAAAGCCATTTATCTACCTCTTGGAGTTGTAAAAGCTAAGAACTAACATGCATCTTATTATTAATTTTTATGACAAATATTATATAAATTTTTTAATAAAATTATAATAATTTGTGTTTAAATTGTAGCCAATATTATGTGAATCTTCTAATAGTGTTACGATAATTTGTGTTTTAGAAATAAAATTTACCTATGTTGTGATCATCTCACATATTTTTAAATCACAAAATGTGTAATTTTATCATAAAAATATGTAATTTTATTTTTGAATTATAAATTATTGTAATTCTACCAAAAAAATTATATAACATGTCACAAAAATACATAACATGTACTAAAAAAATATGTAACAAATGTGCATAAAGGTTGTGTACCGAAAGATTTTCCTAAAAAATAACAAATAAATATATTAGGATTCATTTCGGTTCATTGTAAACTGAAACCCTATAATTACAAATCGAAATGATTCAAATTGTTCTAACTATTTTTAAAAACAGAACCATAATCAAAGTTAATAGAAGTGTGATGTATTGGATTATCAAAGACACATGTGGAATTATAAATGAGTCAAGTTGAGTTAAGTAGAAAGCTGTTTAAATTTGATTTAAAAATTTAACGAGTTTCAAAATGTGTTTGAACTTGACTTGTTACATAACGAGTTGATCTTGGACAAGTTTTTAACTAGTCAAACACGAGTTGAGATCGAGTAACTTGAATTTTTATAGTACATATAAGCTTATTAAGTTAAGTAGTAAGTTGTTTAAATAAAGTTTAAAAACTTAACGAGTTTAAAATTATATTCAAGTCTAAGATATTTATATAATAAATTAATCTTAAACAAAATTTTAATAAATCGAATACGAATTCAACTCAAGTAATTTGGTTTATTTAACCGCACTAGATACAAGAAGTGGTTAGGTGAATTCCAAGGGGTTGGCTTAATGAGTGTAGTTTAGGGCATAAGGGTGTGTTGTCTCTAAATCTCAAGTTCAATTCTCATTAGGTATTATTAATTCTTTGAGACCACACTTATAAATTGTGTCTGATATTATTTGATCTATATAAAAGAGACACTTTACGGAAATTTTAAAATTAATCAAAATATACGTAAATTTACCCGAACAAGTAATCATAAATAAATAAATAAATAAATAAAACCCAAGAAGAGGCTGGCTGAAAATTGCGGGGACTTGGATACTTGAGCATTTGACATCATTTTTTTCTAACTTTAAAAAGGGCTTTGATTTGTGGAACTAATTTGTTGAGCATTAATGGTACTAATTTTTATATCAGGTAAAAAAAAAAAACAAAAACAAAAACAAAATTACCAAAATAGGAAATTAGTGCCATTAGTGCCAACAGTTTTAGTGCCAGAAATCATTTTTCCTTTAAAAAATGTGGGCAGAAAGAAGAAAGAACCGAGGGAGTGTGTCTGGCACGCGTAGTCTGTCCTGTCCACCTCTTGTCAACAATGAACCACACACAAAAGTCATGTTGGAGTTGGAGTTGGAGTTGGAGTTGATCTAATTTAGATTTTGCTTTTACCTTTTTTTGGCTTGGTTTGGAAAATGGGTTAGTTTTTTAATTTTTTGATTTTTTTAATTATTTTAGCTTGGGTTAAAAAGTTTGGTTTGGGAAGGATTTTTTGACTTTTTTTTACTTTTTTTGTGAGAAAAGAGTATAATGATTATGAGTTGAATGTGATATTTTGTTTGTTGTGGCTAAAATAACCTATTTTGTCTTTTGTGGCTATTTTAGCCACAAACCATCTTGCCAAAATATTCCTCAAAGTCACTTCTAGTCCTGTAAGGACATGGATTTTATTTTTAAAAAAAATATTTGAAATTCTCAAAAAGTACTCATAATTTTACTTATAATAATACAATAGGATATGTGTTAATTTTTAATTTGTTACACACTTAATTTTATGTGTAAATTTATGAGTATAAATGTGTAGATCTTTAACATCATTCTTTATTTTATACACAAATCTACTTGTGGACTTTGATCAACGTTTTATATATACTCTCTAGGAAATATTTCGGTGTGTAATACACAACATATACAACTCTATTATAAAATTATGTGTAATGATATCACAAAAATGGATAAATTAAATACAAATTCGCGTCAATTCGTAAAAACTTAAGACTTGTGTAAATTTATATTCAACTTACATATTTTTATGAGATCATTTATGTAAAGGGAAGTGATTGAGATCCCCTCCAATCACCACTCCCACCACCCCCACACACACGTGGGGGCTGGTGATTGGAGGAGAAGAAAAAAAAAAAGCTGGCCAATCAGAGAGAGAGAGGGGGTCGTGAGGGTGTCCCATTGTGGGAGTCCAAGTCATTTTCCTTATGTAAATTTGTGAAAACTTATGTAATTTTATAATAGAATTGTATACGGTGTGTGGAGAATTTTTCATATTGTTTTGGAATTATTCTCTGTTTGGTAATTTTTTTATTTTTTTAACTTTCTTTTTATTAAAATGTTTACTCTTAAATCTTTTCAACTAGGTCTTAAAATTTTTTGAGACATTTAACAAATACATTCTTGAGTATAACTCCATATGAGTTGGACTACTAGGTAAAAGTGTTTCTTCAGGTTCCTTTAAGTTTTTAAATCTTCCGAGTCAATCCTCTTTCATTTTTATTTTTTTAGTATTTTACGTCTATTTTGCACTTATAAGATCAACATCTCACTACCAAAACAAAATTGAGTTAGACAAATCAAGATCTGACAACACCAATGGAGGACGGCAATACTTGAGAAATTAGTAAAAAGTTGATTTTTTGACTTTTTTAGCTTATTTTGTCTTTTTGTGGGTAAGTTATGTGAGAGGTGATGTAACCCAAAATTGATAAAAAGTTAGAAATTGACTTTTTACTAGCTTCTCAAAAGAGCACAAAATAATATAGGAAGGATATTCCTTCTCCAAATGATATAGAAAAGGGATGCATACAAAAGCTTTCTTACCTCATTCATTGGCTTATTCAAATGGTTTTATACTCATAGTGTTTTTTGATATTCAAAGTCTTATGTTGGTTTTCGTAACTATCTAGCCATAAATTAAATAGCTTAAACTTGTAGATTTGAAAGCTTTTTCATATGAATTTTGTCATCGGTGATGTCAATATTCACAAGTTTCTTTGTAGTTTCTAAGAACTCTGGTATACTCTTCCGCTTCTTGAAATTTAATAGTTTGCTCTTCAAATTGGAGTGTGATTCTTTTTAATTTTTGAAGCACTGAATTTGAAATTTTGTCCAAAATTTGAAATTAGCTACAAATACAGTTGACACTATTTTCTAAATTTACCTTTAAAATTGGAAATTTCACTAATTTTACACAATTTTTGAAGAAAGTGAAATTTCACCAACTTTTCAATAAAATTTCACTCTCTAGATAATGTAAACATAGTGAAATTTTGTATTCATTATTTGACAAATTTTGATAAAAAGATTTCAAAAAATAAATAAATTAATTTTATCAAAAGCAAAAAGTTAAATCAAAGAGATAATTGTTGAAAAGTTCAAGCTAAGGAGGGTATATGGCATTAGATCTAGTAGATTTATTTTTTTTAGTAAGAGGTCTACCATTTGTGAAATAATTTGGTGAGAAATCCTTTTATTTGTTTTAAAAGACATTTTACTTCCAATTTTATTCCTTAATTTATTTGTCGACTTTCGTTGACTATTTGTTCAAAAAATTTCACTATCTATTCAAAAAATTTCTATCTATTCAAATTTTTCTCCCTATTTATTAATTTTTTCCTATCTGTTCAATTTTTTTACCTATCTATTTAATTTTTTGACTATTTGTTCAAATATTTTTTTATCTATTCAATTTGTTTCCCTTATCTGTTCAAATATATATCCAAACAAAATCTATTTGTTGAAATTTATCTGTTTAAAAATTCAATTTGTACAAATTATTTCTTGAAGTTCTATAATCTTTTTTGTATGTGTTGAATATGAACCCAGATTGAATCGGTCAACAATAAAATTTCACATTATATTCATAAAATTGAATAGATAAAATCCTTTATCTATTTAATTTTTACTCCCAGATCTAGTTTTTCTCCATTCTTCTCTCAATTTATCTGTCTAGTGCTTTAAATGTCCAACCAAAGAAAAAGATTTGAACCCTATCTATTCACTTCAAATAGATCTGTGTTTGTAATTTGTTCAAACAATTTCTGTTTCTCTCTGTTTCTTCAAACAATTTATGTTTCTCTCTCTATCTCTCTTTCCGTATAATCAAAATAAAAAAAACTAGATCTCAGATCCAAAATCAATATTGAATAGTTGCCAATATTCCTGCATTAAACAAACAGCTATTTCAAAATTCCCCATGCACACTAAAAGTAATAAATAACTTTTTTTGTGATGTCTTGAGTCCTTTTAAAGCAAATTGAGTGTATTCACTTGTATTTTTATCTCCTTTAATTGTCTTCATCATAGTTGAGCCTTTTGAGTTTTGTGTGATTATTTATTCTTCTATGTGATCATTCTTGCATATATATTTTAGTGTGTTCTGAGATGTCATCTTGTTTTTTTGAGAGTTGGAGTGAAACCGGGAATGTGGGAATGTTTTGAGGTTGTTCTATCTTACTTTCAGATTGAGATTGCTCGAGCAATCATTTGGTCACTTGAGCGGTGACATCAATCTTCCAGTATCTCGTTTTGTAGTCTGAACTTCTAGGAGCATGTATTCTTCACTCGAGCAAAGTTTTTTATCGCCCGAGTGGTCTTTTACAGGGGGTAGGGAGATTTTGGGAGTTGGTATTCTTCGTTTGAGCTCATAATTTATTCACTCGAGCGGTCCTCAAATTTGAATTGTTCGCTCGAGTGCAGGATTGGTCACTCAAGTGGTCTATTCTCAGTCTGCTTCGAAAAATGTGTCCAATCACTCAAAAGTTTAGCCTTACACACTTTTCCTTTACTTTTTACTTTACTCTCTCTCTCTCTCTCTCTCTCTCTCTCTCTCTTTCTCTCTACATTAACTCTTACTTTTCTTTCTCTCATCTCTCTCTAGAAACCCTGCACCCACTTCATTTACTTCATTGATCTCTCCTTATCCATTGAGATTTTGACCATAGTGCCTTCTTTAATTTTGGAGAGCTCATCAAAGGCTATGTTGTGTGCGATGGAAATCAGATTTTAATGCCATTGATTTCGTAGCTTTCCATCTTTTCTTTTCTTTTCTTTTCAAAGTCTTGAGGTAGAGAGTTCTTTGAGTAATATATATGATTTTAGCATGTCTATTTTCGCCTTTTATGATCTTGGAAGTGTGGTGTGGATTTTGTAATGTGGGTTGTAAATGTTTGATGAAAATGACTTTCCTTGTGAGGATGTCCAAATTAGAAATATTTTATGAAACTTTTGAGAACATTTTGTGAAAGGAACCTATGAAAGAATAAAAGGAAAAAAAAAAAAAAAACCCTTTTGATTCAAACCCTGGTTTTGAAGAAATTGGTGAAAAGTGGATTTTATAAAATATCTATGAAATTAGTGTTAAATTTCTCATGAAATCAATAGAAATTCCTTATATTGATTGTGTAATTGAGATATTCATGTGATGAATAATTGTTGTCATTGGAAAATGTTATTGGCCTTGAAATGGTATACGTTGGAATATGAATGGAATAGTGATTGTGAACATAAAAAGGTATAAATGTCACATGGATTATATTTTGTTATGGTTTTTGAGAATCATTGAACAATGGAAAGTTTACTTTGAATAAATGTGGAGATTTATGGAGATATTATACAAATGAGATACTCATGAATAATCACCTCTCATTTCATGCATTTGCATCATTTTGAATATTGTTCAATTACAGTTATGCCTTGGAAACAAATTCATTGTTTTGAGAAAACAATTATTGTTATGGAAACGTTTTGGCCGGATAAGGGGTGTAATTAGTATTGTTTAAGTTGGCCTAAATGTTCAAGTTGAAAGATCGAAAACACGCAAGGAAAAGATACCACGTGCCTTCCAGTTAGGAGCTGGTGAAGTGAGGGATTGATAGTGCTTTTTATGCCTACTTACAGACACCAGTCTAGGGATTACCTGAGACGTATTTACCACCCCATTGTCTAAATTTTGAATTCATGAAGAAAATGAACATTTGAACGAGACATTGCATGTATTTTCAAAATAAACGGAAAACTTTGATATTTGAACATGGCATGGCATTGCATTCATGAATATCAGACTGCTTAAAATATATATATTTTGTTAAGATATTTCTATTGGGCTTTATACTCACCCCGTGGATTTGTGCAGAAAAGGAACATTTGAACGGGACATTACATGTATTTTCAAAAGAAACGGAAAACTTTGATATTTGAACATGGCATGGCATTGCATTCACGTATATCAGACTACTTAAAATATATATACTTTGTTAAGATATCTCTATTGGGCTTTATGCTCACCCCTAGTGGATTTGTGCAGAAAATGAGGTGGTGATCCCGCCCAGTTGAAGGTGTAAAGTGTTTTGAAAAGGGCAAGAGGCTTTTCTTTTGTGTATCTTTGGCAAACCAAGAGCTTAATATGTTTGGGTTTGACAACTTTTTGGGTAACCAGGTTTAAGTCTTGGAAGTTGTGGGCATATGTTTTGTAGTTATTTCTTTACTTGTTATTGTTGCACATGCTATAGATTCACCCTTTTAGGAAATTGAATATATATTGCATGTGAACACTTTTGTATATCTCGCATACGAAATGAAATGCTATTTGAGGGAAACTGATTAATCAAGGTGGAAATCGAGTATCGGTTGGAAATCATCATGTTTAATCTATGTCTTTTATTTGGGGGCATTACATTTTCAGCCATTTAAGTGTTTAATTTGTCTCTATCTATTGAAAACTTCGAACTGAAAACTTCAATCTTAATAATCTTCATCAAAATTGTTCAATCATTCAAAGACCAATCTGAGAGAAAAAAAAAATACAGATTCCCATTTTCAGCACCAAGTAGCAAATTGTAAAATAATAGACATCTGAAAGTAAAAAATATATGAAACAAAAAATTAACAGATTGAAAAGACTGAAACCTGAGTGAGTGAGAAAACAGAGAAGAAAGATCAATGACTGAGAAACCAATCTTCCTAGTGATCATGATGATGATGAAGAAAACCAGAGACTTCACTGAAGTCCTCACAGAGGTGAGAATCTTCATCTTTGATCCTCAAGATTTGGCTATGCACGTAAACAACATTCTTCGGAGTCCACTGCCCAAACTTCGCTACCGACCTTGGCGATTCAATCTCATCCGATGATCCAACACTTTGTTGATCCGTCTTAATCTCCATACCACATACCTTCGGCTTCGATTTTGCATACAGTCTTTGATCAAATTCTCGACTCCGATGATGGTGGAGGCAGCGAGATTGATGTTTGAGATCTAATCGTCATTTAAGAAGCCCACCTTCCAGGTTCTGAAATCATTACCTCAAGAGAGAGAAAACGAGAGAAAATAAAAAGACCTTGGCACTGACACACCATGCGCCGCCATCCCTACGGCGCTACTGCGTCGACGATCTCTCCGTTCATTGATTTCATTTTCTTCACACTACATATACAACATATATTTCTCTCTCTCCCTATAACTCTGATTTTTCCATGCGTCTATTATTTAAAAAAAAAAAATCTCGGTAACTCTCCTCCATTAATGCCTCTCTACTCTCTTTTTCTATTCCATTATCTCTTCTCTAATATGCAAATCTGGTTTCACTTTTTCTGCTACTGCAACAAATCAATATCTGCACATATATACAAATATATATATACATATAAATTATACAATCAAGGAGATAAAGTGAAAGCAGCAAGGTAAAATCCCCAAAGCCAAAATTCTTTTATTGAAGGCATAATCTTGAATTTATTTTTTATTTTTTATTTTTTTTTGTTGATTTTGGTCTTAAAGAAATTCTCATAGTCCAGATTGACACACCTTCAACCTTTTTCGCCGTTTATTGCCAGCGATTTATTTGGTTCAACAGGTTTTTACCTAGAAAGAATGTAGATAAGAGAAAAAGCGAGAGAGGAGAAGAACTCCAGCATAGAAGGAGAAGAAGAAGAGAGGAGAATGAGAGGGGTGGGGTGGGGTCGCCGGGAGGAAGGAGAGTGCGCCGGAGATGGAGAAGAACTTCGGTGGCTGGTGTCTTCTATCTCTCTTCGTTTCTTTTTTCATGCTCCCTTTTTCTTTTCTTTTTTAATTTCTCCCATTAAAACGACGTCGTTTTGGTGAGGGATTGATCTCAACTCTTGATTTCATTAATGGAACAGGTGTCGCGCCCTCATAAATTCACTGTAGGATCACTAGAGGATCACTCTAGAGGATCTTAACGCCTGTCATCCTCCCTCTCTCTCTCTCTCCCCTCTTTTTCCTCTTTTTCTCTTCCTCTTCTCTCTCTTATATCACCACTAACGAAACACCTCTGACACCACCGTCCTCTCTCTCTCTCTCTCCCCTTCTCTCTTTCTCCTCTTCTCTCTTTCTTCATCTTTTCTCTAGATTGATAGGAGAGATCGTCGATGCAGTAGTCGCGTGGTGTGCCAATACTAGGGTCTCTTTCTTTTCTCTCATTTTATCTCTCTTGAAGTAACGATTTCAGAACCTGGAAGGAGGCTTCTTGAATGATGATTAGATCTCATATTAGATCTTAAACATCGATTTCGCCGCCGCTACCATTATCAAAGTCGAGAATTTGATCGGAGTCTGTATGCAAAACTGAAGCCGAAGGTGTGTGGTATGGAGATCGAGACGGATCAACAGAGTGTTGGATCATCGGACGAGATTGAATCGCCAAGGTCGGTGGCAAAGTTTGGGCAGTAGACTTCGAAGAATGTTGTTTACGTGCATAGCCAGATCTTGAGGATCAAAGATGAAGATTCTCACCTCCGTGAGGACTTCGGTGAGGTCTCTGGCTCTGTTCATCATCATCACGTGGAAGATTGATTTCTCACTCATCGATCTTTCTCCTCTGTTTTCTCACTCACTTAGGTTTGATTCAATCTTTTCAATTTGTTAATTTTTCGTTTCATATATTTACTACTTTCAGATGCCTATTATTTTAAAATTTGCTGCTTGGTGTTGAAAATGGGGATCTGTAATTTTTTTTCCTCAGATTGGTCTTTGAATGAGTGAACAATTTTGATGAAGATTATTAAGATCGAAGTTTTCAACAGATAGAGACAAATCAAACACTTAAATGGTTGAAAATGTAACGCCCTAAATAAAAGACATAAATTAAACATGATGATTTCCAACCGATACTCGATTTCCACTTATCAGTTTCCCTCAAATAGCATTTCATTTCGTACTAGCTATAATGGGTGTGCAATTCAAAAAAAATTATAATATAAGAATAATGGTTTCTCTTTAATTATTCAATCCTAATAATATTGGGATAAACATTATAAAAAAATTAAATAATTGTTTTTAATTTTAATATCTTTTGGTATCCTCTTTATTATCTATCAATATTTTTTATTTTTTTATTTGTTTAACTAAATTTAAAATTATATTCGTACATAATTTTTCAAGGTATCCTATCTGTTTATTTTTTTTTTAATTTAATATTTTTTTTCCAATCTTATTATTATCTACAAATAATAAACTACTAATCAATAAATATAAAAAATAAACAAATAAATTGAACCTTATCAGCTATAACAAATAAATTTAAAATTTTGATTTATCTTCAATTATTTTTCTAAGTTTCATTTTTTTAATTTTTTTTTTTTTTAGGAACAATCTAAATAGTTTTGTTATAATGATCATGAAAAAAATTAATGTTTATTTTTAATTTTAATATATTTTGGTGTCCTCCTTATTATCTATAATTTTTTTAATTTTTTATTTGCTTAACCAAATTTAAAATTATATTCGTACATAATTTCTCAAGATATCCTATAGCTTTCTTTCTTTTTATTTAAATATTTTTGGAATCTTTTTATTATCTACAAATAAACTGCTAATCGACAAATATAAAAAATAAACAAATAAATTGAACCTTATCAGCTATAACAAACAAATTAAAATTTTTCTATTACTCATACATAATCTTATAGGTATTCTATCTCTTTTCCATTATTAATTTTAAAATGGGTGAAAAGAAATAGTAATTAACCCTAGGTTAGAAAATTTAAAAAATAAAAATAAAATAGCTTCAATTAAATAACTCTACATTAATCCACCAGTTGGAAACAAATAAATAAAGAGTTTAGAGAAGGAGAATTGATTCATCACAATTGATATATATATCATAATAAAGAAATAAAACAAAAAAGTAGAATAAAAAAAAATTGAAATTAAAAATAATAGACTATATATATAAAAGAAATTGCAATTCAAATACATGGAATACTTGGAAATTCAGAATCAGTACCATCATATTAGAATATTTATTAGGAAAATACTTCGTAGCTCAAAATAGATGGCTCGAATAGTGGCTCGAATACCCAAAACGACGTCGTTTTGGGATTTTTTTTTCTTTTTTTTCTTCCATTTTCGAGTTGAAACGCATAAGAGGGAGAGGGAGAGAAAGAGAGAAAAAGAGGGGAAGAGAGAAGAGAGAAGAGAGAGGAGAAGCACTACCGCCGTCGCCTCACCGCCGCCGAGGATCGTCGCTGCTCGTCGCCGGCCGTCGCCTCGTCGCCCGCCGTCGCTGCTCGTCGGCTCTGCCTCGCCTCCGCCCCCCCACCTCCAGCCCCATTTGTTGGGCCCCCTCCAGTCCCTCCTCCTCCTCCTCCTCCTCCTTCTTCTTCATTCTTCTGATCTGTAAACCCACTCTCGAGCCACTCTCAAGCCACAACATTCGAGCTACCTAGCGGGGTCGTATTTATTAATATTGAAAGATCAAAGATGGAATAGGAAGAAGAAACAATAACCCTTGCCACCAGAAACGCCAATAGCAATGCGTTCACCATGTTTGAAAAGCTTATTATCCACAATTGCACTGTAGATCTCATCTTCAAACACTGCATAGAAACATTTTCAGCAAATCTTTACAAACAATAATTTTACTCCTACATACACAAACAGAAATTTCACTTCCACCAATACACAAAATAAGAAGTTTGTGAAACAATAAAAGGAGAGTGAATCTATAAGTTTGAGTTTCAAAATTCAAAATTGCGCCTTTAATTTGCTTCCTCAAAAATATCAATGCTTGAATTTTTTTTATTTTTAAATGCTCTACCAACCAATGTCAGACCCATTTTCTCTCTCTAAAAAGTTGAAGACCCATCACTTTTATTTTTTGAAATCGTACAGCAACTTGAGAGACAAACGTGGGAAAGTAAAATGTGGAAGTGATTGATTATAATTGGTTTATTGAGTCCCTATCTAAATGCCGCATGGCAAAAGTTTCAAGAGACTAGTTAAAGGCTCACTTATATAATAGTATAGATGAAAGATATACAAAAGTGTTCACATGCAATATATATTTAATCTCCTAAAAGGGTGTATCTATACCATGTGCAACAATAACAAGTAAAGAAATAACTGCAAAACATATGCCCAAAGGCTACAACTTCCAAAGGTTAAGCTCGGTTACACAAAAAGTTGTCAAAACCAAACATATAATAAGCTCTTGCTTGCCAAAGATACACAAAAGAAGAGCCTCTTGCCCTTTTCAAAACAATCCACACCTTCAACTAGGCGGAATCACATCTTTTCCTGTACAAATCTACTAGGGGCGAGCACAAAGCCTAACAGAGATATCTTAACAAAGTATATACATTTTAAGCAGTCTCATATATGTGAATGCAATGCCATGCCATGTTCAAATATCAAAGTTTTCTGTTTCTTTTGAAAATACATGCAATGTCCGATTCAAATGTTCATTTTCTTCATGAATTCAAAATTTAGGCAATGGAGTGGTAAATACGACTCAAGTAAACAAGACACATTAAATTCTAAAATAAAATATTATTTTTTTCTTGTAATACACCCTAATCACTTATGTCTATTTTTCATATTCAAATCTTTTCATCTTCTTCTCTAAATTTCAATTATTTGTTTTTATCTTCTTTCTCATTCAAAAACTCTAATCCACCCCCATCAAAATTCACCATTATCACTCCTCAAAGACTGAATCATCCTTGGAAAGCACAAACTTTGAGACAATACTTAAAGATACTAGATTTGTTTATCCAAATAAATAAATTTTGAATAGTGTGTAAACTGCTTAAAAAGAATTGAGAACCACAAAGTTTAAGCTGTTATTACGACTACATATTAAAATAATTATTGACGAATCAACAATTCAATGTCGCAGTTTTGACCTGTTCCGAACCACCCACCATTACAAAGATTTTGCAGAAAATTTGTCCCATTTAAAATAGATTCATTCGGTTCAGTTTGGCCTCTTCCATATGCCTTCCATGGAAGACTTGATGAAATTCATAACATTAAACCTTCATTTATTAATTTTTTTTTCCTATCATTGACAAATTATAATTTTATCTTGAAAGGTAATTTGTGGAAAAAATTGTGTGCATTGAAAGCAAACTATGACTCTAAATAATTTGATAGAGAGTACTAATAAATTGAACGTACTGAATAATTTATTGGGTGCAAATAGAATCCCCTGGTAATTATCTCAAATTTGTTTTCTCATACCTTTTAAAGCATGTTGGGCCTAAAGGAACAACAGCAACCCTCATATTTCAATTAAAAGATGGGTAAAAGTCCAACCTTGAACTTGGCCCAACCCAATCCAACTTTGAAGTGCTGAGGATAGCCCTAATTACCCAACCCATGCATACAAGAAGCCCTAGTCAATGTCTGCACCTATGACTAGTATATGTACAAGCGCTGGACAGTTTAACCCTCATAGACCCGTTTCAAATCCCAGACAGGGCAGAACAAGGGCAGTGGATCAGCAGATGAAAAGAGTGACCACCATACACCAGTTATCTTTAGCGAACTATTAACATATTTTAATCAATTTTTTTACTTTATCAATACATCTAATTGAATCTCTAAAATGTGAAGAACAAAAATTAAAACATTAAAAACAATTTTATTGAAAATCAAATAACACTAAATAACAGCCAAATAACAAATTTTTAAAAATAAAACTAAACAAACCCTAATCAAGTGAGACAAAAACATTAACCTTATTCTGAAACCCTAATCAAGTACTGCCAAGACAAAAACATTAACCTTATTCTAAAACCCTAATCAAGTAAAAATGAATTTGCATGAAAATGGTAGAGAAAGCACAATGAAGAAACTTAATTCAATGGTAACATTACTGACTTATTGAAGGTAGTTTGTACAAAGATCTTATAAAATACTCTTCAGCTCAGGTCTCCATGTATATCAGCATGATTGTTCTCAGGAAAACAAATGTTTGTAGTGATCATCATAAGAGATATCAAGATCTTGAAAGTCTAGTTGATAATGAAGAGAACAACCAAAGTCTATCGTATCCAAAAACCCAAAATCATATGAAAACATATTGATAAACTTTAATAAAGCCATGAAGATTCAATGAGGAAATTTTTGAATTTCTTAACTTTACTAAAACTTATTAGCAAACAAGCAGAGGGTTAGTTCGAAAATTTTAAAACAATCAAAATGATGCATTAAAAGATCTTTCTCACGCCTCTTCAGTTCAGGTCTCCATAAATTTCCGCATGGAATTTTTCTCGGAAGAACGAAAGTTTTTCAATTGATCATCATAAGAGACAAAGATTGACCAAACATATATTCAATAAAACCGATTCAATCAAAATAACAAACCAAAAATCCCAAAACTAGTTGAAGACAGAACAAACAACAACAAAATAAAAGAAGAGAAGCAGAAAAAGATCATTCAAACCTTGTGCAGGAGACGAATGAATCGAAGATTGCTAGTGATTTATAGTTTTCTTCGCTTCTCCTTTCAAAACCCTAGCCATAGTTAACTAGGGCTCTTTGTATGCATGGGTTGGGTAATTAGGGCTAGCCTCAGCACTTCGAAGTTGGTTTGGGTTGGGCCAAGTTCAAGGTTGGACTTTTACCCATCTTTTAATTGAAATATGAGGCTTGCTGTTGTTCCTTCAGGCCCATTATGCTTTAAAAAGGTATGAGAAAACAAATTTGAAATAATTACCGGGGGATTCTATTTGCACACAATAAATTATTCAGTATGTCCAATTTCTTAGTACTCTTTATCAAATTATTTAGAGTTATAATTTGCTCTCAATACACTCTATTTTTTCACAACATACCTTTCAAGATAAAATTAAAATTTGTCAATGATAGAAAATAAATAAATAAATGATGGTTTAATGTTATGAATCTCGTCAAGTCTTTCATGAAAGGCATATGGAGTAGGCCAAACTGAACTGAACCAATCTGTTTTAAATGGGACAAATTTTCTGCAAAATCTTTGTAATGGTGGATGGCTCGAAACAGGTCAAAACTACGACATTGAATTGTCGATTCATCAATAATTATTTTAATATCTAGTCTTAATAACAGCTTAAACTTTGTGATTTTTGGTTCCTTTTAAGCAGTTTATACACTATTCAAAATTTATTTATTTGGATACACAAATCTAGTTTCTTTAAGTACTGTCTCAAAGTTTGTGCTTTCCAGGATGATTCAGTCTTTAAGGAGTGATAATGGTGAATTTTGATGGGGTGGATTAGAGTTTTGGAATGAGGAAGGAGATGAAAACAAATAATTGAAACTTGGGGAAGAAGATGAAAAGATTTGAATATGAATAATAGGTATAAGTGATTAGAATATATTATAAGAAAAAAATAATATTTTATTTTATAATTTAATGTGTATTGTTTACCTAAGTCGTATTTATCACCCCATTGTCTAAATTTTGAATTCATGAAGAAAATGAACATTTGAATGGGACATCGCATGTATTTTCAAAAGAAATAGAAAACTTTGATATTTGAACATGGCATGCCATTGCATTCACGTACATGAGACTGCTTAAAACATATATACTTTGTTATGATATTTCTATTGGGCTTTGTGTTTGCCCCTAGTGGATTTGTGTAGGAAATGAGATGGTAATCCCACCTAGTTAAAGGTGTGGAGTGTTTTGAAAAGGGCAAAGGGCTCTTCTTTTGTGTATCTTTGGCAAGCTAAGAGCTTATGTTTCACAAACACTTTTGTAGTTATTTCTACAAGAGCTAAGAGCTAAGGGCTCCTTGGAAGTTGTAACCCTTGGGCATATGTTTTGTAGTTATTTCTTTACTTGTTATCGTTGCAAATGATATGGATTCACCCTTTTAGGAGATTGAATATATATTGCATATGAGAACTTTTGTATATCTTTCATCTATACTATTATATAAAGTGAGCCTTTAACTTAGTTTCTTAAAGCTTTTGCTATGTGGCATTTAGATAGGGACTCAATAAACCAATTATAACCAATCACTTCCACATTCCATTTTCTCACGTTTGTCTCCCAAACTACTGTACAGTTTCAAAAAATAAAGGTGATGGGTCTTCAACTTTTTAGAGAGAGAAAATGGGTTTGACATTGGTTGGTAGAGTACTTAAAAATAAATAAATTCAAGCATTGATTTTTTTGAGGAAGCAAATTAAAGGCGCAATTTCAAATTTTGAAACTCAAACTTACAGGTTCACTTTCCTTTTATTGTTTCACAAACTTCTTATTTTGTGTAATTGTGGAAGTGAAATTTTTGTTTGTGTATGTGGGAGTGAAATTTTTGTTTGTAAAGATTTGCTGGGAATGTTTCTACAAGGTATTTGAGGATGAGATCCACAGTGCAATTGTGGATAATAAGCTTTTCAAACATGGTGAACACATTGCTATTGGTGCTTCTGGTGGCAAAGGTTATTGCTTCTTCTTCCTATTCCATCTTTGATCTTTTCATATTAATAAATATTCTAATACTTTGGCACTAATTCTGTATTTCCAAGTATTCTATGTATTTGAATCGCAATTTCTTTTATATATATATATATAGTCTATTATTTTTAATTTCAATTTCTTTTTATTTTACTTTTTTATTTTATTTCTTTATTATGATATATATATATATATATATCAATTGTGATGAATCAATTCTCCTTCTCTAAACTCTTTATTTATTTGTTTCCAACTGGTGAATTAATGTAGAGTTATTTAATTGAAGCTATTTTATTTTTATTTTTTTAATTTTCTAACCTAGGGTTAATTACTATTTCTTTTCACCCATTTTAAAATTAACAACAGAACAGAGATAGGATACTTATAAGATTATGTATGAGTAACAGAAAAATTTAAATTTGTTTGTTATAGCTGAAAATGTTCAATTTATTTGTTTATTTTTTATATTTATCGATCAACTGTTTATTTGTAGATAATAAAAAGATTACAAAAATATTTAAATTAAAAAATAAAAAGAAGATATAGGATATCTTTAGAAATTATGTACGAATATAATTTTAAATTTGGTTAAGCAAATAAAAAATATAAAAAATTATAGATAATAAGGAGGACACCAAAATATATTAAAATTAAAAATAAATATTTAAGTTTTTTCATGATCATTATAACAAAACTATTTGGATTGTTCCTAAAAAAAATTAAAAAAATTAAAAAAATGAAACTTAGAAAAATAATTGAAGATAAATTAAAATTTTAAATTTATTTGTTATAGCTGATAAGGTTCAATTTATTTGTTTATTTTTTGTATTTATTGATTAGTAGTTTATTATTTGTAGATAATAATAAGATTCTAAAAAATATTAAATTAAAAATAAATAATAAAAAAAAAAAGAGATAGGATACCTTGAAAAATTATGTACGAATATAATTTAAAATTTAGTTAAACAAATAAAAAATAAAAAAATTATAGATAATAAGGAGGATACCAAAAGATATTAAAATTAAAAATTATTTTTTTATTTTTTTATAATCTTTATTACAATATTATTTGGATTGAATAATTAAAGAGAAACCATTATTCTTATATTATAATTTTTTTTGAATTGCACACACATTATCGCTGCTGCTAGTACGAAATGAAATGCTATTCGAAAGAAACTAATTTAGTGGACATCGAGTATCGGTTGGAAATCATCATGTTTAATTTATGTTTTTTATTTGAGGCGTTACATTTTCAGCCATTTAAGTGTTTGATTTGTCTCTATCTGTTGAAAACTTCGATCTAAAAACTTCGATCTTTAATAATCTTCATCAAAATGTTCACTCATTCAAAGACCAATCTGAGAAGAAAAAATTATAGATCCCCATTTTTAGCACCAAGCAGCAAATTGTAAAATAATAGACATCTGAAAGTAATAAATATACGAAACAAAAAATTAATAGATTAAGAAGATTGAATCAAACCTGAGTGTGTGAGAAAACAGAGGAGAAAGATTGATGAGTGAGAAACCAATCTTCCAGGTGATGACGACGATGATGATGAATAGAGCCAGAGACCTCACTAAAGTCCTCACGGAGGTGAGAATTTTCATCTTTGATCCTCAAGATCTGGCTATGCACGTAAACAACATTCTTCGAAGTCCACTGCCCAAACTTCGCCACTGACCTTGGCGATTCAATCTTGTCCGATGATCCAACACTCAGTTGATCCGTCTCGATCTCTATACCACTCACCTTCGGCTTCGGTTTTGCATACAATCTGCAATCAAATTCTCGACTCCGATGATGGTGGCTGCGGCGAGATCGATGTTTCAGATCTAATTTGAGATCTAATCGTCGTTCAAGAAGCCCATCTTCCAGGTTCTAAAATCGTTACCTCAAGAAAGACCCCAACACTGACACACCACGCAGCTACTGCGTCGATGATCTCTCCTATCGATCTAGAGAAAAGATGAAGAAAGAGAGAAGGGGAGAGAGAGAGAGAGAGAGGATGGCAGTGGTAACTATTGGTGGAGCTCTAGAAGAGTTAGGCCTCGTTTGGCAAATAGTTGTTTTAGCTTAAAAGTCAAAAAGTTACTAAAAAAATCAAAAAATCTATAACATATACCAAAAAGTCAAAGATTCTCTTTTCTCTCTATCTTTTGCACATCTTTTCGTAAAAAGCCAAAAAGTCATCCCAAACATACTAGTTTTTTTTACCTCATATTTTAGCCAAAAAGCCAAAAAGTTACTAAAATAGCATGTTCCCAAATGAGGCCTTAGTTTCAGAGTTTGATTTGAACATAATGTTTGTTTACGATTTTTAAAATTTAATTTCAGTTACTTTTGAAAATGCGGTTGAAGGCGAGAAAATTTGGATTAACTGGTTGTCTCACCAGATGTCTGGTCGTCCAGTCAGTTAATCGGAATAGTGTAATTTTTTATTTATCTTTTTATAATTGACACATGTTAATTTTTATATATTCAATAAAAAATATTTTTCGAAATTTTTAAAATTTTTTATGAATTTTAATAGAATTTTGAGTTGTGTGTTTGATTATGAATTGTAAATTTTTTTATCAAATATCATATGTCACGTCAAAAATTCTCCACTCAATTCAAAACTTTTTTGAAAACTCATTCACCAAACAAATTTTCCACACTCAAATCATAATTCTAAAACTCACAAACTCAAAATACAACTCAGTGTGTTTGGTTTAAATTTTTTGAAAACTGAATTTTTTAGTTTTTATGTTTTTTTGTTTTTAGTAAATATTTTTAAAATTTTAAACATTTGTTTTTTACTTTTTTAGATGCACCTTACTTAAATATATCTAAAAAGTAAAAAAATTGTGAAAAAATATTTTAAAAAATTAATAAATACATAAAAATATTTAAAAAAATGTACTGAATTCTCGTTTTTTTTTTTTTTTTTTTTTTTTTGTATTTAGTGAATTTTTTTTAAAAAAATTTCACAAATTTTTTACTTTTTAGGTATGTTTATGTTAAGTATGTCTAAAAAAAAAAAATTTGCTTAAAATATTTAAAAAATTCAATAAAAACAAAAAAAAAATACGAAAAATAAGAAAATAGAATTTTCTGAAAAATAATTTTGAAAAAGTGTAACCAAGCAAATTGACTCTTATTTTCAAATCATATTTAGAAAATTCTACCAAACACTACCTAAAGGATTTTGGCAGTAGCGCCGGAAGGGTTTTGACAGTGGTTATGGAAGAGAGAGAGAGAGAGAGAGAGAGAAAAGCGATGGTTTAGGCAAAAGGGTTTTGAAATCACAAACAATTACCCATATATGTAAATATATAGATAGATAATTTAAAGTCCGTTTGATTTAATAATTTCGAATCTGCCTGATTAAATAATTTAGAATTATAATTTAAGTATTGAATTGTATTTTAAGTTTTGAATTTTTGAATCATATTTAAAAAGAGAAAATTTATTTAATTATGAATTTTGAAAATAATTTTGAAATGATTTATACTTTTTTTTTTATTTATTGATATATAAAATATGAGAAAATGTGAGAAGAGAGAGGCAAGATGAGAGAGAGAAAATGATTAATAGATTGATTAATAATAAATAAAAAAAGAGAAAAAAAAATGTTTTAAAAGTAATTTTAAATTGTATTTTAAAAATTTATTTAGTCGTAAATTTTAATTCAAATCATGATTTTTTTTAAAAAAAAATTTTGAGTTTTAAAAATTAAACTAAACGCTACCTCAGTTATTGTGGACAAGCATTTCTTTATGGGGCATAATGTTTTAACGCAAGCAAAAAAAAATGCAAGAGTGACTTTTTTGCCCAAGCATCCTAAATCAAAAGTTATTGAATTTTTAAAATTAAAAATTTAAAAAAAAAAAACTAAAAAGGGTTGAATATCCTAAATTGTTTTGATCAAAATTTGATATGCCTAATATTATAACAAGCATTTTTTGTGCCCTAAGGCCCCATTTGTTTAGAGAGTTAGAGGGGAGATTGAGATTGGTAGTGAGGTGAAATCCACTAATATTGTGTTTGTTTTGAGGGGATTGATAGTGAGTTCCGAATTGGGATGGGCCTCCCCAAGGGGATTCGGATGGGCCTCCAAGACTTGGTATTAGAAAAATAGTCCGGCGAATTAAAAAAATATATTTTTATTTATTTTTTATTTTATTTTTTACATGTTGGGCATTTTTTTTGAACATTAATGTTTAATTTTTTGTATTTTTTGTTAAGTAAAAATCATTATTTTATTTGTTTTATTTTTTTCTAGAAATTTGTTTTTTATTTTTAAAAAAAATTTTACATGTTGGGTATTTTTTTTAAAACATTAATGTTTAATTTTTTTGTATTTTTTATATTTTTTTATTATTTTATATTTATTTTATATAAAAATAATTTGACAATCCCTACACTAACAATTATCATCAAAACAAACACAATATTACTTAATTCCTCTCACTATCAATCCCCTCACTATTAATCTCTTCCATTCTATCTCTGAAAATAAACCGGACCTAATACTATTATAAACTTATAATGAAAGCCCTCTAACCAAAATCCACAAATATGCGAGTTACAATCAGGCCTGGCCCTGAGCAAAGGCCAGCAAAGCCTCTTACTTGGGCGCCCAAAATCTTCCTAAAAAATATGGCCCCCAAATGTTCCAGACCTTATAGTATAAATATTCCAGCCATTATAGCATAATTCAAGCCCAAAGATAAAGGCCCCAAGACCAAAAGTGAGACTAAAGGACCCAAACAAATATTCCAGCCCTTAATAGTATAATAATTTCTTACCTTAATTTTAGGTTTTGATTTTTGCCCTACTTTCTTTTTGGATTTGGGTTGGCTGCTGCCGGCACAGCAGTCACTATTGTGCAGTAAAATAAACATATTTCGATAATCTAAACCGTTCATATACATCAAGTAAAACATGTCTGTAAAAAATCAAATTAATTGGATATTGTTTACCCATTCATCCACTTACATTTATATCCACAAAAATAAATAATAATTGTGATTTAAAGTTTAAAATGATTCAGATATTGTTTACCCATTCTTCCACTTACGTTTATATTCACAAAAATAAATAATAATTGTGATTTAAAGTTTAAAATGAATACAAATGTAGAATATGTCTGTAAAAAATCAAATTAATTGGATATTGTTTACCTATTTATCCACTCATATTTATATCTACAAAAATAAATAATAATTGTGATTTAAAGTTTAAAATGAATACAAATGTGAGTGGATATCCGCTTAACTTGTTTTACAATCATATTCTACTTGATATATTCTAAAATGTAAACGGTTCGAATTATCGAAATGGGCTCCAAAATGGACCCATTTCGTTGCACGGCGGCACCCAAAATTCCTTTCTATTCCCTTTCCCTTTGGTAACTTCGTCTATAGCACAAGGCCAATAATGTGCCACCAGTAAAGAAAATTTATTTAAAACTTCGTGAATTAATTTGAATTAATTTTTTGATTTTTAATTTAACTATTTCAGTATAAAATTGTTAATTTTTATTTAATTCATAGTCTTTGATATTAAAATTTTAAATTTTGTGACCAATTTTTTTCTTTATAGTTCTTGTGATAAATTTATTCATATTTTAATTTAAGTAAATTTTAATATATAATTTTCATAATAATTATATCAGCCAGAAAAGTACAAACAAATAAAACAAAATTATGAATATTCAACATTTCATTCAATTTTTGTTTTGTACGTGAATATAAAAGGTCACCAATTTTAGAAGTCCTCCTACAGGCCCAATCTTAGAATTCTGCTCCCTGATTACGATCAATCATTTGGAAGGCTCTAAGGTAATGTTTGGTTGTTTGGTTCATTGAAATGAACTAAAATGAAATAATTATTCCATCAAAATATTTATTTCCAAACTTGACTAAAAGTATAAATGATATTATTCTCTAATAAATCCCAAGAAATCACCATTCTATTACATTCCAATGAACCAAATGGAACATAAGAGAATCCAAACTCCAAAACATCAATATGAGAGTTCCAATGCAATGGAAATTACTAATTGCCCGGAATCCCATGCTCATGAAAAGCACAGTATAGAAGACGACTACATCAATGCAAGCATTTTATTACGATTCATGACATTTTATAGTGTGTTGATACAACTTTTAAATATTAGCAAAAATCCATAAAATATTTAAAATATTCCAATGCATAGTGGGTGTAAAAGCTCCCATAAATATCTCACTTTGCAACAAATTTATTTATTTATTGACATAAAATAAATGATGAAACTATACAGCATGCACATTAAGCCTCAGATAATCAATGTGTCAACACAGAAGTGATTCAGTCGGTAATTCCAACTTAAAACGATAATAATCCTCATTGGCTTTCACCTTATGTCAATAACAATATTGACCACAAAGAAGTTAGATTAAAAGGATAGATATTTAACAATGAATAAACATAAAACAAGAAAAAGAAGAAGAGGGTAAATCAAAAGGTATAGAAAATGTAATTGTATGAACCAGCTTAATGTTTGCACCTATGACTAGTATATGTACAAAAGCTGGACAGTTTAACCCTCATAGACCCGTTTCAAATCCCCCACAGGGCAGAGGATCAGCAGATGAAAAGAGTGACCACCATGCACCAGTTATCTTTAGCGAAATATTAACATATTTTAGTCAATTTTTTTGCTATATCAATACATCTAATCGAATCTCTAAAATGTGAAGAACAAAAATTAAAACATTAAAAAAGTTTACTGAAAATCAAATAACACTACAATAACAGCCAAATAACAAATTTTTAAAAATCAAACTAAGCAAACCCTAATCAAGTACTACTGAGACGAAAACATTATCCTTATTCTGAAACCCTAATAAAGTAAAAATAAATTTGCATGAAAATGGTAGAGAAAGCACAATGAAGAAACTTAATTCAACGGTAACATTACTGACTTATTGAAGGTAGTTTGTACAAAGATCTTATGAAATACTCTTCAGCTCAGGTCTCCATGTATATCAGCATGATTGTTCTCAGGAAAACAAATGTTTGTAGTGATCATCATAAGAGATATCAAGATCTTGAAAGTCTGCTTAATAATAAAGAGCACAACCAACAACAATCTTTTACATTTGTTCTCATTAACTTCTGTTAATTGTGCACACAGTTGCCAGAAGAACCAGCAAGTATGAGCTTAAGAAGTACCAGACATAAACATGCAAGTCTATCCTATCCAATTTCCCAAAATCATATGAAAACATATTGATAAACTCTTAATATAACCATCAAGCTTCAATGAGGGAATTTTTTAATTTCTTAACTTTACTAAAACCTATTAGCAAACAAGCAAAGGGTTAGTTCAAAAATTTTAAAACAATCAAAATGATGCATTAAAAGATCTTTCTCAAGCCTCTTCAGTTCAGGTCTCCATAAATTTTCAGCATGGAATTTCTCAGCAGAATGAAAGTTTCTTTTCATCATCGTCAGAGGCACAAGCAATAGGCATTAAAAAATAAAAATTGAAAAAGTCACGCAATTAGATTCACATTAAACAAAAATATTCACAGAAATTGTCAGCTAAAATTTAAAAAACCAATGAAAATCCATCAACAACTTCAACAAGTCCTATTGCCAAAAATTTGTAAGGAATTAAACCAAAATCAAGGTTTGAAGTAGTGTTTGGTTCATTAGAAGTGAAATAAAATGATCATTCCACCAAAATATCAGTTCTCACATTTGGTTAACTAAAATATCATGAAAAATACATTATAAATGAAATTATCATTGATCATTTCACAGGATACTAAGAAATGAGCACTGCACTTTCATTCCAATGAACCAAACATAGTATAAACGTCAAAAGGAGATTTCCAAATAAAATGAAAAAAGAATAAACTAATTACAAATTCATGAACAATTGTGCCCAGGACACAGTTCTTAATGCACAAAAGTAATCATTTTGCAAGCTTTTTATTTTATAACAACCCCAAGAATGAGATCCAAATTTGAAATTTCTTGTTATCAAATTAAAACTTAAAAGCATACAATACATATCCACATAAATAAAATCAAATAATGAATTATTATATGTTTGAATATGCCATGGTAACATAAATAATAACCTTACCATAGAAAAAAATAAATAAATATAAAATATATTAGCATTTATATATAGCAAATTGTCTCTTCAGTTCAGGTCTCCATAATATTTCCGCATGGAATTTTTCTCGGAAGAACGAAAGTTTTTCAATTGATCATCATCAGAGACAAAGATTGACCAAACATATATTCAATAAAACCAATTGAATCAAAATACTTAACAAATCAAAAAACAAACCAAAAAAATCCCAAAACTTTGCACACAGTTGAAGACAGAACAAACATGTATATACAAATATATATATATAGCAATAAAATAAGAGAAGCAGCAAAAGATAATATCAAAGGTAGGTACGAACCTTGTGCAGGCGACAAATGAATGGAAGATTGCTGGTGATTTATAGAGGACTCTTCGCTTCTCGTTTCGAAACCCTAGCCGTAGTTAACTAGGGCAGTTTCTGTGCATGTGTTGGGTAATTAGGGCTAGCCTCGGTACTTCAAATTTGGATTGGGTTGGGCCAAGTTCAACGCTTGATTTTTACCCATTTTTTAATGGGGAACTTACTGATAAGTCCCATACAACAAGTTTAAGATCTAGCTAATCCCAAAACAAAATATTTGCACCAATTAGTCCACACTTATTTTTAATTGTTACCAAAAAATTCTTTTTTTTTTTTTTTAATTTACAGACACTGTTCACATTTTACTATCGTCGGACTTCCGTCAAACGGTCGCCGGAGACTCGTCGGAATGTTCAACATCGCCGGAAAGTCGTCGGAATGTTCAAAACATGTTATGAAACTGTAAAATTTTACAGTTCTAAAGCATGTTATAAAACTGCAACATTTTACAGTTTTAAACCATGATTCATTCCAGCACCAAAAAAAAAAATTCAAACTGCAAAATTTTACAGTTTTCACCGCCTGTAACTAAAACTCGAAAATTACTTGTTCAGAATTCGAAAATTTTCTCTTTACAAATCTGTGTGATAGCTGTACAAATCTAAGTCATTACAGATCTGTTTCAATGATATTATAGATCTATTTTATCATCAACAACAACAACCATAGATCAACAACTATCCCAAAAAAAAATCTGTAAATAGAGAGAGAAAGAGAGAGAAATTGACAAAACCATATTCATGGCAGATTCTTACAACAGCTACAGCAAGCTTCGTAGATCTGCTGTGGGTACTTCACAGGCACGGCCTCATCTAGCTTCTGGTTGATTTCTTCTATCAGAGTCATCCAATAGGTTCGAAGATCGAATTTCGTCGACACTGACGATGATGGTGTCGATGATGAAGAAGAAGAAACAGAGCATCGAATTTTGGGATGCGAAATTGATCTGAAGAACGCATTGTTGATGAAAAACGCATTGTTGATGATGATGAAAAATCTACAGAAAATTTCCAGATTTGAAGATTTTTTTTTGTTGATGTTGATGAACCCATTGTTGATGATGAACACGTAACAAGAGAGACAAAAACTAGAGAGATAAAGGAAAGGACTTTTTGGTGCACTCAAAAAGTTTTGGGATTAAATGGTCACCACATGTTTCACATGGGACCTCCCAGTAATTTCCCCTTTTTTAATTGAATATGGCTGTTGTTTCTGCAGGCCCATTATGCCTAAAAGAGGTATGAGAAAACAAAATTGAGATAATTACCAGCATATATATTTTTTTTTGATAAATTACAAATACACCCTTGAGATTTGTTCAAGGTACATATTACTCCCTGTGGTTTAAAAAATTATAAATATTTATAATTTTTTATTTTATAGAATTAACTAAAAAAATAAAATTCATAATTGCTCTCCCATACGATAATAAATTACCTAAATTATTAATTGAAACATATTTCTAATATTATTAAAAATTGTTAATTGACTTGATAATTTATTAATAAAATTGACGATTTGTTATTAAATTAGAAACCTTAAGGGGTAAAATATAATTTCTAAAATCACAGAGAGCGATTTGTATTTTAATAAAATCTTAGGAGTATATTTGTAATTTACTCCTTTTTTTTTCTTTTTTTTTTCTCTTTTTTTTGTTTTTTTGTTACAGGGGGTGTTAAAGCCCCAAGCACAAGCAATGAAGTGTTGGAAGCCTAGTACCCACTCACCAACATCTGTTCGAATGATAACCCCCAGTACCAGCATTGTTTCCATGGCCTTGAACTGAATGAACCATCCATGTTAAAGTTTGACTCAATAAAGAGGAGGATGGCACAAGTGAGCTACCTCAGCACTAGGTGTATTCAGGCCACCATTCTTCCGTAACCCGTAGACTTATTTACTTATGTCTTGTACTAAGTTTTTTTTTAAGGATGAATTACGTCAATAGTCCCTATAGTTTGGAATTTGTGTCACTTTGATCTCTGATTTTTCAATTGTGACACATTTGACCCTGAATTTTAAATCTTGTTCCAAATAAGAACAATTGAAGATATCATTAGATTTTTCAAGAGTAAAATCATCAATTTGATAAAATATAAACTAATTTGACAAAAATAAATGCAAAACAAATATTTTTGAATTTTTAAAAATTATTTTTACCCATTAAAAACAAAATTATGTAAAATTGATAAATCTTTTAGACATTTATTTTTTTTTACCAAATTAATTTTTATTATGTGTTTGGACGATGATTATGTAAAATTAATTTTAAAAAATTAATTATGTAAAATTAATTTTAAAAAATTTTAAAACAATCAAAATGATGCATTAAAAGATCTTTCTCAAGCCTCTTCAGTTCAGGTCTCCACAAATTTTCAGCATGGAATTTCTCAGCAGAATGAAAGTTTCTTTTCATCATCATCAGAGGCACAAGCAATAGGCATTAAAAAATAAAAAATAAAAAATGAAAAAGTCACGCAATTAGATTCACAACATTAAACAAAAATATTCACAAAAATTGTCAGCTAAAATTTATAAAACCAATGAAAATCCATCAACAACTTCAACAAGTCTTATTGCTAAAAATTTGTAAGGAATTAAACCAAAATCAAGCTTTGAAGTAGTGTTTGGTTCATTAGAAGTGAAATAAAATGATCATTCCACCAAAATATCAATTCTCACATTTAGTTAGCTAAAATATCATGAAAAATACATTATAAATGAAATTATCATTGATCATTTCACAGGATACTAAGAAATGAGCACTGCACTTTCATTCCAATGAACCAAACATAGTATAAACGTCAAAAGGAGATTTCCAAATAAAATGAAAAAAGAATAAACTAATTACAAATTCATGAACAATTGTGCCCAGGACACAGTTCTTAATGCACTAGCAACTAATCATTTTGCAAGCTGTTTATTTTATGACAACCCAAGAATGAGATCCAAATTTCTGTTATCAAATTAAAACTTAAAAGCATACAATACATATCCACATAAATAAAATCAAATCATGACTTATTATATGTTTAAAAATGCCATGGTAACATTAATAATAACCTTACCATAGAAAATAAATAAATAAATAAATAATATATTTAGCATTTATATATAGAAAACTGTCTCTTCAGTTCAGGTCTCCATAATATTTCCGCATGGAATTTTTCTCGGAAGAACGAAAGTTTTTCAATTGATCATCATGAGAGACAAAGATTGACCAAACATATATTCAATAAAACCGATTCAATCAAAATAACAAAGTTAAAAAACCAAAATCCCAAAACTAGTTGAAGACAGAACGAACAACAACAAAATAAAAGAAGAGAAGCAGAAAAAGATAATTCAAACCTTGTGCAGGAGACGAATGAATCGAAGATTGCTAGTGATTTATAGAGTCTTCTTCGCTTCTCTTTTCAAAACCCTAGCCATAGTTAATTAGGGCTTTTTGTATGCATGGGTTGGGTAATTAGGGCTAGCCTCAGTATTTCAAAGTTGGATTGGGTTGGGCCAAGTTCAAGGTAGGATTTTTACCCATTTTTTAATTGAATATGGTCGTCGTTCCTCTAGGCCCATTATGCCGAAAACAGGTACGAGAAAACGAAATGGAGATAATTACCAGCAAATTTTGTTTTTTTGTTTTTTTTTTTTGTGTAAATTATAAATACACTTCTTAAGATTTTTTTAAAGTGAAGATTATCTCTGTAGTTTGAAAAATTATAAATATCCCCTTGTTATAATTTTTTATTTAATAGAATTAACTATAAAAATGAAATCCATAATTGTTCTCCTATACAATAATAAAATTACTTAAATTATTAATTGAAACATATTTCTAATATCATTCAAAAGCAGTTAATTGACTTGATGATTTATCAATGAAATGAGCGATTTGTTATGAAATTAGAAACCTCAAGGGTGTAATGTAATTTCTAAAATTATAGGGAACGATTTATATTTTAATCAAATCTCAAAGGTATATGTTGGCTTATTTTTCCTATGAAGGAAAATATTATAAATGCGAGCGTGCCAGCAAGGATTGAAAAATCTTTACAGATTAAATTCAAGCCAATTATCAAGCGATTGTGTTGACAGTTCTTTCGCCTCAACAAAGAGGACTTCAAAATTGCCAAAGTGTAGATAAAAGAAAAATTAAAAGAAGAATGAGGGAGATGGAAAAAGATGATTGAGTGAACAATCAAAGTAATAATTACTTACCACTACTCCTATACTTCGAAAAGGAAGTGCATTAAATGCTGCGAAAATGAAATGCTGAAAATAAATACTTCGAAATATAAATTTATGTTAAACTACTCCTAAGATAAGGAAAACGACAAGAAATATTGAAATCAATTGTCTTTGATTTGAATTCTGGATCCTTTACAATATAGCTATGAATGGCTATTTATAGACAAATATTTGTAGGAAAAAACTTCCAGCAATAACTACCAAATAACCACCTAAAACTACCCACTTTTCCATCTTCATTCTCACAATGCCACATATTCCTCCATGTCTTCATAACTTCCTTTAACTTCCAATTAATGCTCCATGTTCTCCACTTCATTCTCCATCATCTTTTCATATTTTATAATTTCTCATAACCTCCAAATGAATAAGAGGATGCCACATGTTCTGCAATTATATAAATAATAAATAATAATAATAATTGTAGATTTATGGTGCCAACAGTATATTTATAATTTATTCTTTTTTTTTTAATCACAGGAGGTGTCAAAACCCTAAAAAACTACAAAGAAAAAAGGCGAGGGGAGCTAGTCCCCTAAACATCCTTAACTAACAGAGACTAGACGAAAGATGGAGGATTCTGTAGAACATGCCTTGAGGCAGCCTGATGTATAGCATTTTTGGTCAAAGAATTCATACACTAACTTGAAGATGGCACTGCCAATCCCTTGACACGAGATCCCTAATTTTTTGACAAATATTAAAATTGGGATCCAATCAATAATCCTTGGTAGCTCGAAATTCGGTGGCTTGAATTGGCTCGAAACCTAAAACGATGTCGTTTTGGGTTTTGATTTTTTTTTTTTTTCTTTTTCTTGCTTTTCGAAGCTAGAGAGACAGAAAAGAGAGAGAGAAGGTGAAAAAAGAAAGAGAGAAAAGGAAGAAAAGCTTTGCAGCAGAACAGTGAGAGGAGGGGATAACAGACCTATGTGCCGCCGCTGAGCACCGATTTGGGTCCAGATGGTTGTGGATCGGAACCGTAAAGATTATCAAGTGAGACAAAACGACTTGCATCGCGTACATCCCCAACAAAAGCTAAAGCTTCTTCAATGACTTTGAACTTCTTACCTGGAAGGATGCAAAAGCTAAAGCTTCTTCATTGTTTGGTTTCATCTTCAAATTTGTTAAAGATTTTTTGTTTTTTTTTTTTAATTTTAATTTTTTTTTTTTGGAGATTGAATTTGATTCTTTTATTTTTATTTTGAATTCTCAAAGATCGTTTATGAGATCTCTGTTTTTGGGTTCCCTTCAGATTGTAAAGCTTTCATTTGAGTCTAGATCTATCTCTCTGTGTTGATGATGATGTGTATAAATTTATCTCTCTCTCTATTCTGTTTTTTGTTGTTGTTGATGATGATAATGATATGCTCTCCGCTCCTTCTCCTTCTTCTTCTCCCTCTTCTTCTTCATCTGCCAAAAAAAAAATGCCTAAAACGACGTCATTTTGGGTAGTTGAGCCACTTGAACCAAATGAAATTCGACCTACAAAACGGGACTGGGGAATCCAATTTATCCATTACCCCAATAGCTTTGATAGCTTCCAAAGAGTTCGTTTCTACTATAACTTTTCGCAAACCTTCATTCCATGCTAGTTGGAGGCCAATCCATAAGGCCCACAATTAGGGCCGGCCTTGTGGTGAGGCGACAAAGGCGGTCGCCTCGGGCCCCCAATTTTGAATAAAATTGAGGGCCTCCAATTCGGGGAGTGTATTATATTGTGTTATTTTATAATTACTTCAATATTAGCTCAATTCATTTATTATCATGTTATCGTATGGTGTTACTTTAATTCGTATCCGATTGATATTTAATGTGAAAACGTTCACTTTTAGTTAAAATTAACTTAGCAAGTGTATGGAGAGATTAAAATTTTTTTCATAAGTTGAATTTTATAAATTTTATTTCCACTAAATGAAATTATTCATAAAATGTTTGATTTTAATTCAATTGCATTTTTCTAATTAAAAAAAATTGTAATTTATTAATATATTTTTTTATTAGATTGACTCTAAAATAGATAATAAAAAATATATATATATATATCTTAAATGAAAAAAAGATATTAGACTTATTATTATTTTACGTACTTTTTTTATTCAGTTAGATGGAGTTAAATAAAAGATTAAAAAAAGTTATGGTTTCCCTTAGTGAACATTAAAATATATAATTAATAATTCATATTATTAAGTCGTGTCATATTTAGATTCATATTGAAAAATAGTTAAGTCAAAAAATAAAGATTCAATTCAACTAATTGAAGTTCAACTATTATATATATATATATTTGTTATCTAAATTTTGTTAAATTGTAATGCAATAGAAATAAATTTGTATCCTTCTTATCCAAATAAATTTTTTTTTTAAATAATGATATATGAATGGTCCAATTTTAAAAAAAGTTCACCTTAAGCTCCTAATAAGTCAAGGCCGCCCTGCCCACAATTCTACCACAACAATAGTGGCACAACCAATGAAGTGTTGGAAGCCTAGTACCCACTCACCACCAACATCTGTTCGAATGATACCCCCAGTACCAGCATTGTTTCCATGGCCTTGAACTGAATGAACCATCCATGTTAAGTTTGACTCAATAAAGAGGAGGATGGCACAAGTGAGCTACCTCAGCACTAGGTGTATTCAGGCCACCATTCTTCCTTAACAAGTGGACTTATTTACTTACATGGCTTTTTTTAAGAATGAGTTACACTAATAGTCCTTATAGTTTGGAGTTTGTGCTATTTTGGTTCCTAATTTTTCAATTGTGATACATTTGACCTTGAATTTTGAATCTTGTTCCAAATAAGGACAATTGAAGATATCATTAAATTTTTCAAGGGTAAAACCGTCAATTTGATAAAATATAAACTAATTTGACAAAAATAAATGTCAAACAAATATTTTTGAATTTTTAAATATTATTTCTACCCACTAAAAATAAAATTATGTAAAATTGATAAATCTTTTAGTCATTTATTTTTTTTTTTACCAAATTAATTTTTATTATGTTTTTGGATAATGATCATGTAAAATTAATTTTTAAAAATTAATCATGTAATTTTTATTAATTTTATCAATTTTACATAATTTTATCATTGGTGGATAAAAATAATTTTTAAAAAATTAAAAATATTTTTTTGACATTTATTTTTGTCAAATTAGTTTATATTTTATTAAATTGACGATTTTGCCTTTGAAATTAAATAATGGTATCTTTAATTGTCTTTATTTGGTACAAGATTCAAAATTTAAGGTCAAATGTGTCACAATTGAAAAGTTAGGGACCAAAGTGGTACAAGTCCCAAACTATAGGGACTATTTGTGTAATTTGTTCTTTTTTTTTAATTATATATATATAGTTGTTTATTGTTTTGATAATGAAATTTTTTTCAGACTTTTAGATGTGTTTTGTGTTTGTGGAAAGATTATTTGATAATGCTAGGGGAAATTTATTTTGAGACATTTTAGTTTTTGTTTTATGATTGATTTATTTTTATTTTATTTGTGTTAGTTTTTTGTTTTTTTAATTGAAATATGATGGGGAAAGTATAAGTAATTGACATGTATTTTTTTTTTTATAAAAAATTATAGGGATAAATTTATTACTAACAGTTAGATTCTATTTGTTTCGACGTAAAATATTTGACTAAAAAAATATTTTTCTTGTAAATTGATTTTACACATAAAAAAATGTTTTTATTTTTATTTTTCGATGTTTGGTTGATTCTTGAAACAAAAAACATTTTATTACTTAAAGGAGAAATTTTGATTCAATAAAGTATCATTTATGATTTTTTAGTGAGCTAAGATATTTATTTGAAAAAACTAAATATATTGAAAATGTAGTGAGTGAGAATCAATTTTGTAAAAATTAACTTACGAAAATTTTAAAGGTAAGTCATTTTTGAAAAAATAATGCAAAAATATTTTTCTTAAAAATTATTTTACTTGTTTTTTTGTTCAACCAAACAACAAAAAATAAGTAAAATATTTTTGACAAAGTTATTTTACGTCAAAATAAACAAAACCTTAGAGTAAAACTTTTTAGTAAGTAAGTCCGAACCACAAGATCTGCTCGTAATTGCTCCAAAAGAATTTCACTTAATTAAAAAAAAATTAATAATAATAATAATAATAATAATAATAAATGAAACAAAATATGGAGCTTCGGGTCAGATGTTTTCATTAATATTACCTTCCAATTTGTGGTGTCATTTTAACAGCTTTTTTTGTCAAAACTCTCACTACTCACTTGTATTAGGAAAAATGACAAGTAATTTTAATGAAAAAAGTCCATGATTTAATTTTTTTTGTCAATTTAAAGGATACAAAAATATTATAAATTAAATTAATGGACAACTTTGTCCTTCATTAAAGAACCAATTTAACTATTATCTGTATCCGTGTCTCACTATATTCTACAACTCTTTCTCCCTCTCTCTTGCTGGCTCAAAACTTCACCATCTCCTTCACTCATCAATCATATCTCATTGCCTCCACTATTTGTCGGCTTCGCTCATTGTCACCACCATTCATCACCATCTTAGATCTACCGCTAGCGAATACCATCTTCATCGTTTGTCAACACCACAGACCGTCTGCACTATCAATCGTTGTCTCAAATCTACCACCAATTACCACAATCCTCATCGTCAACCTCCACCATCTTAGATCCAATATTGACGAACTCAGATCTAAGACTGATGACTTCAGATTTGTTACAAATGGCTACCAAAGTTTGTCCATTCAAACGCTGTAGCGAACAAGAAAATTTTATTGTCAACAGAGTAAATTTTACTCTGACAATATTGTTTATTTAATGTTTTGATAATTTTTTTGTTTAATATTTCTAATAGTAATGGTAAAATAGTGTGGTAGTTGTTAATATTGTGAAAATTTATAGTAAGTGTGGTAGTTGTTGATATTGAGAAAATTTATTGTTTAAATATTAAATTATACAGTAAAATTTTACTGTCATATATAGAGTAAAATTTTACAACCTATAAAATAATAAATTTTGAATTGATTTTTTTCTCCCAAATGGTGGCGATAGTGTGGTAGTGGTGGTAGTTGTCATTGAAAGCTAGAGATTCATGTCAAAAAGTGTTCGTTAAAAAAATATTTATCAATGATCAATGGTTAAAAAGCAATCATCAAAAATGACCGGTGACAGAGAGAGGTAGTGGCCGAGTAGCTAGTGGGGCAAGGTGGTGGTAGCCTGAGAGAAGGCTAGTAAAACTTGAAGTATTTTTGCCACGTATTCCTTGCTAGTCCCTCCAATTCAATGGCCAAATTCATCGAGATTCAGTAAAAAAAAAATGCAATTCAACTTGAGATACCCTCTTACCATAAACTTCAAGAAGACAGACATTTAACCGATCTCAATGGGTTAACTGTGAGAAATGTTAAAAGGGAGTTGGCTTTTCAAATACACAGTTTCCTTTTCATACTAAAATATGTGCAGAGCAAAATCATAACGGAAATACAAATTCCGATACAAGTTGGCACAACATTGACTGCATTTGTGTTTTGGCTTTTACAGTGACAAAAATACGGAGTAGAAGGTGCCAATAATGTTTGCAATCAAGGACACGAAAAAAAAAAAAGTGTGGAGTGTATAAACACAAAACCTTTTCTATTATCCCACCGAGTGCAAGTATTCGAAGCTTACAATTTTTTCCTAATCCAACGAAAAAGCTCCATTGCAATACCTGAATAAGTGACAAAACAAGTTGACAAATAAGCTTTATCAGGATGTGTGTGACTCTAAAGTACATCCAGAACCATGAAGGAAACGACAAATTCAAATTTTGGGAATAAACTGCTGATGGTAATCAAGAACAACTGGCAGCACATATGTGAGAGAGAGAGAGAGAGAGATGTGTTTAATACAAATTTTCAGCAATAACAGGTAATTCAATAAATCATTCACGACTCTAATTCCATAACCAAAAAAGAATATAGCTAGTATCCAGTGCAATCCAATTTTAAAAGAATCTGAACACATTCACTCAGTGAAGAAAAGCTAGGAATTCCAGTAATTGCTTCCTAGAATGGAAAAGCACTTTGCTTCAACACTACTATCTTTTCCCATTGTATGTACAAAACACTAGCCACTAGTTTTTCTTTTGTTCTTGGTAATAAAACCCAACAGGCATCTTTCCAACTCCATGATCTTTGCTTCTGTTAATGTTTCTTCATTGACAAGTGTGATGTATACCCTACTGTGTTTCGAGTCCACATGCAATCTCTATCTCTACACACATACAAAGACATATCCTCCTGCTTCCATCATGCTTGGTTTTAATGTTTTACCATTTACACTCTATCCACGCCATGACAAAGGTCACATGTTTTACCATCTACCCATAATTATATCAAACCAACAACTCTGCTTGTATATTATTAAAGGCAATTAGCATTCACCAATTATTTTAATCATGGCAAAATGGAAGCAGCAATCATTCATTGTAACTTTTTTGGTGTGCCACCCAATCAATTAGGTTGATTGCTATCTTTTATTGTGTGTCAATAAGAAGATACTAAACCGACACAGTTTTCCTCCAGTTGATCTGATCATACATACTGTCCAAGCAAGAAAATCGGTGTCTTCAATACTCACATAACAGTGCTTCTGTGGCCACTTCATTCTATCACTATCAACCAGTCGCCAGTCTAATTGTTAAAATGAAATATGTTCAAAAAAAGTCAAAATTTTAAAATTATCATGGTATAAAAAAAAAAATTCAACAATCTTCATACATTTCTCACTTCTTTTCTTTCTTTTCTTTTCTTTTTTTAAATGAGTGGTACAGTTTTTCAGATTTCTTCCTTCGACAATAATTATTTCTCATTAAGAACATCGGCAGTTTCCAAAAAAAAAAACTCACGAAACAAAAACAGAAACAAAAAGGCTAAAGTGGTCACTTCAGATAATAGGTCAGTATTAGTATATGCATATGACTAAATGCAGATATATATTAAACTTTTTCAGCAGTCCAATATAAGGTTTACTTGATAAGCAGAACTGGTTGAACATTTATCACTTTATTCCAGTTTACAAGAAGATTTTTTTTACCTCAACACCTGGAACTAATGCACAGCCAACTCTTTTTTTATCATTGTGGAAGTGATTTAATTAAATTAAGATTTACTGTTAGTTGTTTCTTTTCCTGTTTTTGCCCTATTCCTTGTGTGGTGTGCATCTTTGCATAAGCTCAGGTTGAAACAAAAAACTCTTAAGCCTTAGTACAAAGTCAGTGACTCAACATAACAAAGGTTGTTAAGCTAGTTTTAGACAAATTGCTTAATTCTGTTCCACTAATGAGAGTCATAATAAACAAGTCAAACAGTCTAGGATCTGTTTTGGCATTTCATAGTTTTCCACTTCTGCGATGCAATCAAATCATAACAATTGCTTCGGCATTTTAACAAGCTGAAGGATGCTCCCTTTAACTTCAAAAGAGAACCAAAAGTTGTGGATGTCAAAAAGCATAGCAGAGAAATTATATCACCAAGCCATAAGAAAGCTAAGAAGCATGGACAAGGTGGCGTGGCGTGATGTTGCGGACACCATGATGATGACAAAAAAAAAATCTAAAGTCGGACGCACTTCAAACATTTGAGGAATATGTGTCTATCATTGCTAGACAAAAATTTTAAAAAAAAAATTACAAATTTGAATAATCCAATGATAAAAGAAAAACATTGTACATGTATATCTATTGATGTAGGATAGGGCTGGATTTTGAAAACAAAGGTTCTTTGATGGCCTAAACAATGAGTATTTTGAAGGTTTTAATGGTTAAATTGAAGGCTAATAGGTAGGGAAAGGGATTAGGGTTGATTTGAGGGTGATTGGATAAAGTTTCAAGGTTGAAAAGTGCACTCTTAGAGGGTTGTGAATAATAACTTGAGAATAGTAACTAGGGTATGTGGGCGAAGAAGAACAAAAAGAAGAAGATATGTCTAAAAATCACTCCTAGAATCCCTTGCGTATCACACCTAGGGTTCGATTCATCACAATCTATAAAGAAGCTTCAAAAGCTCTGAAAATTCTCTAACATATCAACTGTATTAAATTATAAACATTACATAACTTTATATAGAATTAGAAGACTTCCTAAACAAACCAGAACAAAAGAAGGAAACTAATACAATATCTTTGACTTCCAAAATCAATTTACCCATGGATGACCCATATAGCCTATGTTACCAAATATGAAAATTACCAAAATACTCCTAACCTAAAAATCCTATAAAATATAAATTAATCATAAAATAAGACTCTAATAATATTAGAAACATGATTTTGTTCCTATTAGTTTTTCTTTGAAATCATGCAAATTTCCAAATATCGCTACTTCTCTGAATTTACTCTTTTTTGAGCTTATTCTTTGAATTTACTCTTTCTTGAGCTTCTTCTTTGAATTTACTCTTTCTTGAGCTTCTTGTACTTTGCTTCATCTATTCTCCTCCTTCAGACTTTAATTTTAGTGTTACATTACATTTTGTTATTATCTTTAAATTAAATATTCATATATATGACACATAATATTTGTTTATCCTTATATATGACATATAAAAAATATATAAAACAAGATATTTTGCATGTCAACATGTCATGTCCCACAATTTTTGAAATTTTCCACGTTAGTGTGTCCTCTGTCATGTCAATGTTTGTGCAACTTAGGAAGAAAGTACTACTTTGTTGAAGCATAAGAAGAAAGATTTACCTGTCACTAAACTTCTCAATAGCATCAGAGGCATAGAGAAGTGTCTCGTTCGCTTTCTCTAAAACCATATAAAGTTCCTTCCCTCTTGTAACCCGAGCAATCACCCAAGCATTGTTTTTTGCCCTTATGCATATTTCCAAATCCTTCTCACAGTTTGGGCCATCCCATTTTGCCCGACTCTTTTCCAAATCAACCTCCTCTCGAAGCTTACTTAAGGCAACCAAAGATTCCTGCAACATTTACTTTCTTGTTAGCACACCCTACATCGCAATTTGCTCATTTTCCATCGAAAAAATGAAAACAAGAAATTCCCAATTTGCTTATTTTCTTATTAGCATGCTCAACATTAAACTACAATAGGGTGTTCTTTTTTAATTTTCCAAGGATGTAACCAAGTAACCAAGGGTAGAAATCAACGACTAAGCAAAAATATAATTGAAGCTTTCCAAAGCCTGAATATTATAGCAGAGACAACCCCAAGAAAGAACCCACTAATTATACATCAAAAACACTTCATCAAATTCTCATACACTTACACAGTTAATATCTCTACACCAGAGCGCTCATTCTTAATTTTTTTAAGTGAAAAATGCTTCTAAGTAATCACAGTTAGGGGTGCAAATGAGCCGAGCCGAGCCGAGCCGAGCCAGACAGTGTGTTCAAGCTCAGTTCAGTCCCTCAAGGGCCTAGGCTCGGTTCCCAATCATGACAAACCCAGCCACACATTCCAGACTTGGCTCATAATTGTTTCACAAACTGACAAGCCAGGCTCAGCTCAATTAAGTCAGTGAAACCAAGAAAGACTATTGCAGGCAGGTGTGCATGAGAGAGTAAAAAAAGCTTAAGGACAAAGTCCACCACATGACAAACAGTTTAAAGTAGATATAGACAAATATGTGCAAAAATTAATTTCTATCTTTTAAGTAAGATTGTAATTTTTTTTTTTTATTGGCAACGGAAGAAAAATTTATTTAAGTAAGAAAAGGTACAACAAGAGGACAAGAAGTCCTCTACAAAAGAAGAAAAGACATCACCAATCAAAATAAAGAGACAATTTACACATCACAAATTGCTATCCAATCTCCAAAAACCAAAAACAACAGAATCCCTTTAAACAGAATCGAAATAGAAGCCCAAAATGATGCCAAATGGCATACTCTTTCCCACAACGATGCCATGTCATCAAACTTGTCCTCAAAGATTCTTGCATTCCTTTCCAACCAAATAACCCAAAAGATTGAGAAGACAACGCAATGCCACAACACTTTTGCTTTGTCCTTGCCTCCAAGCCCCAGAACCGGAGTCATCCATTGGGCATCAATCCAATGAAAGAGATGATGCCAGAAATCCAAAGCCACATGATAAATAACCATTATACAAATAAGTTATAGCCACTACAAGCTCATGTTTGTAAGCCCAAATGGTGTTTTCATTTCAATTCCGTGCCATTCCAAAACCACTGTGCTAATTACCATAATGGCTTTGGCAAGGATGCAGGTTAAGCAGCATAGAAAAAACAAAATTTTAAAGTGATATATTTCTAAGAATTGATAAGTTCAAAATTCAAAATTCCTGTATCCACTCCACTAGTTCGATCTGGCTCCTCAATTTCTTCCAGTGTAGATGTGAAAAGTACATATTATATTCAATCAATAAAATGAAAACCACTCTTTAATTCATGACTACCCTATATACAATTAAGTCCTGCAAATAACTGATACAATTGCAACAGATAACAGTGTGATATATAGTAAATGCATCTTTGCAGCAAACACCAAGTAGACAGTATAAGTAACAGAATTCACACTAGAGAAGTTCACACGACAGGCAAGACGCCAGAATGATGCCTATGCAACAACCAATTTGCTGATCTCGCATAGGTTTATTTCTCTTAACTCATAACCCATCCCAACAGGGTCAACAAAAGAACAGCTTTGGAACACAAATGAAAGGTGGGAATAAGCTGGTTGCTTGTCAGCCACTGCAGAAGCCACAGGCCTTCTGAGAAATATCATTAAAGTGGAAACTAAGAAAAATATTTTCAAATTAATGATGAACTTTGCATCATTAAAAAATAAATGTATAAACTTTTCCATGAAGTGATAATATCATAATATTTTTTAAAATTACCACTGAAATGCTATTTCCCCTAATATAAATTGGATTTTAAGCAAAGCACAAGCCTACAGGTTGTGGCATTTCAATCATTTACGTAAAGCTATATTCACTTAATTAATACTTTTTTTTCACTGTACACTATCAATTTCTCTTTATCTACTTCAAGAGCTGAGGGCATCTGGAATTACTTCACCAGCCCTTCAGCCTAGCACTTCTTATACCTTGCAAATGTGATTACTACATTTACAATGTATCAAACATAGACTACAGCTCAGAATGGAAAATTGGCACCTATGCAATTCAGTCTAGCTGCCTCTTGGAACAGTAAATAGCAACATGTCCAAAACACATTCACTATGAATGTAAAAACAGCAGTCTCTTTTCATGATGTGAGAAGAAAGGAAGGAGTTGTTTAAACTTGAAGATCTCTAATGTTTAAACCTACCTGCTCTAAATAGACACAGAACTTTCATGGCCCAACAAGAATAGTAACTCATTGGAATTGAACCAAATTCCTGTGCCCAACTACCATAAGTTTCAGGCATTAACTAGTTTACAGTTGTAGTAATACATGGAAGCATGGACCAACTTCTGCAAAGGCATGTTAAACCACACAAAAATGATATTACTGAGCTAGGAGACGACAATTGCTGACCTTCGTTAGTGTTGTCACTTTTGCAGGTGGAGAAGCCCTAGTTACATTTCTGTCACCATCCACTAGTAAATAACGGTACCCACTCACATGATATGCATTCTCCCCACCCCATCCTTTTGATAATTTTTCCTCAACTTTGAAAATCTTTAGTGATGCCTGCCAGATTTAGAAATTAAAGAAAAAAATATTAGCACAAAGAAATGCTAATTGTTAAACACTATGCTATAAAATCTATGATTTGCCAAAGAAAGGGAAATGAAATTACTTATGCTTATTTTTCTATGACTAGCTAAACAAAATAATAATTTTTTTGGAAAATGCCTACTCATTTTCATCTCACTTTGTCAACACAACCAAACAAAATAAGAAATATAGCCTCTTTCATTTAACTTCTCTTTTCCTGTCGCTTCCCTTTCATTGTCATATAATCATATTACTCTCTATTGGATCAAAAACTAGAAGCCTGCGAATTTGCTGAAGCATAAAATAGTTCAATCAGACAAGCTTTCAAAACAACCATTTATGGTTGCATTTATCAAATGATATATAGATATAGATATATGGAGAGAGAGAGAGAGAGAGAGAGAGAGAGATATTTCAATGAGAAAAACCAACAAGGGATTTGTTGTAAATTGGCATGCTGCAAAAAAATGAAGTTCAAATAAGTGCATAATGCTAAAGAATATAGCATATGGCAACAAATTTCGAGTCAACCCTAAGTAACTGTGATATAGCTTTTGATTGCATTGATTTCAGTTGTCATCTGATTATATTAGATTGACATTCATAATTGTTAGATCACCACTAGTACTAAAAACTTAAGCTGAACCATAATGCAAATCGAGAACAAATGCAAGCGTAAAGACTTGAACTCAAAACCTCACCCAACCTAAACTTTGATGCCATGTTAGATCACTACTAGTCTCAAAAGCTTAAACTATTAAGAAATGGACACAACAATGTATATCAGGCTATCCAATAGTAATGTCAAAAATAATTTCAAACGTATCAAAAGTATGCATACTAGACTATGGCCCCATTTAGAAACTAGTTTTTTAGCCAAAAAGCCACCACAAGTTGTCAAATCACTCTCTCTACTTTTCCGCATATCTTTTCGTAAAAAGCCACTAGAAAGGCCAATTCCCAGACAACATGAGTAGACTAGCCAAGGTTGAGGGGTTGAGCGGCTACTGTCCACATGGGGCCATCTGGGCTTTGACCAATTTTTACTTGAAGACAGTTTGGCAAAATAAAAAAATAAAAAAAGAAGGAAAAATGGAAGAAGAAGCATTTAAAAAGGGTTGACCATGAAAGGCCAAAATTCTTCTAACTCCTCTGGCTTCCTTTCTTTTTTAACTAATAAAAGTGTGTTTTAATGGACTTCATGTGTGCTTTTAATTGACATGCCTCTTACAGATTTTCACACCTAACTGTGCCTTTACTTTTTCCAATTTTTTACTTATGCGTCCAGATCATATCTGGACAGGTCTCTTGCACATTATAGCCTCTAGAACTTGAAGGAATATAATCCATTTGACCTCCAAGTATCTAATTTCCAAATGTTTGCTTGTTCAACCAAGTTGCTTCAAATGTATACAACCATAAAAATGAATGGGAAGGGATTTGTGAATGAAATAGAAGGTAAAAAAAAAATTCACAAATCCTTTCTCTCGTTTCTTTTCCCTTCACAAATCTCTCTACAAATCCAACGTTCAAACACAACCTAAAATGAATGTGGCATCATTCCTGATTACATTGCTAATAGAAATGAATGCATTTTTCTTCTTCGTTTTTTCTCTTTTTTGTTCTTTGAATGAGTAGAAATGACAGCATCCATGCAATGAATGAAAAACCAAATAACAAAGATTGCAACCCAAAGAATGCATAGTAACCATATATTCAGCAATAATAATGAACAGAATTTCTCTGGCAAGTGACAAGTAAATAAACAATCTCAAGAGATGAAGAAAATGTCAATAAGATGCTATGTGTGGTATGAAATGTGTGCATATAACCTTTTTTTTTTATCCAGAGTAATATATAGATCCACAGAGAAACACTGTAGACAAAAAAAAACTAGAGGCTTAAATCTTTTAGATGGCAAAAGAAAGGTTTTAAAAGGATATGACTTAGTAAGAAAACTTAATTATGCATTCACTAGACTTACTAAAAAAATGTGACCTAATTGCAGATGAATTGTAGAAAGACTAGTATAATTCTTAAAATTGATATGACATGGCAAGATATACAACTGTCAAAGAGTTCAATACCAGACATTTTAATAGCTACAAATAGGAGACTCACATTTTCAAGAACTTGCTGCTTCACCATGGAGATGCCTTGCTCCCTGTTAAGCATGGAAGTGGTAGGAATTAGAAGGATCAAGGTAAGGTTTCTATGCTGAAAAGCACAGAGATACATTCTCTCCTCCGTTTGCTGAAGCCAAATTGTTGGAGTGGTAGGAACCACACTACCAGCCTCTGAATTCCAAATATCAGTGACAAGAAAACCATCATTCCCTTTGGTCCACTTGTCATGCTGCAAGGGCCTTGCAACACGATAATTGCGATCTCCACCAGAGGAGGTATCAGGCGAATGATAAAATTGCTCCAAAACTGCACCAGTGTTTGCTGAGATAGATCCAGGGGCGGCATGAGATGAGACACTTCCTTTGCGTAAATAGGACCAAGAACTCACCCCAGAGGATAGAGCACGTGGCGTCAACCTTAGGACCGCATATGTAAATACGTTTATAGTGTCCTCCTGACAAAAATTTGTGATGATGATTAGCAATCACAATAACTCTGAAACAAGAATATTATATAATCCCTAACCACCTAAGAAGCACATATACAAACAGATGCCATGCTATACAGGCATATTGGCATGGCAATTTAAAAGAAAAAAAAATATTAGGACAGGATATGGCAGGGACATGATAATAAATAAATATATTTTATATATAATGAAAATAATAAGAACTTCTTATTTTATGTTACAAATACATCTTTATTTTATTATATCAAAACAGTTTTCACATTCTATATTTTGAAAAAGAAGTGTGAACTAAAAAAACTAATATCTATTGTAGAAAGATCTACTCATAAATAAATTGAAAGTTTTAGGCTTCAGAAATCCTAAAATAAAAAATAAAAATAAATAATGGGGGAATAATAGGGATAAATCAAAATTGTTTAGATATTTTAATCATTTGCCTCCAATTTTTATTCTTGAAATTTGTGATGTTTTTCAAGTACATCTAAGCAATGGACATACATGTTTTCAACTGCCCAAAGTGTGTTCAGTTCTATAAAAATATAAAAACTGATATAATAGGTTTGCACATGTGTCCAACATGTATATAAAAGTGTCCAATGAAAGGCGATGTCTAACAAGGACACAACACCTTAGAAGTGTTCATGCTTCATAGCTAGCCATTTTCTCAGCTTTAAGGAAAATCAGCTGGCTCAAGACGGCCTGGTAGTAAAGATATAATATTACACACACACACACACAAAAAAAAATGAAAGAAAGAGGCAATCGAGATGAAACCATACAGGGGAAAGAGTTGTGGACACTAGCAGGTCCTGAAACAAGATCAGTGAGTAGCACGGTGTATTCCCAGCACATGATTCCAATACTCTGACCAGTGACTGCCAAAAGCAGACATAATCAATCAAAATATGCATGAAGAACATTTTGACCAAATTTTGGAGTACCCGAACAAATTATATATTACCGCTATTTTTACTTTTTTTAGTACTTGTGTGAGTTCCAATCAGACAAAGCATGTGATTAAAAAGAATATGGTAGTGTCAATGGAATATCTTTTACTTGACACACAAGAAGAATCATTTCCACTGCACCAAATGATCTTTTGAATTAGTCAAAACAAAAGTATTCAGTTTATAGTGGCATCATTATTTGAATAAAGTTTTATAGTAAAAACTGCATTTGATTGTCATAAAAGCAAGAAACCACATCAAAAGATGGAGATATATTACTGAATTTTTTCTTGTGCTCTTCCATAAAAGCCAAACACAAAGTAAATTTAAATCTCATAAGAAATAAGTAAAATTGCAAACAATAGTATGGCACTTTGATTCTTACAAAGCATTTGAAGCCTTATAGCTTCAGAACAAACCCGCAATAATTATATAGTGGCTACAAAATCTCATAAGGAATAAGTAAAATTGCAAACAATAGTATGGCACTTTGATTCTTACAAAGCATTTGAAGCTCTATAGCTTCAGAACTAACCAGCGATAATTATATAGTGGCTACAAATGAACTGAAGGACCTTTGAGGGTATTGAGTTACCAAGTTTCAGATTTGATAGGATCTATGCAACTTTCTCTATTTCTTTGGGTAAGAGAGGACTGTCCATCTCTTAGTAGCAGCAGGGGCCTTGCTCCTTGATCCCAAGCCTTGCTCCTACACTCTTGCTCCCAATCTTAAACTCTTCTACCAAGCTTTGCTCCTATCTATGGTCCATTTTATGTGTTGTCTTCTGTTCAATTTATTGAGATTTGGCCATGCCCATAAATATTTAGCTTTTTATTTGGGCTTTTTTTTGAATAGGGTTCACCCCCTTATGACTTACTGTTTTAATATTAATTTATTGGGGAAAAAGTAGCAATATGAATTGTCTGGTGCTTGTGGGACAGGGAACTTGTGCTTGAGGACGATTCAGGTGAGCCAAAGGCACCTAGAGTCTGGACACCTCATTAGTGGTGGCGGCAGCGGTGGTGGTGGTGGTGGACATGCTAAACTTTCTCTTATGCTAAACTAAACATTAACACTTAGTTTTATATATCACCTCACCCTAGATGAAATGAACTGATGGGATGGTTCACAATAGTTGAGAATCTGCGGGGTTAGTGGCAGTGAACGAAAAAAACCAAACCTATACACATAAATGAACCTGTTCAGTGCCCTAGTGCTCAAAGGAACATAATAGCATCCACACAAATGAACAAAAATCTAAATTGACCAGAGTACCAGTAATTGTCATAAGGTACATCAGCACACAGTCCTCTATAAAGGCCATGTGTACACATAAAAGACAGTGGGATGCATTGATGGAATTCTACCCTGGAAAATGACCAGTGTACGCTTTCCATTGAAATCCAAGCAAAGAAGCATCTCAATCACTAGCAAACCTAAGCAGCTTTGTAAGTTTTATTCAGGTGTATGTATTTTATTCAGGTGTATGTATCCCATGGCAAATTCGGAGACGCAAAGGTATTTACACACTTTGGTACAGAAATAAATGAAAACTCCTAAATACAAACCTGAACTTCAATTGCAGCTTCACGTCCAACAGTCAACATCTGTACAGTTCCACGTTCCTTTAAAGAGTCACGAAAATTAGGTAACTGAAGTTTCTTCCCAACAAGAAAATCTGCCTCAAAGAGAAGAATCATATGTAAGGAATGAGAAACATCAATTTCAGCATTGCTCCAGTAGCATAAATCCAATGGAAATCATCTGATACAGCAACTTCAGCATTACCCCAGCAGCAGAAATCCAATGGAGACCGCTTTTGAAATGCTGACAATTAGTGACTAACAGTAAAATATTTTGAACTACAGAATACAGAATAATAGATTTCTAGAATCTTAAATAGCATAAATTAATGCCTTACCACCTAAATAATCCATGATGAAAGAATACAAATAAGAACGGATAAGACCGCCACCAGGCTCTTTATCAAGCAACGCTCTTATAGCTCCATGAAACATCACGAACAGGGAGTGTACTTCCTTAAGAACCCTACGCAATGCATCAACCCGCCATATGGCTTCTGACTCCTTACTTTTCTCCACTATCTAAAACAGTTCAGAAACTAATTAAACTACTAAGGATGAAGAAGAGTATGAAGTAACAACATTCATATACATTTTCCTATTAAAAAAATGTGAGGATCAAACCATATGAGAAAAACATATATAAGAAATTCACATGTTACATCTTCCAGGGGGAATTAACAAAGACATTTTCCAGAGAGACAAGTCAACAACTTCAAAGGTCCACAGCTACAAGAGAATCTTTCAAGTGGTTATAGCACATAGATGGACAGAAGGAAAACTGTATACCCTCATACATACAGTGAAGAACCTTCTTGGGGAAGCATGATGGTTTAAGCACTTGATAACCAGGACTATGTTCCTTTGGATCCTTGCAAGTTACAATAACTGGTAGACATACTACATTAATTATTTGAAAATAAAATTTTTAAAAAAAAAACAAAAAATTGTGGACTCTGATACTGTGACATTTGCAAGTCTTTGTACACAGTTATATTGACAAGTACTGGGCAAGTATTGGGTATTTATTGAGTGAGCAAGATTAACTAGTAAGAAGATAAAGAAACTGAGTGCATTGGGTGAATACTTGAAGAATATGAATGATTATGCTAGTACAAGGACCAGCTCTTGATGTAGAAAACTAGGAGATTTAATACAGCAAGATAGGTCAGCTACACAATTACTGTTGACAAGCATATACCAATGACAATATTAAATAAATATTTAATCATACTAGCCAAGGTCATTATTCAGTAGCCATATTGTTTAAAATGAACAGATACCGCACCATCACCATCCAGATATCTGGCTCTGGCTCATAAAAAACATGAGAATGCCCCTCTGCTTCTATGACCTCACAAGCAGCCTCTGGAGAGAAAATTCTGTAGGAAGATAACATTATGTTTTTGACAATAACAATAATAGAAAGTGCAAACAATTTTACAATAATTTTCTTTAATGCTAAATACAAACTGAAGCAATCCATTTCGTTTTCCCCGGCATTTTAAGGAAAGAATTATAAACTATGGAATCATGCCATTACAAAAAGAACAAACAAAATTACCACTTCAGCCTACCAAGAAACCTTCACAAACAGAATTTTAGCAGCTAGAACAGTTTTTTCATATTTCTCTAATTCAAAAGTTTATTCAGATTGTCTTTTAATAATTATTTCTTTTGTCAGTACCTCAACTACCAAATTATTTTTTGAATTTTCAATATGCATGCACCTTGAAAACTTCTACTACCTCTTTAGATGCAATAGGACTTGGTCCATGGTGCATATGATTCCTAAACATTTCAACAAGAAGTTTCTGAAGTACATACAAATATCTGCAAGTGTGTTGTATGTATATGGAATTTAAGAGCCATGATTTACCAAAAAGAAACAAAAGAAATGAAATCTCACTATCTCAGCTATATAATCTTCGACAAGAAAAAAATAAGCAATTCGGTGTATCATTTAAAGCCTCCTTTGCCATCATCATCACTACAAAGACAATCCTTTGTCTGATTTTATCACTTCTATAGAAATATGTACGACAAGTAACCATGTAGCTACTCACCTTGTAAAAGTGATAAGTCCTTCACTGAGTCCAATCACAGAAAGTTGTGTTGGAAAGGGCAAATCAGCAGGAAAGAAAAACAAAATCTTGTCCAGCTCCTGCCCTTCATGTTGTCCTCTTCTCAAATCAAATATGCTAAACTTTATCGTTTCATTGACAGTTGCAACAGATGACAAGCCCATTGTACTTTCCAATCATACACCTTGATGCCAAAAATAAGATAGAAAAGAATATATCAAACAGATAATAGTTCATAGTGAGATGATATTCAAAAGGGAAAAATAAAAAAAGACAAACAAACAAAAACCCATTGATCCTATATCATCCATTTGTAATGTGAGAGTAAACCAAAATGAAAGGCCTTAACTAACAAAAAGCATTTAGGTGGATGGTTGTAATGCTGGCTGCTGCTTTGTTCAGCCTCATCTCTCCCTACTTTACTCAAAAGTAATCCTCTATTTCGCTCTGGCAGGAGGCGTCTAATAGTGGAAAGTGTGAAGCCTGCAGCCCACTCCTATTATAGGACGGGCGGGAGGAACTCTGGTTTAACTTGGCAAACGGTGTCCCGTTCCATAGTCGACTCCAAGGTGGCATTGTTTGTGTGGAAGGTGCTTGATCAAATCTTGATCTTTGATAAATTATTAGGAGCCGATTTATTCTTGATATTTCTTGCCTTAAAAACCGATATGCTGATTCGGTAAACTATCTTTTGCTTCATTGCCCTGTGGGCTATGAAACATGAGGGGTATTGTGGAAAAACCTTAAAATAAAAAAAAATAATAATAAAAAAAAAAAAACTACAATATGGATACGGCTAGGCCGATAATTTTTTACTTTTACAATTTATAGTTAAAGGATCCAACCTACAAAAGAAATAGAAGAATTACAAAACAAAATATGATTTGTAACAATCAAATAACAATTCAAAAAAAACATCAAACAGTATGAAAGTAACAATAAATTATACACCAGCATATGAACTCTAAAATAAAATCTAATTGTTTCTTTCTTTTTCTTTTTCTTAGATTTTAAATTTATTAGTTTTTATTTCATGAAATTTTGATTGCCTATAATAACAGAAAGCAAATGAATTGTTTCTTTAAAAAAAACATATCGAAAAGAGGGGAGAATCGAAGCAAGAAGAGAGAGAGAGAGAGACGAATAAAAAGAAGAGGAAATGATGAAGAATCTTACCTGAATACTCAAGTGTCGGACTCGTCGAACGGCTGCGAATGGTGGCTGCGAAAAAAAAGAAACAGAAGAAGAAGAAGAAGAAGAAGAAAGCGGAGAGAGGGAGGAACAGAGTGTGATCTGATCTCTGTATGTAATATGTTAAACCTAATTACCCTGCTACCCTTCAATTTTTCAAAATATTTTTTTTCACCCTGTCATATCAATTTCGTACTCACAACGACACCCGGGTAAAATACTGCTCAATCTGTTAAAATCGTACTAATTTGCATCAATCATACCACTTTATCCATTAACTATGATTTAAACTTTAAAATCTATAATTCATTTTCGAAATCACTCTACTCTGCTATAGTTAATAATATATATTTTTAACCTATAATGAAAGGGTAATTTTTTTTTAAGTCTCTAATAATAGTAATTTAGATAATAGAGGACACCCAAAAAAATGAGTGATGCATTAGGTCCCTCAACTATATCGCACGCATTTTTAATTATTTCATGGATCAAAATACCCTTCACAAATTAACACAGAAACTAAATTGGATTCCGACGACTGAATTCCATTCCAAACATCCAACCATCTTCACGAATAAGATAACAGCAAAATTAGGATTTCAATATCATCTTCACCATCGACATAGTTTCATTATCTTCTATAAAAATCTTTCCCATTCATTCCTTACAAATTTCTCTGATCCCGTTTTCACTGTTCATTGTCATCTCAGTTCATCTTCGTCACATTTCATCTTCATCTCAGGGCATATCAGTTCATAATTAACATTTCATCCTAACTTTGGTAAGTTTTTCTACAATCCAACGAGTTTTCTCTAAAAACATAGTTAATTGCGCTTTATATTAACATTCCATTAATTAGGGTTTCAATTTCGTAATAAAAAACTATATGAATTTACAAAAAGTTATGTCTCTGTATTTTGAACTTATTCTTGAATATGTTTGTGTATTTTTATCTGTAAATTTCTTTGGCATTTGAATTTCTATAATATTTGCTTGATGTATGTTTCTTCTTTGAATTTTCTCTGACATGTTTATTTTGGAAAAAGTTATTTCTCTATGTTTTGATCTTATTCTTGAACATATTTGTGTGATTTTATCTGTAAATTTCTCTGGAATGTTTATTTTTCTCTGGAATGTGTAATTTTCTCAGGCATTTTTATTTTTTGTGCCTGCTAAATTTATGTTTCTTTTTTGAATTTTCTCTAGTTATATTTTACATCCATATGTAATATTATTCTCTTGTTTGTGTCTAAGTTTTTCTGGTATTTACAATTTTCTCTGGCAACATCACTTTTCTCGCTTGTGTGTCTCTATCATATTTAATTTTCTCTGGTTGTGTATGTAAATTTCTCTGACATTTTAATATTATAGAATGAAAATTTTCTCTAGAATGGAAATTTTCTCTCTGGCATTTTCATTTTCTGTGCTTACTAGGTTTATGTTTCTTTCTTGAATTTTCCTTGGCTATATTTTACATCTATATGTAATTTGTAGTAATTTTTGAAAATTTCTCTGTTATATTTATGTTGCTTTGGTTATTTTCTCTAAGAATGAAAATTAACTGTGGCTATATGTATTCCACACGAAAACACCTAGTATTCTCTTGTCAATGTCTAAGTTTCTCTGGAATTTATAATTTTCTCTGACCATATTAGTTTTCTCCCTTGTGTCTGTTTGTCATGTTCAATTTTATCTAGTTGTGTTTGTAAATTTATCTGGCATTTTAATATTATTTGGCTTGCTAGATTTGTATTTCTTTTTTGCAAATTTTTCTGGTATGCTTATTTTGTTTAATTCTTGGTTTCAATGTTGTATAATTTTCTGTGGCATGTTTATGTTGCTTTGTTTATTTTATCTTGCTAATTGTGGAATGAAAATTTTCTCTAACTTGCCATGTTTACTTTTTTCTGTCATATTCATTTTTTTGTGCTTGCTGGATATATGTTTCTTTTTTGGATTTTCTCTGGCTATATTTTACTTTTATATGTAATTTTAACAATTATTGAAAATTTCTCTGGCATAGTTATGTTGCTTTGTTGATTTTCTCTGGGAATGGAAATTTTCTATCTTTTCAGTGTCTAATTTTCTCAAACATTTATAATTTCCCTAGCCACCTTAGTTTTCTCCTTTATGTGTAATTTTCTCTGATATGTTCAATTTTCTCTGGGATTTAATATTGACATCTTTATGTTTTCATCATTGTCTAGAAATGGCAAAACATAAAAGCAGAAAAACACCAGAAACACCAAGCAAGAAACAAAAACTCTCTCAGTCTTCTTATGATCTTAGATCAAAAAGCAGCAAAACACCACAAACTCCTAGACAAAACACACAAGTCCAAGGTGATAAAGCAACTAGCATTAAGATGAATACTCCAACTTTAAAAGACTCAAACTCAAGGGGGAAAAAACCTATTAAATTCCAAAAAAAGAGAGCTCATTACAATATTCAATACCGATCCAACCTCTCATCTATTGTCTTCTTTTTTAAAACACTTAAATTCAATTCAAACCAACTTGAAGAGCTTGAAAAGACCCCATTCTAGTATTTGATCCAAGCTCTAACCACTGGAAAGATGAATCCAAGGAAGTTTAGGAAATCTAATGATGATGTAGTTGCAATAATCCAACGTTACAATGAAAAAGCGAAAACATTTATAGTTGGTAAAAAGAACTTGACCTTTACAACCAATCACATGACCTTGATCTTTTGTTTGCAAGGAGGTAGAGGAGCCATGTCATTAAGAGCATCTCCAACGCAGGAGGCAAATGAAGAGAATTAGGCATTTTGCCTATTGAAGTTGCATTTCTAGGGCTCCAACGCATAAGGCAAATGGTGAGGCATTTTGCCCATTCTCGTTTTGGCTCTCCACAAGTAGCCAACGTCTATTGCTAGGCAAAGCACTCTTCCCACCATCTGTTCCAGTCCATTGATGACAGTATGGCTCTATTTCTCTCTGATATGCAACCTCAGAACAGGGCCAAAAACATCACCGACCCCCCTTACTTTATTCTTTCCTTCTTGCTCAATCTTGAGATTGAATTTTGTGAGTGAAATTATACAAAATTAAGGAACCTTCGGTTCTCGATGGTGTAATTAACCGATTGCTCGAAGTTCGGGGCTGACCAGGGAAACAAGTATAGCTTTCGGAGTCTCTGTTTGGGTTTCACTTTTGAGGGTTCTGTTTGGGTCAAATTTAATTATATTGAACTGGGTTTGGCTTGATATTGATTATGTGTTGAAGTGGGTTTCACTTTTGAGGGTTCTGTTTGGTTTATTATTTATTTATTTATTTATTATTTTTTTTGTCCACTTGGAAATCTATTGATTTCTAGAAATGTACTGCATTTAAACATGTTTGCTTCTCAGTATGACTTGCTGTCAATGAGCACAATTTTTTTTATATCAATGATTATAATTTTTTTTTTTCCAAAAACAAGTTAGGGATTTATTGACAAAAAAATTTTATTCTAAATATCACTAAAGATCATAGATTAAAAACAAATCACTAGTGATATATTATTGAAAGCACATAAAGTAGTACAAATATTTTTGAAAACACACTCACTAAAGTATATAAACTAGTACATAAATCAATAAGAACCAACTAGTACTTCTCACAAGGAGTCTCCATGTAGTGTCCACAAGTGTTCGACCAAGTCCTCTTTGAGTTTGGAGTGAGTTCTTCTATCTCTGATGCGATGATGATTTTGAATAAATTCAAAAAGTTCTGGTGTACGCTCATGAGACACTGGTGGAAGACTTTCACTAATTGTATCATAATTAAAGTCTATTCCATCGGTATCCCTCTCATCTTCAACAATCATGTTATGCATTATTATGCATGCCATTATAATATCTTCCATTATTTCCGTTTTCCAAAAACGTGCAGGTCCTCGTACAATCACGAAACGTGCTTAGAGCACACCAAATGCTCGCTCAACATCCTTCATTGCCGATTCTTAAGCTTTTGCAAAATATATTTGCTTATTCCCTTGTGGAGATGAGATTGTTTTGACAAATGTTGCCCATTACGGATATATACCATCGGCAAGATAGTATCCCATTGTATAATCATTTCCATTGATTGAGTAATTGACTGGAGGAGCACGACCTTGAGTAAGGAGTGAAAATACAGAAGAACGATCTAATACATTGATGTCGTTATGAGATCCGGGCATCCCCAAAAAAGGCATGCCATATCCATAAATCTTGAGAAGCCACAGCCTCTAAAATAATAGTTGGTTCATGAATGTGACCAGAATACATACCTTTCGGTGCAGTAGGACAATTTTTCCACTTCCAAAGCATACAATCAATGCTCCCTAACATACCAGGAAACCCGCGATTGCTTCCCATCGCTAATAATCTTGAAATATCATCATTGTTAGGGCTCCTCAAGTACCTCTCAGAAAACATTGCAACCACCGCCTTAACAAAGTGTGTTAGACTCTTTATTGCGGTGCTTTCACCAATTCTCACATAATCGTCCACCGAATCTGCTGCTACTTTATAAGCGAGCATCCTCATAGCAGCTACCATTTTTTGAAGGGAAGACAAACCAATGATTCCAATAGCATCTGTTTTTTGGACAAAATATGGATCGTATGCTTCCACAGTAGATAGAATATGAAGAAAGAGAGATCGATTCATTCGGAATCTCCTCCTGAATAAATGGGCAGGATATATAGCTGTTTTTGAGAAGTAGTCTCGATAAAGTTTCTCATGGCCTTGAACTCGATCGCGATAAATAACTGCATGGCCTTAAATGGAACCACTACGTTTTCTCGAACATCTTTCTCTATTGAGTCGCTCTTCTTCCATTGCAGCTATCGTTATTAGCTGCAATTCGTCATCACTGTCAAAGTCGTTAAGAATCATTTTCATGGTATTGCGAGCCATGCTAATTAAAAAATGAATGAAGTTGAAAAATATAGTTCAAATTGGTAAAAATGAAAGTGCAAATCTTTTTTATAAACAAAAATATATGACCGTTAGGAATATGTCCGTTACAAAATATTACCGTTAGAGAATAATACCATTTGAAAATATGACCGTTGAGATAATATGATTGTTTGAAAATATTTTTTTTATAAATAATTTAATTATATATTTTAAATAAATAAATATTTGCAAATGCCACGTCAATATATATAGCATGTCATAAAAAGATTATTTATTTATTTATTTATTAATGTTTATAATAGTTTTCTTTTAAAAATGAGTTAAGTTAGTTTGATTGGTTAGCTAAAATAAAGAGTATGGTTGGAATATACACTAGCTAAACTAATTAGGCAAAAAAAAGAAAGTAGTTTTCTGTGTACTTTGAAGAGGCATTTTAGAGAGTATGGTTGGAGATGCTCTAAGATACTTAAAAAAGCCAAAATCTGCATTCCTAAGGAGAAGATTTCCAAAGGACACAAGGCTTACTGGTCATGTTCTTAAAAATGCCTTGTCAAAGCAATGAAAGGCAAGCAATCAATTGACTTCAAAGATGTAGCAATCATTGTTACCTTGTACTTGTGTCTCACCCTATTTTTTGCAACAAGTGAGAATTCAATAAGGTGGGTTTTTATAAAAGTACGTGGAACCTCTTGAATCAATGAAGTAGTATGATTGGCCAAAAGCAATCACATCAACATTGATCGATTCTATTACAATATTACACAAAACTCCAGAAAAAGTTACACGGTGTGTCATTGCATTGCTGGTAAGTATAATTTCCATTCAAATTTACAATTATGATACTTACAAATTTGTGTGTTTAGCAAAATTTAATTACTTTAATTTCCATCACAGTATTGGCTATGTGAACATGCAAAGATCATTGACTTGGAAGACAGTAACACAACTGACTTCCCAAGATGTGCGAAGTGGAACCTGTAAAGCTTGACCAAACAGCTGCAGAAGACACCAGTCCACTCTTTTGCACCTTAACAGGTTAGATTTCTATCGCCACTGAAATCTCAGTGAAATTCCAAAATTTCTCTTACCACTGATTTGTTTCCCTCCGTATGCCTTGATTGATTGAGATCAATTTTCTCTGAACTTTCAATTTATGTTTCTGCTTTGATTACCACTAGTTTATTTCTTCTCTTGTAATGAATTTTCTCTGGAATTCAAATTTCTCTGACTACAATTATAACTCATTAACTTATATGCCCTAATTGATTTTCTCTGATATCTGAATTATGTTGGTTGTTTCATAATTTACTCTGGCCCATAAAATTATTTCTCCTTTTATGTAATTTTCTCTAGCCCATAACTTATGTGCCTTGACTGATTGAGATCAATTTTCTCTGAAATTTCAATTCATGTTGCTTCTTTGATTAACACTGTTTATTTCTGCCCTTGTAATGAATTTTCTCTGGAACCCAAATTTCTCTGACCACAATTATAGTGACATTAACTTACATGCCTTAATTGATTTTTCTGATATCTAAATTATGTTTGTTTCATAATTTTCTCTGGCCTATAAACTTATCTGTCCTTGTATGTAATTTTCTCTAGCCCATAAAATTTTTCTCTGAAATTTGTATCCCATTAATATGATTTAGATGAATTTTATCAGGCTCATAGCTTATGTGCCTTAGCTGATTGAGACCAATTTTTTTTGAAATTTCAATTTATGTTGCTTTTTAATTACCATTGTTTATTTCTGCCCTAGTAATGAATTTTCTCTGGAATCCAAATTTCTCTGACACAATTATAGTAACATTAACTTATATGCCCTGATTGATTTTCTCTGATATCTAAATTATATTGCTTGTTTCATAATTTTCTATGACTTATAAAATTATCTCATTGTCTGTAATTTTCTCTAGCCCATATAATTTTCTCTAAAGTTTGTTTCCCATTAGTATGATTTAGATGAATTTTATCTGCCTTATTTGAATTTTTTCTCTCAATGAATTTTTAACATTTTTCTAATAAGAGAGCCTCCTGTTACAGATAAATAACAAGGAGCTAGTTAAAAATCCATCAGAGGAGTTTTGTTTTGGTAAAAACAAGAAAAAGAATCAAAAAAGGCATTTGTCAAATTCAAAGAGACATTAGAAGATTCATCTGAAGAAAAATGAGGGAATGAAGAAAGAGAAGGCAACACAGAAGAACAAGAAGCAAGCAATGGAGAAGAAGATCAAGCAAGCAGTGCAGAAGTGGAAGCCAGAGAAGAAAGTGAAGAAGTAAAAGTAAAAGACAAAGACGAAAATGAACAGAAAGAAGAAGACAATGAAGAAGAAGATGAAGGCACTGAATCTAAAGAAGAAGAAGAAAAAAAATAAGGAAAGTGATAAAGAAGAACATAATGAGCCGATGGACCAACATCATGATAACATATGTGGCTCAACAATTCATCAACCTCAAGAATATGAGGAATCAAAGGATGCTCAAATTGTTGATCTACATCAAAGACTAAAGGCACTTTCTAAATCCAAAATAGAAGAAGAGAAAAATTAGAATGAATTACTTGTAGAAAAAAACATTATAATAAGAACCTTGACATTACATAACTCAGAACTTCAAGAAAGAGATAGCACAAACCAAATGAAACTAAGGAAGTTGGAGGTTCAAAAACAAAATGATACAAAAACAATTCAACAGTTGAAGTATTCGATTTCAAAGCTTGAAAGTGAAAATGCTAGATTGCGTGAACAAATTCAAGAACTATCCGTCCAACTAGTAATACAACCTTACCGAACACCAACACAAGTTCAACCCCAAGGTCAATGAAAATCTTGAGTCACAAAAAATTATGTCCTTGTGTTAACATAACTTAGAGAAATTTTCATTTATTATAATTTCTCTGTCAATGATAATTTTCTCTGGAAGTTAAATTTCTCTGACCACATTAATTTGAAAAGTTATGTTCTTGTGTCAACATAACTCAGAGAAATTTATATTTATTACAATTTTCTCTTTCACTAGTAATTTTCTCTAGAAATTAAATTTCTCTAACCACATTAGTTTGGCTAGTTTGATTTTCTCTGTCTATTTGCTTATTTGATTTTTAGGGCTTGTTTGATTTTCACTGTGTATAGTTGGAATAGAAGTGGATCAACAACCAACAACCCAATAAGAACAAGTGGCACAAAAATACCAACCAAAACAAAAGACAAAAGTCTATGGTAACTGAAAAATATTGAATCAAATAAATTTACATATTGAAATATGATCTGTTACTTCAGATAAATTTAACTTTTACTGATATTTTCACTGTCTACAGTGAAAAAAGATCCTACATCAATGATAAAGAATCTAAAGGCAAACCAAAGGAAAGAAGAGCAGAAAGATCCAGAATTTTAATATCCCAAAGTTGTGAAGGTGACTAAAGATTCAAAGCAAGTTGCAAAGCAAACAGAGTAAACCACCAAAGACAAAGAAGTACTTGATGCGGATAAGTACGTTTTGCCTCAACCAACAAGCATTAGAAAATCTTGGGTTTTGCCACAAACTCTACCAGGTTCAAAATTGGTAAAAGAATATGTTAAAGACATCTTGCAGCACATATCAAATGTGTTTGGACTTGAGTAAGTACAATAAATAAAATAGAAGATAACAAACAATAATTTACTAACTTATATTGCATTAACAACTATTAAATCCCTTTTTTGTCATCCTGTAGGGCTTTAATCTGGACAAGTGAGTTGAATCTCATTACCTTTGAAGATATTGGAAACCTAATAAAGGAAAAAGAAATTGTCAACAATGTAAGTCTTTCATCAAAATTTCTCTGCAATGTTTCATCAGCCTTTATAAACCAATGTTACAATTATAAATGATATTTTCAAGTCATTGATGGCTATGGAGAGATCCTATTTGCTGACCAAAGGAGAAAAGGACAACAACCATCTTCATTTTTTTCACATGTACGAGCTTAGTATGTTACTACTCTTTATTTGATTTTCTCTGAAATTTACTTACTACTTTCTCTTGTTAAGATATTTCTTGAAGCCAATTGTGTCACTATTCTAATTTTCTCTAGCTAGTTGTATACATTTAAAATTTCTCTGTGTGTATATTTCTTAAATTCTTGTCATTTTAACTTTCTCTTTACCATTTTTTGATTTTCTTTGACCGTAGAACTTCATCAAGATGGCAGAAAATCAAACGTTCCGAGTCTCATTATTTGACAAGCATTTTGAAACAGCATGGATGAACTACAGGTTCCTTCATTTCCTAATAAATACCGGGGGCAATAAGAAGTCAACAGATGGAAATCACTAGACTTTGCTAGTCTTGGATAAACAAGACAATTTATGGACGTACTACAACTACTAAGGCCAAGGAGGGATGATGAACAAAACAAATATATCAAAGATGCAAAACAATTGGTAACGAGTGAAAATTTCTTTGATCCATGATAATGTTTATGTGATGATAATTTTCATAGAATCCCATTAATTTGTGTGTAAATTTCTCTGTTATTTAAAAATTATTTTTTTGCAGCAAGATTATGTGAAGAATTTTTTGAAAGCTTGCCTTGAAAAAGAGGCATAATCATAACCCTCTTTCAAATTGATAGAATCACAAAACACAAATTATGACTTTGAATATGTCAACAATGCTCCAAAACAAGACAGTGATTCATAAGTTTCATACAACATCTATAAATAAGATAATCTAATTTGAATGTTTCTTAAAACTAACTATACCTATAATTTGTATGTAGTGTGGATTGTGGCCTCTTTGTATGCCACATAATGAGACAATATAGCAACGATGAACCTATCAGCTCAAAATTGTCGACACAAGATGTAAGGTTGATGAGGGCAAAAATCATAAAGAGATTTGTAACCGAAGTTGACCAGTCATGGACAGAACCAATTCAAATATCACCAGAAGAAGAACCAAAAGTATAATAGTGAAAGCACACTAGTGAAAGGAAGACAATGCACACAATGTAATTAGGAATAACCCTCAAATTTGTTTTTTCATGAATTGAAGGAATGATGATGTTTGACATATATGTATATATCTTTTTTTGACTAATGTAAATTTCATAGTTATCAATGGTTAAATATATATATATATTTATAATGCATGCTAAGTGGTGATTGTCAACACAATCCACACAGAAAAAAAATTGTTTGTAGAAATTTCTCTGGTATGATGTTACTAGAAATTCACAGAGAAATTTAACTTGTATTGTGCCAAGAGGGTGCCTATGTGATCATGTAATCTGTAATACACTGTGTTAGTACAAAACAATCATAAAATTTTAAAAACACAAAGCGCACAGTAATTTTTTCTGCTATTGAAAAATTTCTCTAGATGAATTTAAAGCTTCAAAACACAATGCACGGAGAATTTTCTCTACTTGTGGCAAATTTCTCTGGATGAATTTGACTGGTATTATAAACACACTGCCTATAGTATGTTTCAACAAACATAATGCACATTGTAATTTTTTATGCTATTGGCAAATTTCTTTGGATGAATTTGACCTCATAAAACACAATGCACATTTCAACAAACACAATGCCCATAGTAAATTTCTCTTCTATTGGCAAATTTCTCTCGATGAATTTGACTGGTATGAAGTTAACAGAAATTCACAAAGAAATTTAACTCGCATCGTGCCAAGAGGGTGCCTATATGATCATGTAATCTGTAATGCACTATGTTGGTACAAAACAATCATCAAATTCAAAAAACACAATACACATAGTAATTTTCTCTGCTATTGGCAAATTTCTCTAGATGAATTTGACCTCACAAAACACAATGCACAGAGAATTTTCTCTGCTAGTGGCAAATTTCTCTAGATGAATTTGACTGGTATTATAAACACACTACCTATAGTATGTTTCAACAAACACAATGCACACTGTAATTTTCTCTACTATTGGCAAATTTCTCTAGATGAATTTGACCTCACAAAACACAATGCACATTTTAACAAAAACAATGCCCATAGTAAATTTCTCTACTTTTGGCAAATTTCTCTAGATTAATTTGACTAATATTATAAAGGCACTCCCAAAGTATGTTTCTAAAAACACAATACAAAAAGTAATTTTCCCTGCTATTGGAAAATTTCTCTAGATGAATTTGATTGGTATTATTATATACACACTGTCCAAAAAATACATTTCACAAAACAAAACACACAAAGTAATCATCAAATGTATTATTCAATCAATAAAATGTATTATCCTCAATTATTTAACAAAGGTTCCTTGTATGTCCTCTTATTATGGCGAACAATACTCTCACATCGACTATATTTCATCACCCTTTTAAACTCTCCAGCAGAAGCAATTATGTTCTTCTTTGGCCTCCTAGCTGGTCTCTTACTCAACGGAGGTAAAATCATAGCATCATTAATACTACACACAGGTTTTTCAACAGTTGGAACTGGACCAATCGAAAACGAGTATGCTTGATGATACATATTAGCATGGAAAAATGGTTCAACAAATGAATTCAAATTCTTTCCACTCTTAAAAATTGCAGCAATAGCATGTTGATATGGATATCCATTTATTTCCCATTTTTGACATGAACAAGTTCTCAACCCAAGATCAACCATAATCGAAGGAAAACAATGCACTTCAAAGACATTATCAGATAATAAACTCACATTCCATGTCCTTCCATCCATGAAAGCCTTCTCCAATACACTATCCATACGAGGACAGAGAACTTTATTCCATTTACTAGAGAGTAGCCTCCTATCAGATCTCATATTCATGATTTGCAACCGTATCATGTCTACCAAACTTGTTATTGGCAAGTGCTGAGCTTCTCGTATCGATGAATTGAATGACTCAGCTACATTTGAATATATCTCACCATGACGTTTCCCCTCAAAATATGTATCACTTCAATTTTCATATGGTAAACTTCTCAAGAAAACACTTACTATGTCTCCTCTCTCACTTTTTAATTTATTTAACTTGAAATGGAATGATGCCTTTGTTGGCGCATATGCACATTTTGAAAACTTGGACACAATCGTCTCCCTAACCAAATTTGTGTTTTTACATGATAACCTATCCCTCAAATTTCTCTTTAGATGTTCAAGACAAAACCCATGAAAGTAATTAGGGAAAAACCTAGCAATTCCTTCTACAATACCACAATGTCAATCTGATATGAAACTTATCACCCTCTACGATCCCAATACTGCACATAAATGTCCAAGGAACCAATACCAATTGTCTTTATTCTCAGCATCAACAACAGCAAAAGCAATAGGAAAAAAACCTACAAAACAAATTGGAACAAACATATTAGATATACACATGCAGAGAAAATTAAAACAATAAACAACAAGAAAAATTTGACACTGCCAACATCCAAAGAAACTTCACACAATGGCCAAATTCAGAGAAAATTCACACAATGGCAACTTCCAGAGAAAATTCACTTAGTGACCAACTCCAGAGAAAATTCACATATTGGCAACATTCAGAGAAAATTTACTTAGTGACCAACTACAGAGAAAATTCACACAATGACAATATCCAGAGAAAATTCACACAATGACAACATCCAGAGAAAATTCACACAATGACAATATCCAGAGAAAATTCACTTAGTCACCAACTACAAATAAAATTCACACAATAACAACATTCAGAGAAAATTCACACACTGACCAAAATTCAGAGAAAATTCATACAATGGCCAAAACTAGAGAAAATTAAAGTGTCAGAGAAAAATCACAAAAATAGAAAATTCACTCAATGCCCACATGTATAGAAAATTTACATACTTAGATAAAATTAGATATATTTACAATTACCTTTATTCCCATATTTTCCCGTCACAGCAAGCATAATTCCTTTGTACCGTCCTTTCAAAAATGTCCCATCAAGAAACAGCAATGACCGACAATATTTGAACTAGCAATGCATGCATCAAAAGCCACAAACACTCTTTTGAAACACTTGTTATCTTCAAAATCTAACTTAAAACGACTACCTGGATTGTTCTTCAATGCCTCATCAAAATACCACCATAATTGATCGAATGACAAACAAGAATCCGCATATGTACTACATTTTACTTTTTCAACCCGCAACCAACTACACTTATAACTGATTGAGACCTCATACTTGTCTTTCATTTCTTTGACAACATCCATTGGACGAGTTAAATGTTTTGTACTTACCTCTTCAAGTATCAGCCCAGAAACTAAGCTGGAAGTCATCCTAGCATGTTTACTAGTATGAACCGCCACACTACACATATGTTCATTGTTCAAAGTTCTTATGTAAAAGAACCCATTTGTTTTTTCAACTAAAGCATGTACACGCCACATACATTCCCTTGATTCCTTATATGCACATTCCGCCGTAACCCTCAGCTTGTCATTTTTAACATACGTAAACTGAAAACCAACCTCAATAGCATACTTGCATAAAACAGTACGGAACTCAACCACACTACCCTCAAACTTTTGTCCAACACTCGTAATATTATTTCTCCAACCAGCTGACAATAACACCTTCTCTTGGTGAGAACAAAACTTAGAGAGTGAATCTCTTTCAATATCCATGAACCTATCACATTCACCATGCACAACATCTATCCAATTAGATCCCACTTCATCCTCTTGATCAGAAGTACTACACCTAATAATTGAAACATCAACTATATCAACACCACGTGCACAAACAACCCTCAACATATTCAGAAAATCAATATTATTTTGAACCATACAATTTGGATGGCCCACAATAGAAAATGAAATACACATCGTCTTAAGTTTCAAATTCTCCCATGTTTTACACAAAATGCCAACTAATTCGTCAAAATTCAATTCACATGAAACATTAATGACAATAGTATCATTTCCATATTTGCACAACAACAACACTGCACTATCCATTGAAACTGAAAGAAAAAACAAGAAAAATAATTTGCTCAATATAAAAACATTTCACAAGAACAACATCAAAGTCCAGAGAAATTTCTAATAATTATAATTTTCTCTAGATTATAATAACAAGCATATAATTTTCTCTGGACTCAAATAAAAGTCCAGAGACATTTACAAACTTATATTCACCTTCAAGATAATAAAAACAAAATCACAGAAAACTTAATGAATCCAAAGAGAATCACAGAGAAATTTACTGCTAACTATTAAATACAATCATAGACAAAAATCACACAGAAGATCTGTTATGAAATTATAAGCTTCTCTGTGATTTTTACTAAACTACAAAAATACAATTTTCTCTGTGTGATTGTGCAATATTGCACTCATATCAAATTCCAAAGAAATTTACAAACTTATATACACCTTCAAACACTACACTGTCCATCTAAATGAAAGAAAAAACACAAAAAATAACTTTTGCTTAGAGAAACAAAAACTTATATTCACTTTAAACTACAAACTTATAATTTTCTTTGAGCTACAAACTGAAAGTGAATAACAAACTTATAATTTTCTGTAAATTATAAATAAAAGTCCAGAGAAATTTAAGAACTTATATTCACTTTCAAGATTACAAAAATAAAACACATTAACATCAAATTGACAAAAATGCTAACTATTCCACACAAACGCAGAGAAACTCATAGATAAGATTTGTTATGCTCACAAAACATTCAATTGAGAAAAAAAAAAAAAAAAAATAACAAACTTATAATAACATGTCCATAACAAATTACAATTTTCTCTGTAATTTTCACTAGACTAGAAACTTACAATTTTCTCTGTGATTTTCACTGAACTGCAAACTTACAATTTTCCCTGAGATTCTATATGTATTAGAAACTTATAATAATATGTCCATATGAACTTATAATTCTCTCTGTGATTTTCGTTGGATTATAATAACAAACTTACAATTTTCTCTAGACTATACCAACAAAGTGCAGAAAAAACAGATAACAAAACTTAAAGAATAAAAAATGATAAGAAATTTACACTTATCTCTAGTTTAAAGAAATTTCTCTGGTTTGAAAAAATAGAAAACAAAACTTATCATTGATAAGCATGTTGATGAAAAACAGAGTATGAAAAATGAACTCTAAAAGTCAAAATCAACTTCACTGTCAACTATCTTTGAAATTGATTAAAAAACAAAGAATGAAAAATGAACTCTAAAAATCAAAATCAACTCTATCAAGCTGTCCTCTCTCTAAAATTGATCAATAACAGAGAATGAAAAATTAACTCCAAAAATCATAAACAACTTCATTGAGCTAGCCTCTCTTTTAAATTGATCAAAACTATAAATAAAAAAAAACCTAAGGCAAAAATACACTCGAAAAACTAATATGAAATTGGAATCCTTACATAAAATTCAAAACAAAAATCGAAATTCATGTGGAATCTCCATCGAAAACATACCTGATTCAACTCCACTGAAAAACCTACACGATCAACACCACTGTAATACCTATACGATCATAGCAATCTCCATCGTCAAGTCCACTGCAACACTTGCAAAATCCCTATGAAATCTCCACCGTGAAGTCAGTTTGCCAAAATCTCCACCATGAAGTTAGCAATAAAATATTTAGTTTGCCAAAATCCAAACAAACTTATGTTATAAAGAAGGGTAAATTAGGTATTTTATAACGTAAAATAAGGTTGAGGGACCTTAGGCATCAAAAAATATTATTGTGGACCTCTTCTCCTATCAAAAGTTGGCAGGGATCTTAGACCAATTTTCCCATAATGAAATATCAAAATAAAAATGAGTGTGAAAAATATTTAACATGTGAAATTTATTATAAATTAGTAGTTATATATATGAAAAATATTATGTAAAATTAGTTTGTGTTATATATTTGAAAAATATTATGTAAATTAGTGTTATATATTATGGAAATGTTTGATAGTTGATTAGAATATTCTTCAATCCGCCAAAAACCGCTCAAACCGCAATTTGCCAATTTGCTAATCCATTATTCGATTTATAATTTTACTCTTAAACCATCTAAATCGCACCGCGCACACCCTTACTCAAAACAACAACAATATATAAATATGGAACTGACAAGCATCTATTCGATCCATCAAAATTGAATGATCCAAATCAATCTGGTATAAAAATGTGTGGTTTTGGCTTATTTTGGCAACTAGGAAAAAAATCAATTTATTGGCTTATTTAGATTATATCACATCTCTACTTTTTTATATATTTTTTTAAAAAAAGTCGAAAAAATAAAAAATAAAAATTAAAGAGTTGGTGTAACAGGTCCGCGAGGGAACTCACGGGTTACAGTTCGGACTCGATTTGTCACGGTTCTTAATTTGAACCAAAGAGTCCAAATCCGGCAAATCGTTTTGAGAAAAAAACAGATTTTTGAAAAGAAGTGCCAAACATGGACTGCTTTGCCAGATACAGAGTCGCCACCTAAATATTTTTTAATGGGGGAATTTAGGAAACCCTGACTCTGTGCCAAAGGCCACGTGTCCGTCATCACCAAAGTTGCCTCGGCTCGGGAACTTGGGTACGATTGGGGAAGGTTAGCTATGAGCACCCCCTCTCGCCCGATCCGAAGATCGGCCTCTACGAACCATGATACCTTGTTTTGAAAACATTATATGTTCTTATTTCGGTTATTAGCCTAGAATTACTATGTTGTGCGCACAGTAAACAAATATAGACCAAATCGCCTAGATTGGAACAAAACATTACATGTTTGTTTTGAAAATGGTTTGCTACTCGCAAGTAGGTTAAAATGCAGATTTTGCCACTTTCAAGTGGGCTTTAGAAAAGATGGTTTTGCCACTATCTGGTGGGCTTAAAACTCACAGTTTTAATGTATTATTCCAATTTAGGTGATTCAACCTCCATCCACAGGCATTCAAGCAGTTTATAACACATAAGCATCTAGCTACATGGTAAGCATGCTGTCATGTTAACATTCACACTCATGTGAGATGCTAAAGCATAAGATACTTACAAAGTACTCCATGCCAAAACAAGAACATGTTAGCAATCAATGCATGATCCAAGTCCATGTTAAGTGCCTAATGCATCGCATACAAAATGTCACTAGAATAGGCTCGGCTAGTCTAAGGATGGCATGTGAAATGCGCAAGTAGCATGTATTCAAGTTAGATTTGAAATACGATGCAATTAGCATGATGCGCCGAGCCCGGTGCATGCAAGACTGATGAATGATGCACGCATGCATAACATGAGGTATGCTAAATTAAACATGACCTAGTACTAACCATCAAAGCAGGTAAGTAAAAGGGAGAAAGAAATGGGGATTGGAAGACATGCACACACTCACCCACACTTATTACAAATTTGCCCTCGCTCGGAGGGACCAAAAGAATAATATAATTTAACTAACTAACAAGCTAATTAAATATTACAGACCATTAAATTAATTAAGCGAATTAATTAATCTAAGAAAGCAGTAAACAACAGCCTCGGGGAGAGGGCTCAATGCATGCGCGCTCGGTTCCACCCGGAAATCCACTGCCATACTTAAGATGCCTCTGTTTTCCCTGCTCTGCTCCTCTGATGACTGCCAAAGTCTCAGGGTCTACTCTCTGGATGCTGTGGAACACCACCGGCTGAAGGAGAACACCACCGGCCATATAGAATGGTCACCAGCCACAAATTTGATCCATCGGCCAACAATGGTGGCCGGTCGGCACTAGGGATGGCCGGTCGGACAAAAGTTCCTACAAAATCTGGTTTGACAGCAGCAGAGGGCAATACTTGGTATGGCAATGCATTTCAAGCAATGTATGCACCAATCACATCCCTTATCATGTTTATGACTCAAAGGGACATGGGCCTCGATTCTCGGACCACCAATCACGCATTTCTATGCATGATGGCCCAAAGAATCAAGCGTGTATTTTAATATGGAATGCAATGCACATAGTCAAACAATGGGGCTTGACCTCTATCACAAGCAATTCAAGAGGCCAAGCATGCATGCCAATGCAATGCAACCTAAGCATGCGAACTAGTATGTAAGCAAGCAAAGCATGTTAGGCACACAACCTAAGTAAAGAAGCATGGAAGGCATGAAGTAATGCAACCTACAAGTAGGCAAGATACAATGTGGGTGTTCAAGCATGCAAGCCAACATGTGACTTCATTCAATCATGCAAGTTCAACCATGCAACAACTCACCAATATGCTACAACATACAAGGAGTGCATGTAACAACATGCAAAGGAGGGACTTACACTAATTGGATAGCTCTATACTAAGCCCAAAACAGTGGCCAAGATGCCAAGGAATGAGGGCTAATTGGCACACAAACATGTATGAAAACATGGACCAACATTTAAGCATAAGGAGCAACTTCTATGCACACTTAAGAAGATGCAAGAATGGACTAATGACATGCAATATAAGCTCTAAAATTATGTTAGAAATGGTGCCATACCAATTAAACAAAGGCAAGCCAAGCATGCAACATGGTCCAAAGTCAAAGGCTAACAAGCCAAAATGCAAAGGGGCTATGCAATGCAAGCCTTGGTCGACCAAAACAGTCAAGGACAGACCTTAAGCATGGCAAAATAAACATGAAAGCTTAACAAAGCTAGGCCTAAAACATGCTTGAACAAGGGTTAAAACCTAGATGCATGTTAAGGCAACAAAATGGCATTACAAGGCATGTATGCTAAACAAGCATGGTGTACCAAAACCAACTCAATACAATGCTATATTATAACATAATAAGCATGAAAATCAGCTAAGGCATGGCCAACATACACTTAAACATGGTGCTCCCTCAAGAGGCAAAAATGGTCCTTTCCAAGGACAACAAGGAGAGGGGGTGGCCCTCTCCTTCCTAGGACCTCAAGGCACCATCCTCACCTCTGAAATCTCTCAAGATTTCAGTGGTGAGGAGGCCCAAACACAATGGTCCCGGAGCTCACTCAAAATGGCACAAAACAAGGGCCAAACAAGCCTAAAGAGGGGTCAAATAACCCCAAAGCTTAAAGCAACCTTAACCAACTATTTAGAGCACCAAAAAACAGAACTTTTATATGTTATACACAAAGCTCAAAAACAGTTATAAGGTAGACAAAAATGCAATGCAAAAATGGGAAATAAAAGGGAAAAGTGGTTACCCTTGTAGACCTTCTTCAACAATGGAGCTCCAGCAGCTTCTTTAGGTTGAAACCAGCTTCAAAACTCTAAAATCAACCCTCAAAGGCCTCAGCTCCAAGAAAAGGTGTGATGGTGGGTGCTTGTGTGCAAATCTAAGCCTAAAACACACACAAGAGAGAGAGAGATGGAGATAGGATATGAGCAAACCCTAACCCTAGAACTCAAACCCTAAAAAATGTTGTCTAAAATGTCTAACCCCTGATGCAAGAGGGAAGAAGCTCCTCTTATAGACCATTCCATCTTGTAAAGCTTCCAAAGGAAGCTAAATAGAAGGAGATCCCTCCGTACACGTGTATGGAGGGGAGCCAAATGCATGCCAGCTGTGAGAAAATATCTACAAAAGTAGATGCACAGTAGTCGGCCGGCCAAAGATGCAATTGACCAAAAAAAGATAGCCGGCCGGCCATCTATAGTGCCGGTCGGCCAAACATTTGGCCGGTGGCTACAAAACACAGCTGGTGGCCTCAAGCCTTGGCCGGTGATGGGTGGGGATGGTCTACAAGCCCTACCCTGCCTCTCAAAGGCAAAACACAAGTGTTTGATGCCAAACCAACCACAAAACAGTTGAGTCGAGAGGTCCTGAGACGAGGCGCGCTGTCAGGGCTTCCGAGAACTCAAGACGAACACAAACAAGGGTGATCACTGAGCGTTCAATCAGTGACGTCCAAGTCTTGAGGACGGTAAAAAATGGGGTGTCTACAGTTGGCTTTTTTCCTTTCCCAAAATTGGCCTTTAATGGTCAGAGCAAGTAGATACAGATGTATTTTTCTAATTTGTTTAAGTTTGGATGGTTGGCAAATGGGACATTACCCAATCCAACTCGATTGCCCAATACGTTTTAAGAAAATGATATTATACTTTTATGTTTTATGTATTAAAAAAAATGACTTTTTATTTAATAGTTATATTTACTATTCATCAATTATGAAAGTTTGGCCTTTATTTTTATTATAAAAAATAATGAATTAAATTTTTTTGGCTCAAATAAGGTCAAAAAATATAAAAATATTATTGGAAAATAGTTTAGAAAAAAATCCAAAACAGTAAAACTCAACCGCCAAACCGATTTTCATCCATTTGCCAACCCGAATGGTTTACTCAATTCACATTCGCTAACTAAGCGGGTAGATGTGAATTGATTTTTTATAATTTGTCTAAGTTCAGACAAATAGCAGATATGAGATTACCCAGTTCAACTCAATCCATGAGCCCCTAATATAAAACGGTGCATATTATTAGAAAAATAGTACGAAAATTTATATAAAAGATATAACTTAACTATATTAAAATTATTCTTGAAAAACTAAATTAATGATATTTATTTAATCAAAAAATAAACAGAATCATAAATTTATAAAAGTATATGGTAGATTCAAAATTAGAAATAAATGTGATAAAATAATCAATTTTTTTTAAAAAAAATAAATTCGATAAAATAAAATAAAATATTACAATTATCGAATTCATTTTATTTTTTTTTCATGAATCATATATGCAAAAGACCCTATAAAATTAATGTTTCAAATTATCAAAACAAGACCTATAATAAGTTATACGAATCTATCTAGTCAAATTTATATTTTAATATATAAAAGCTAAACCTAAGAAACAATGGTATAAAACCCTCGCTCACACGACTTACAAAAAGCGTGAGTGAAGTGACTTGGGCCTCTTTTGACAACATCTAAAAAGGTCAACTTATTAATTTATTAGCTTATTTGGATCATATCACCTGTGTACTTTTTTGTGCACGTCTTTTCATAGTAAGTAAAAAAAAAGCTAGCTTATAATGCTTCTTTCGAGTAATTATCATGTATTTCTGAAATTTCATACAAATGATGTGTCCAATCAATAACAGGGACCTAAAGAATACATGGCTCAACGAACAAAAAAAATAATAAAGAAATAAGAGGATACCATTATATAGGGTTATTTGGGAAGATGGTTAAAAGCCATCTTCTAGCTTTAACCCATTTTGAATCACATCATCTCTCACATTTTTTACACGTTTATTTAAAAAAAAGTCAAAAAGTCAACTTTTAACCATCTTCCCCAAACAGTCACGTGGTCTTTGTGACGTATATAATAACTGGAGAATGTCCCGTACCTGAAGGCACTCTCAATGAAATAAAATTTAAACTAGGGCAAAATCCATTTTACTTCCTTATAGTATGGCTTGATAGCACTTTACCCGCTGTCTTTTAAAAATAGTCATATGTCGCTCATGTGGTTTTGAACTAAAATGCAAACCGTTAACACCGTTAACTATAGATACTCTATATCATTTGTTATTTTCTTTCTTTCTTATCTCTCATACACATAATTTATAATGTTTAATGTTAATTAAATTAAATCATAATTAATCTTAAATTCTTAATTATTTATTATAATTTCTAACACGTTAATCTAATTTTAATTTAATTACATTTTAGATCAATTCTTAATTATTCTTTATTTTATATTTTATTTAATTCTATTTTAAATTAATTCTTAATTATATTTTAATTTAATTACCATATTAATCTAATTTTAGGTTTGGAGTAAATTGGGATAAAATTGTCTTTTTGTTGTATTAATTCATTCTAATTTTTCAAAAGACAAAACTCATTTTAAAAAATAGTGTGTGTAATACATCTTCCATTAGTTTGGATAGAAAAATTAACAGTAGCACTTCAGTCTAAAACCACATGGGGGTTGTAAAGACCCTAACTTTTGGTAATTACACTTGAAACCCTAAGCCTTAGGCTAATAGCATTTTAGCCCCCAGTTTCGTAAAAGTTTGCAAAATGGTCCAATAAAGAATAATTTTTCTGTATATTATTATAATTAAATCCCAGAACACCACTTTATAATTGGAAATACACTAACACTTGGTTTTTATTTATTTTACCTCCTAGTTTCTAAATTAATTAATTCATTTTATTCTTGTTCTTTCATTTATGATTTATTTGAACATGAATATTTACATAGGTATTTATAAATATTATCTTGGGGAAAATTGGGTGTGGAACCACCTAGAAGACTTGAGAAAAATATCTAGATTTTTACTAGTCTTCTACTTTCCTTGGTCATTAAGATAGAGGATAAAATTGTCTTTTCAATCCAAACTCCTTGCCTATAAATTGAGACCTTTTCCCCAATTCCTTACTCACATTTTCAGCAGCCAATGAGAGGGTGAGAGGAGGAGATTGTGACTAGAGAAAAGTGGAAAAGAAGAGGGAAAAAAAAAGAAAAAAAAGAAAAGAAGAAAAGTTGCTTTCTTGTGTTAAGGTAAGAATCACATCTCTCTCTTGTCTTTTCTAATTCTTTCACCCATCTTATCCTATTGTCGAGTATGCTCTCTTGTGTTATATATTAATAGTAAATAGGGTTTTTGGTGTGTATGCATGTGCGGGTATGAATTGGTGACTTTGTCTTGCAATTTTGTTCAAAATATGCATTGCTGCAACTTCTCTATTTTAAAAAACAATAGAAAATTTATTAATTTATCAAATCTAAATTTAATATAGGATATCTGGTGTGTTCAGCGCTTATGATAATTTTATTAGCCCATCACTGTGTGTTTTTAGGGCATGGATGCTTTGTTTAAAAAAGCTGGTCTTGAGTCTCTGAAAACAGTCCACTTCTTGCAATTTTATAAAATTTTAGAAAAATCATCTCATGTTGGTTCTTCTTTCAAAATTTAGAATTATGAGTCCTCTTTCCAATAGAATTTATTTGGGTGAAAATAATCAGGTAGATTGAGAGGAAAGCTAGTTTTTTCAAAAGGTAACAAATCTGGACAGGTTTTCGAACATAGCTTGTAGATGAATTTTTGGATGTGTTGTGCAAATTCTGAAAATTGGAACTGAAAATAGACATGTTGTTTATTGTTTTTGTGCAATGTCAGCCCCTAATATGACCTGGATGTATCTTTACCAAAGCATTCTTTTTAACTCTGTAGTTCTGAAAAGTGCTGAAAATTGTGCCTTATTAGGTTATTTGTTTCTAAGTATTTCAAAGCATGCCTAATGTTGTTTGCTTGCCTTACCATACTTATGTATGATTATCATGAGCTATGTTTCTTCTCTTATGTTTGCCTTATGGTCATTTATATTACCGAATTTGACTAACACGCTTATCAAAATATCTAATAAATGGGAAATGAAAAGGGGTTGGTAAAGGGTGACATTTACACTAATGTTTCGGAATGATTTATGTAATATACATATGAATGAGATGAATTGTGATGGAATTAATACTAAATAAATGAAGTCTTGCGCAAACGGTCTAAGCGAACCCCTAGAATGGCACAAATGTATTCAAACTCTATGCAGGGGTTTCAGGGTGTAAGCGAGCCCTTTGGTATGGTATGTGTAGGGTGTAAGCGAGCCCTAGGCACGATTTGGGTGTAAGCGAGTCCATTTGTTTGGTCATCTCTTTTAAGGTCCATCGGTATCCATACTCGGTACATAATCGGTGTGGGCATAGGTGGTAAGGTTTGCAAAATAGTAAAAGAGAGAGTTCTGAATAGTCCGATGTCCAATCCTTGTGGTTGGAAAGAAGGATCACTTTGGCTGGATTCTAGATGTCTAGTCTAGCTACTAATTTAGAGAACCTTATTGTAGTATTGTATTATACGATACCTAATTTGTTTTGTATATAGTTGATTGGTTGATAGAAGGTAGGAGGGTGTGTGCATTTTTACTGGGCATTTCAAGCTCATGGCGTGTCATGCCAGGTGATGAAGCAGTTTACAATGGTGAAGGTTATTTCGAAGGTAAACAAGATGAAGTGTTGGAGTTGTGATTCATTTGAAGACTTAGACTAGTTGGTATTTTTTTCCTTTTGACTTTTGGTTTGGCAATGTTTTGTAATCCTGTAATGGAACGAAAACGAATTATCTGTGATATTAACTCTGGTTATATATGTATATTAAGATGTTTTGGTTATCTATCCTGCTTGTGTTGTATTATTGTACTTATGGGTACTGATGATACCTGTTGTGTCGGAGGAGGAATGGGTCGGACAGGGCCCGGAGCCCCACAGGATGATTGAACTTCGTCTTCCCAGTTGTACCTGCACCAAGTCCGTCAAGAAGGAACCCGGAGGTGGGGTTCCTTCTGGAGGACCCTCCGATGGTTAAGTTAGAGGAGTCTCTAGTAGAAAAATGGAAGCTTTTAGCTTCAGGAGGAAGTAGAATATGATAGAGAGAGAGTGATTACTTGTATATATATATTGATTTCTTCCATACCTTTCTGGCGTCTTTTTCTTGTCTGGCCCCTGGGCCTAAGTTGGGTTAGGAATTGTTTGGATGGCCCATTGGGCCATTTATTTAGGTTATGCCCATCAGTAGTCCCCCATTCCCGAGTGCAGCTTTAGTCCAACGAAGGGAATAAGAAAGAGTAAAGTAGTTCCCCAGGTCACGGAAGGAGGTAGGGCGACAGTGGCCAAATTTATTGTGCAAATGAGTGGGTGCTGCGATAGAGGTAGGACCGCTCAAAAACCAACTGGGCAAGGCGCAGTGAGAGTTAAAGGGAGTAAAGTTGGAGATTTTGGGCCGACGCAAAGCGGCGCAGACTGCGTGCGCTGAGAAGAGTCGGCATGTGCAAAATTGTGAGGAATGTAAAGTGCTAGCCCTTGTGTAGAGCAATGCAACCGAGGCTAGACTATGACTGTTGGAAGTCTTGGAGGTTGGCTAATTTTTGGAGGCCGGCCGATGACTATTGGAAGCCTTGGAGGTCGGCCGAGCAGTTTGGGAGATTGGCGGAGTACTTTGGTGGTCGGCCAGTGCTCTTTGGTAGTAGGCCGATGGATTTTAGATGGTCGGCTATTGCTCGCGGAGCGAAGTGGCGGAAGAAACGGTCCCTATTGTTGCTGAGGACGGCTGTTTTGGACGTGATCCTGATTTTGATGGACGATTTATAGAGGCGGAGGGGTAGAAACTGGTAGTTCTCGCGGTGAGTCCGTGTGAATGGTGAGCTGGCTTTTTGTAGGCCATGTCGGGGGACCTTTTTCAGAGTTCAATATTTTGGTCGGAGAAGGTACTTCATCAGTCAAATATGATAATAACATGAGCAATGATGGGTCTTAGTATGCTGATAATGACGATGAGAAGCTCCAGAACAGAGTGGTGATGGAGGCTTTTGCCAATATTTCAGTCATGAAAGCAATATATGCCCACTTACAGTGTGCTTAGTCTCCGTTTGATGTTGATGGCATTCAAGCTGTGGAGTAGCTGGTGGCCTCCCAAATGTTTGTCTTCCGTATAGTGGTTTTCCACATGGAGGCCTTTCGCATGGAGGTCTTCCTCATGGTGGTTGTCCTCATAGAGGTCTTCCGCATGGAGGTCTTCCTCATGGTGGTTGTCCTCATGGAGGTCTTTCGCATGGAGGTTTTCTATATGGTTGTCGGTCGTCCGTTGGGATCGGTCGATTGGTCTCCCACGTGGGGGTCTTAGAAATGATCTAGGGCAGACAGCAGACCGACGTATATTTAGAGCTTGGTCCCAAGTCATGACGTTGAACTCCTTTATTGTTGTTTGTGCTCATGTTAGAGGAGTGGTTATCTGTGTGGTTTGGAGTCTTCTCCATGCTCAGTCCGGTTGAGACTTTGTAAACTCAGTTTCTGCTCAGTATGGCTGAGGCTTTCAGTAGTGCTCAGTATGGCTGAGGCTTTCAGTGGTGCTCAGTATGGCTGAGGCTTTGGGTAACTTGGTCTGGACTCCCCATTGGTGCTCAGTCTGGCTGAGGCTTTAAGTAGTGCTCAGTTTGGCTGAGGCTTTAAGTAGTGCTTAGTCTGGCTGAGGCTTTAAGTAGTGCTCAGTTTGGCTGAGACTTTATGTAACTCGGACTGGCCGAGGTCCTTATACTCGGTCTGGCCGAGGTCTTCGTGGGTAGGATCTGATACCATGCCCCTCACGGCTTTAAATTACTCGGTCTGGCCGAGGTCTTCGTGCTCGGTCTGGCTGAGGCTTTAAGTAGTGCTCAGTCTGGCTGAGGCTTTAAGTAGTGCTCAGTCTGGCTGAGGCTTTATGTAACTCGGACTGGCCGAGGTCTTTATACTCGGTCTGGCCGAGGTCTTCGTGGGTAGGACCTGATACCATGCCCCTCACGGCTTTAGGCTGAGGCTTTAAGTAGTGCTCAGTTTGGCTGAGACTTTATGTAACTCGGACTGGCCGAGGTCTTTATACTCGGTCTGGCCGAGGTCTTCGTGGGTAGGATCTGATACCATGCCCCTCACGGCTTTAAATTACTCGGTCTGGCCGAGGTCTTCGTGCTCAGTTTGGCTGAGGCTTTAAGTAGTGCTCAGTCTGGCTGAGGCTTTATGTAACTCGGACTGGCCGAGGTCTTCATACTCTGTCTGGCCGAGGTCTTCGTGGGTAGGATCTGATACCATGCCCCTCACGGCTTTAGGCTGAGGCTTTAAGTAGTGCTCAATTTGGCTGAGACTTTATGTAACTCGGACTGGCCGAGGTCTTTATACTCGGTCTGGCCGAGGTCTTCGTGGGTAGGATCTGATACCATGCCCCTCACGGCTTTAAATTACTCGGTCTGGCCGAGGTCTTCGTGCTCAGTTTGGCTGAGGCTTTAAGTAGTGCTCAGTCTGGCTGAGGCTTTCAGTAACTCGGACTGGCCGAGGTCTTTATACTAGGTCTGGCCGAGGTCTTCGTGGGTAGGATCTGATACCATGCCCCTCACGGCTTTAAATTACTCGGTCTGGCCGAGGTCTTCGTGCTCAGTTTGGCTGAGGCTTTAAGTAGTGCTCAGTCTGGCTGAGGCTTTATGATCTGAAATGTTATGAAATGTGCATCATAGATAAAAGAAGTTTGAATATCTTACTCATGATGTCCTTGAGGAGGGAGAAGTAAACCATTCGGATATGGCGGAGGCGCTGGGGCTCCGTCTGCGTGCTCAATCTGGCTGAGGCTTTTTGATCTGAAATGTTATGAAATGTGCATCATAGATAAAAGAAGTTCGAATATCTTACTCATGATGTCCTTGAGGAGGGAGAAGTAGACCATTCGGATATGGCGGAGGCGCTGGGGCTCCGTCTGCGTGCTCAGTCTGGCTGAGGCTTTTTGATCTGAAATGTTATGAAATGTGCATCATAGATAAAAGAAGTTTGAATATCTTACTCATGATGTCCTTGAGGAGGGAGAAGTAGACCATTCGGATATGGCGGAGGCGCTGGGGCTCCGTCTGCGTGCTCAGTCTGGCTGAGGCTTTTTGATCTGAAATGTTATGAAATGTGCATCATAGATAAAAGAAGTTTGAATATCTTACTCATGATGTCCTTGAGGAGGGAGAAGTAGACCATTCGGATATGGCAGAGGCGCTGGGGCTCCGTCTGATTGGTGCTGAAGTTGTCGACCGACCAATGTTGCCGACTGACTAATGATAACAACCAATCTAGTTTGCCGACCGACCATTGTTTGCCGATCGAGCTATGTTGCCGACCGACCACTATTTGCCGACCGAGCTACGTTGTCGACCGAGCTACGTTGCCAACCGACCACTGTTTGCCGACCGAGCTACGTTGCCGACCGACCACTGTTTGCCGACCGACCTATGTTGCCGACCGACCACTGTTTGCCGACCAACCTAATAACTGAGTGGGTGGCAGTGCACGGGGCTCAAGGTGCAGGGATGTATGTGATGATGTGACATGACACAGACGTAGGGAAAAGAGAGAGAGTTAGTGGCTTGGGAGGTGAAGCCCATGTCTTCACGTGGGGCAATCTGGGCCTTTGATATAGATCAAATGGGAAATACCTGTCCAGAGCTTTGTTCTTGAACTTTTTGCTTGTGTGTTTGTTGTTGTTTTTTTTTTTTGAAGTCTTGATGACTTTGAATTGCTTGGTACAGGGGTTGATTTTGGCGCGTAGGTAGACTTCCGCAGAGCTCACCAACGACAATGGTGAGGTGAGAGAATCATGGTGTCGGCGAGAGAGGTGTAGGCGGGGAAAACGTCGCCGCCGATAGGAAGCCATGAATCATGTGGTAACCATTCACTCCGACACTGAAGGTGGGTGAAAAGGAAGCTATTTCCGGTGACAATGAGCACAACTGCCAATCGAAAGAGTTCCCACAGACGGCGCCAACTGATGATACCTGTTGTGTCGGAGGAGGAATGGGTCGGACAGGGCCCGGAGCCCCACAGGATGATTGAACTTCGTCTTCCCAGTTGTACCTGCACCAAGTCCGTCAAGAAGGAACCCGGAGGTGGGGTTCCTTCTGGAGGACCCTCCGATGGTTAAGTTAGAGGAGTCTCTAGTAGAAAAATGGAAGCTTTTAGCTTCAGGAGGAAGTAGAATATGATAGAGAGAGAGTGATTACTTGTATATATATTGATTTCTTCCATACCTTTCTGGCGTCTTTTTCTTGTCTGGCCCCTGGGCCTAAGTTGGGTTAGGAATTGTTTGGATGGCCTATTGGGCCACTTATTTAGGTTATGCCCGTCAGGTACTATTTCCAAACTCTGGTTATATATGTATATTAACTGTGTTTGTGTTGGTTATCTATCTTGCTTGTGTTGTATTATTGTACTTATTGTACAAAAAAAATCTCAATATACACATTTTGAGTAAAAAAAACTAAACTCTAGTTTTTCCATTGTTGTCACTTTATTTGTTACACACTTTATACTTCTATATTGCTTGCAAATCAATAATTTCATAACAACTCTCATATTGCTTTAATCTCTAAATTTATACTCTATGAGATGAAAAGGATAATTTTTTGTGCAAAATTTTTTTTTTTTTTTCCTTTCGCGGTTTTCAATTGGATAACCAATGCCGAATTATTTTATCATATTCGGACATCAACTGGCAAATTTTTTCATTATATTCGGATATCAACTGCCGTAAGTTTATTTATTTATTTTTTTTCAGAACAAATTTTTCGAACTAATCACTTTTATTCGGAAGTTAAGTTTCGAATTAAATGTATAATTTCGGAAAACCAGTGCTGAAATCCCCAAACCGAAAAACATAATTTTTTTTAAAAAAATGACGGTTTTATGGCAATGGAGAGGACAAAGATCTGGAAATGATAAATGCAATAACAAAATGGAAAGATGCCTCATCTTCAACAATATTTTGGAGGGTTTTCAATGGTATTTTTAATGGAGGTTCAATAGGGTTTTCAATAGAGATCTTCAATAGAGGACTTTGTCTTCACTTCACATTGTGGTCTTGAATGGTCCTCACATGGGTCTACATATCTGGACGCAGGGTTACTCAACAAGTGTGTGAAAATGAGAGTTGAGTGGTGTGTGTACAATGATTATGAGTGAATGGTATAATTGTAACTTTCAGTTTGTGGATTGAGAAAATTAATTAATTATCGAATTAATAAGTGTGTGTACTGAGAGAAGATGTGCACTGAGGTAATTACGTGTGATGAAATAGAATTTCCCTTTTGCCTCCCCTATCCTCTTTTTTTCGTTCTTGTCCTGATTATATTAAATAAAACCTTTTACGAATGACTCTTCACTATACTATTATCCACTATGCCTCTCCATACTTTATTTTGTAGGCTTTATCTCGAACCTACAACCATAAACCAAGAGTTTTTTATTATTATTTATAAATATTCTAAAAAATAAACTATTTATCAAAGTAACTGTAATGGCCCCAAAATGTATGCCACAATTATCCTTATTTAATTGGAGGATATTTGTTTGAATTGAAAAAATATCTGTCGAGGTTACAACTTTGGGATTGAAATTGACAACCATAATGGGTTCGGAAATCGAAATTGAGCACGCAGATATCCTATTGAGAATTTTTAGAGCCATTTGGAAAGTTTAATTGAAAACTGATTTTGTCTGATTCGCTAGGCCGTGTTTGGCTCAACCTTTAGACACTTAAATATAGATATAGATGTGAGCCTTTGTTTGGCTCAACAAAAGAAGACATTTGGGAAAGAGAGTTCTAGAGGAAGAGAGATCAAGAGAAAGGAAAGGAGGAAGAATGAACTTTGAGCCAAATCTTCTCAAATTAACTATCTAAGGTAAGAATCTCCTTATAATTTCTTGACATAGGGTTGATACACCCATGATCTCATGGAAATTAAATTGAATTAAGGGGAATTATGTGTAATTGAGGATGTTGTGTTGTATTTTGACCTAGAGAGCATTATGAGCTCATATGGCAAAAATTGAAGAAAGATGGTTCATAATTTTTCATATATGGCTTCACATCATCTAATTCATGTTTATAAGCTTGTCTTCTTGCATGATTTTGAAGATGGAGGATAAAACTCTATGAATTTGTTATCATGTGTATAGTTGTTGATTTTGCCCTTAAATTCAAGATTTTGATCCTTTACATGAAATATTAAGTTTTGTTTTGAAGTTATGATGTTTATTTCAAGTTGTTTTCTAGAGTTTGGGCCTTGATTTTCATGAATTTGAGGTTGATTTTGCAAAAGAGGAAGTACCCTTTCAAAGCAGAATTTCAGACTGGATTTTCACCCAGACCGCTCGAGCGGCCTGGGCCACCATCGAGCGGCCAACCTTGTTTTAGGCCAAAATGCATTCTGCAGTTCCACCGTTCGTGCTGCCAAGGCCACTGCACGTGCGGCCAAACAATGTAGATTTTCCGATTTTGTTCTCTTGTCGTTTTCTGACTTCCGGGCCTTCATTTACCTGATTTTCACATGTCATTTACATCCATTAGCATCTCATAAGCATGAAATAAAGTAAGAAAAGAATATAACTAATTGAACAACCAAGTATGGAATAACCGAATAAAGTTAAGAATCAACTAATTGACTCAATGTCGATGAGTGTTAAGAAATTGTGCTATGAATGTTTGTATTTGTAGGTCAAGACTCGAAGACCGTGCAACCGGTTTTGGAAGCCACTGTGAGTAATATTTCTATAAAGATATGTTGATATAAATTATGTTTTTATTGTAGCGATAAGCTATGTTTTCTTGAAATGCTATCTTGATTGTGTGAACGAATATCCTACTTGCGAATCTAATATGGCATCCACGGAAAGTCCCAAGTCATGAGGGACGACACATTAGTGCGGGTCTATGACATACATGTGATACGAGATCTCGTTAGCCACTTCATTGTGGTGATATGTGTAGACGTCCCCCGAACGCCCCGAGGAGGGTGCGACTCCCCCCCGTTCCGTGCGCTTGCAGGTCTACTACAGTTCAAGGACTCGAATGTCACGGTTCTTAATCTTGAACCAAAGAGTCCAAATCCGGCAAATCGTTTTGAGAAAACAGATTTTTTTGAAAGGAGTGCCAAAACATGGACTGCTTTGCCAGATACAAAGTCGCCATCTAAATATTTTATTTTTGGGAAATTTAGGAAACCCTGACTCGTTGCCAAAGGCCACGTGTCCGTCATCACCAAAGTTGCCTCGGCTCAGGAACTTGGGTACGATTAGGGAAGGTCACTTCGTGAGCACCCCCGCTCGCCTGGTCAAAGACCGGCCTCTACTAACCATGATATCTATTTATAAAAACGTTGTGTGTTCTTATTCCGGTTATTAGCCTAGATTTACTATGTGATGCGCACAGCATACAAGTATAGACTGGATCGCCTGAATTGGAATAAAACATTTCATGTTTGTTTATTTGAAAATGGTTTGATGGTGCTACCCGCAGGTAGGCTAAGACGTGGATTTTGCCACCCTCGGGTGGGCTTAGAAAGCATGATTTTGCCACTATCTAGTGGGCTTAAAACAAACATTTGATGAATTGTTCCAATCCAAATAACCCAACCTTCACCCACAGGCATTCAGGCAGTTATATCACATAAGCAAATAGCCTCATGGTAAGCATGCTATTCATGGCAGTCACTCACACGCATGCAAGGATGCTAAAGCATAAAACTCACCGAGTACTCCAAGCCAAAACAAAAGCTTATTAGAAATCCATGCATGGTTCCTAAGTATACAGAAATGCCTAATGCAACACATGCAAAAATGCAAACTATAGCAGGCTCGGCTATTCTAAACATGGCATATGAGATGCAACAGCTAACAAGTACTCAACTTGAAATTGAAATACAAATGCAGTTAGTATGATGCGCCGAGCCCGGTGCATGCAAAACAGATGAATGAATGCAAACATGCTATCATACTGTATGCTAATTGAAACATACCCTAATCTAACCATCATAAGCAGGTAAATAAAAGGGAAGAAAGACGTGGGGTTGGAAGACATACATCACACACACGCACACTTATTACAATTATGCCCTCGCGCAGAGGGTCCGAATAAAATAATATACAGTCCCGAATAAATACAGAAATCCTAATTAATTTACAAATTAATCTAAGAAAGCTGTAAACTGGCATGCAAGCCAGGGGCTGCCTTGACTCTGATGAATGATGTATGTTTGGGCTGCCTTGCGCGGAAATCCACTGGGATGCCCCAATCAGCCTCTGTTTGTAATTGTTCTTGGAAAGCGCGCCAAGTCCCGGAAGACTGCTGGTTCTTGATTTGCTGCAACAGAGAGCAGGAAAGGGGCATAGCAATGTATTTTCACAAATGTATGCATGCCTCGATCCTCGTGCCACTAGTCACGCATCTCGATGCATGATGGCAAAGGAGTCGAATTGCACAATTCAATATGAAATGAATGCACATATAAACACAACAAGACCTAACTCCATCATGGATGATCCGGAGTATCGGTGACTGGGGAATTGAGACACGTTCCGTCACTCGGAGTACGAAACGCACCTCGTTTCCCGTGCTCGGGCTAACTCCTATCCCGAACACAATGCAATATGCATGACATGCATGAATGCAACTAAGATACAACCTAACATGCGCAATGCTATGAAACGGCATACACGATGCACGAGGTAAGATGGCATACACAATGCTCTAATATACACCCTAGCATACACAATGCTATGAAACGAAATGGCATACACAATGCAATATGGACTTACACCAACACAAGTGGACCTCAGCCACACTCACATAGGAGGCCATGAGATGAAAATGAGACAGCAAACCGAGGACCGAACCTACGGCACAGAATGCCACTCTAATGAGACATGGCAAGACATGGAATATGGCATACTATAATGCAAATTTCAGAGGCAAAATGAGATGCAAAACAGCCCCGAATCATGGCAAAATGAAACCCAATGCATGGAACGAGTCCCGAGACATGGATTTTGGTGCATGAAATGGCCTATAGCTATGCAATACATGCAAAATTTGAACATGAAGTGTAAAGACAGAAGCAAGGAAGCCTCAAAAAAAGCATGTTCACAGTTAAAAGCATGGCCAAAAAGTGGGTACAAATGGGACTAAATTAGCATGCAAAAATGGGGGCCAAGAGAGGTAATGAAGCAACTCACAAATTCTGGCCCCAAACAGGGAAGGGGCCTTCTACAATATTGAAGAGGGACAAAAAATATGATGTATTACAGTTTATGACAAACCCCAAAAGCAGATACAAGTATGCTCAAAATGCTATGCAAAATAAGGGCACTAAGAGAGCTATAACACAAAGTATACTAAGGATGTCTCAAACAGCCATAGACCCTTGATGAAACATGAAGAGGGAGTCGAAGAGGGACCAAAAATATGATGTATTACAGTTTATGACAAACCCCAAAAGCAGATACAAGTATGCTCAAAATGCTATGCAAAATAAGGGCACCAAGAGAGCTATAACACAAAGTATACCAAGGATGTCTCAAACAGCCATAGACCCTTGATGAAACATGAAGAGGGGGTCAAAATAGGGCCATTTTCAGTTCGGACCAAGGTCCCAAAACAGAATCTCAATAGGCTAATAAATCATGCAAAAATGGGGACCAAAGAGGGGTACAATGGAAAGTGATACATGGAGGTCCCAAACAGTGATGATCCCTTCTCCAATGTTGAAGAAGGGCTCAAAATAATCCTATTTACAGTTTACATCATGCTCCAAAACAGATTACATATAGGCCAAAAATACTATGCAAAATAATGGCATACAAAGGGGTAATGAAGAAAGTGCCAAAAAGAAGCTTCAAACTGTAATGAGCCCTTAATGAAACATGGAATATAGCTCAAAAAAATGACATTTTCAGTTAGGGTCGGAGCCCAAAATAGCAAGCAAAGATGGCTAATAAATGGTACAAAAATGAGCTCAAAAAGAGGGGAAATGGACTTACCCTTGAAGACCAATCTTTAGCTTCCTCTTGGACTGAAAAATGGTGCCTCCTAGCCTCTGAGAAGACCTCCAAGCTGCTGGAAATGGAAGTGGTGGTGTGATGCTAGGTGGTGGTATGGAAATGGGTATAGAACTTAGGTATTTTGAAGGTTGAAGAGAGAGATGGAGGGAGATATATATGCAAAGCTCCAAGGGAATTTTTCTCACCTAAAAAAACAGACCTGGGAGGCTGGTTTTATGGATCAAAGAGGGGGAGAAAAAGAGGGAAAAATGGGGGGGGGGGAAAACAAGCCAAGTTTCCCCCCAAAAGTTGTTCCCCCCGGATACAGATTTTGGGGGGAAAAAAAGTGTATAGTTGTAATGTACCAACCCTGAGGATTCTGGCCAGCCAGGTTTTGAAGCTGCAGGTGGCCGGCCGGCCACCCCCCATGGCCGGCCGGCCAGGGGTCAAAAAGGCCAAGTTGAAATAGTGGCCGGCCACCACAAATTGGTGGCCTCCCAGGTATCCTCAACACAACCCTGTAGTCCAAAGTTGGCAACTGTAAAACAGGAGAGAGAATAGGCCACTTTTAGGAGGGGTTCAAAAGGGTCAAATGGAATTACTGGCCGGCCATGTGATATTTGTGGCCTCCCAGATGTGTACAACACAAATATGTGGTTTGGAGTTGAAGAAAGTGGCCTTAGGGTGGTCAACATTGGCTTTGAAGTGAGAAAAACGGGCGTCGGAGGGCGATGAAGGAATATAACTGGTTGCTGAAACAATTACTGGCCTCCCACCCTTCTATGACCTTCCTGGTGATGAAACAGAGGTCCCTGCCAAAAATGAACAAAAACCGATGCAAAATGAAGGTTCGGGGGCCGAAACGCGCAGCCCGAGGCCCCGAAAACTGACTGTTAGGCACCGAAAGTGGTGTTCGACCACGAAGTGGGTCTCTCAGACCACAGTGTCCCTCAAAAGGGAATAAATAAGATGCATGCCAAAAACCGGAGCAAACAGAGGTAGTTAGGCGGTCCCGAACCGAGGCACACGGCCTGACGGCTCCGAAAATCGAGAACCGGGCTCCGAAATGGGAAAAATGGCCTGCGACCACGAAACGTAGCCTACGGCCACTGAGAGATGATCTACTAGACCTCTCCCTCCCTTCAGGGAAAAGAAACAGAGAAAATCGAGCCTGGTTCGCAAACCGAGGCAAAGTACAGAAAAGTCCGGAAGTTCGGAGGCAGGGCTCGCAGCCGAGACTCTGAGACTTCTGAACGAGCACGATATGCAACATCACCAAGCGCTCAATCGGTGATGTCTGAGTCTTAAGGTTGGTCAAAAATGGGGTGTCTACAGTTGCCCCTCTTTGACAGAACTCGAAAGTCACGAGTGACGGGAGTGAATGTCAAAGCCCAGAGACGACCCATTTTTGACAAGGCCGAAGACTTAGACAATCATTCAAGATAAACAGAGATATGCCCGCAGGCGTGCCCGCAGGCAGGGGGCAAAATGCAAAGCGATATGCAGGAAGATTTTGATAATTGGACTTACACGCTACGCGAAGCCGGTTTGAAAATTGGACTTACACGCTACGCGAAGCCGGTTTGAAAATTGGACTTACACGTTACGCGAAGCCGGTTTGAAAATTGGACTTACACGCTACGCGAAGCCGGTTTGAAAATTGGACTTATACGCTACGCGAAGCCGGTTTGATAATTGGACTTATACGCTACGCGAAGCCGGTTTGATAATTGGACTTATACGCTATGCGAAGCCGGTTTGAAAATTGAGGATTCATGCAATGCACTGTAATGTAGTGGCTAAAATGCAATGTAATAGCTAAGAGGTAAAGGTACCTTACAGGGGTAATTGGCAATGACTTACCTCATGCTGCTGGGGATCTCCCGTTTCTGCATCTTAATTGAACCGCAGGTAATACTTTTCTCCCTGGCTATGGTTGCAGCTTTCCCTATTCTCCGATAGGGTGACAGACTAGGTTGATTCAGTATCCAGAATTGAGGCGCATACATATGCTATCTCAATCTATGGGGCTGCCATACAGATTTCAAGCCGAGGATATACCCCTGGGTATTTAAACCAGACTTTAGTCTCGGAAATCCCGAACCTTTGCGTTCTAGGCATGAGCCATTCGAACTCTAGTTTCCACCGTCTCAGTTGGTCTCCTAGGAACTCACCGCAAACACAGGCAGGTGGCTATACCAGACCACCGGAAGTCGTTCGGGCACGACAAACACCAAAGGAATTGCACCTTTAAGGTCTCCTGGACCGGAAAGTGCACAAGATAGTGCGATGAAATGCAAGTAAAATGCAGGTACGATGCGCAAAAACAGCGCGAATGATGATGCAGGATTTAAGGTCTCCTTAGACCGAAGGATTTAAGGTCTCCTAGACCAGGTGAGTGCACAAGACAGTGCGAGCTAAAGGTGCACAAAACAGTGCGATGCAATGCACTAACAAGTGCAGGTAAGGTGCGCAAGATAGCGCGATGCAATGTATGCGCAATGTAAGTAATGGTCACGAAATAGTGCGATGCGCAAAATAGCGCGAGTGAAATGTAATGCACTAACAAGTGCAGGTGGGACGCGCAAGATAGCGCAAATGATACAATGCACAAAATAGTGCGATGCGCTAAACAGCGCGATTGATTTGAAATGCACAAGATAGTGCGATGTGATATGCAAAGCACAGGACAGTGCGATTGAGGTGCGCAAAATAGCGTGAATGATAAACTGCACAGAACAGTGCGATTGAGGTGCGCAAAATAGCGCGAATGTAAACTGCACAAAATAGTGCGATTGAGGTGCGCAAAATAGCGCGAATGTAAACTGCACAAAATAGTGCGATTGAGGTGCGCAAAATAGCGCGAGTGATAAACTGCACAAAACAGTGCGATTGAGGTGCGCAAAATAGCGCGAATGTAAACTGCACAAAACAGTGCGATGCGCAAAATAGCGCGAATGATTTGAAATGCACTAGACAGTGCGATACGCTAAACAGCGCAATTGATATGCAATGCACAAGATAGTGCGAGTGAGATACAACCACAAGATGTACAAGACAGTGCAAGTGAGATACAAAGTGTAAGTGCACAAGATAGTGCGAGCGAGATAAAATGCACAAGAAAGTGCGATAAAATGCATCTTCTATGCAAGTATGGGGGCATTTTCTTTGCAATATTGAAAGCAAGCATATTCTATGTATGAAACAAGTAAAGCATATTTTATGCGGAATCGAAAGCAAGCATATTCTATGCATGAATCATAACGATGCACGACACGCATGCAACAACAGTGTATAAGAAAGTTTACATTCTATGCAATAGAGGAGCATCAAATATGTACTCTGGTGCCTCTGATTTACCTCTTAGAGGACTTCACAACATACTCAGCTCAAAAAGGGCACACCCTGTTCAAATTGGCGAGAGATAACATCTGCATGTAAAACCCTCGGGTGTTGCTTGGACTGTCATTCTGACTTGAAGCAGGCTTACACTTGAGGTAGAGGCGCACTCACACTTCGGTAGTATTAACAAGGCCTGAAGAGGTATATCCGGAATACAATCACGGAACTTGCTAAAGGTGAAACTCACTCAGATGCTTCGATTTTCCTTCTTTTCTTTTGCTTTGCAGTCCGGAACCTAAATAGCTTCAGATAGGTCCTTGTTTTACTGTTCTGACATGACCTGGGTTGAACTCTGCGGTTTTACGAAAGAACGAATCTCGTTTTGCACAGATGTGGAGAACGGCACGGCACTTCGGAGCACAAAACGATTTTATTTTTTTTTTGAAATCGAGAGATGAGTTTTCGACCAGGTATTGAGCCTACGACTGAACACAGCGCACTACGACTCAACAACAGAAAACAAAAAGGTAAACAACCTAGACACACCGAGTAACACTCGAAACGACTCAAAACAAGAATCGAGATAAAACAAAAAGACACGACACTCAGACGTGCACAGGGAGCCTGTTTCACCGGGTAGTGTTTCCCACCCTTTCTCATTTGTGGTTCTCACATCACTCGGCCCTCAAGCTCTGTTTTTTCTGAAAAAGCCCTCTTCTCACTTTTTCCTCTCATCGCACATCTCTCTATTCTTCAATCTCTCGTTTTCCAATCCCTCCCTTGGGTGGTTGATGGATAAACAGCAAGTTGTGGGCTCGTGCCCCTAGTATTCTGCTAGATTCTTCTTCTTCTGCACGCAGCTAGTAAGTTCCTCCCATAGAGGGGTTGTGCTACAACTGGGTGTGTAGCGAATCTGTAGCTGACATCGGTTGACAACGCTTTGCTGGGGGAGTTTGGACGTGATAAGATCTATCCAGATGATGGAGTGGAATATCTTGCCCCATTCCAGTTCGTGCTTCGCACTTAGCTTGATACCTCGTTGCTTGGAGGGTGAGAGAGCTTTCAGCCCTTTACTGACAGCTTCAGTTGTGCCCTTTTCTGGCAAGTAGAGTGCCCTTCTTGGCAAATATGTTGACAACGAGGAAAGACAGGGAGCCTGACTCAACTGTGCCCCTAGTTCATCATTTTGACCATTTTTTGTTTTAGTTTTCTCCTAAAATTTTGACCAAAATGAGAGTTAGATTAACACACTTGTTCGATTTTTGATTCGAAATCATGCAAGTCAGGCTATGAGCACTGAAAATTTTCCTTTTTTGGGTCCAAGAAATGGTTCAGTTTTGAAAAATGGAGTACTTTTTGAGAAGATTAGTCAATCTCAGTAAAAATTCTCAAAAACTATTTTTGCAAACGACCACTGCTCAACGAGTACGGAACCTATTCTTGAGATGCACAACCTCAGATCCGAAGGAAAACTGCCCCGTGCTTGAAGAGAGCTGCATGGCAACGGAAAGTTGCCCCTTGTTTGAACGGCACCGCGGCGCATTGAATGGCAACGGAAAGTTGCCCCTTGTTTGAATGGCACCGCAGCGCATTGTAATCAGTCTTCATGGGAATGATCACAACCGAACTCTCGGATACAGAGAAGGCGAGGACCAACAAAACCAATACATGGACACACTTGATTTGGAAGTGTTTGTGGCTGGACTTCAGAATGAAGTTGCCTACGTATCCCAACATGGGAATCAAGCTTTACATAGTTCGGGGTTAAGGTACACTCGAGTATTTAACCTCTCATTTAAGGCTCTAACTTTTGCCAAGGCGCCTGTTGCAGGTTTTCGACCTTGCGAGCTTTGTTCTTCTTTTTCTTTTCAATTCTTTTCATTTCTTCTTTTTTCATCTTTTTTTTTTCTTTTTTTGCATTTTTCTTTTTTCTTTTCTTTTCTTTTTCTTCTCTTTTTTTTTTGCTTTTTGTATATATCTTTTCTTGCTCTAACTTTTGCCTGGGTCGCCCTTTCCGGGTTTTCGGCCCAGCGAGCCTCTCAAAGGGTAAAAGTGTAGCTTGGTCCATGCCAAATGGTTGTAGGGTTTTGAAGTCATCCGTATCCAGGAGAGTGGCTGTTGATTTGCAAGATGACTCATCTTCGGCTCTTCGAGCACATCTGACATCTTTGCCCCTAGTTCGAAGGGTACTTCTGTTCTAGCTTTGCAAGCTTCTTCTGATCTTCTGATCTTCTTGATCCGACTTTCCTGGCCTCTTGTTCGAGGGCTGCTTCAAATCTGGCCACATAGGCCTCACATGGCGGTTGACCATTGAACCTTCTGAATTCAAGTTCAAGGTTTGGAAGCAAAGGGGTTGAGTCTCGAGGCTGAGAGCGATCCTAGGCTGCACAATCTCAAGAGCGATTCCACACAGGTCTTCGCAGGACCGCGCAAAACATTTTGTTTTTGAAAATTTTTAAGAAAGCGACAAATCGCTTGCGCTGGAGATAGTGTGAAACCAGTCTGGATCAAGCCAGGGTCCTTCTCAGTACTCACGCTAACAAGCATGATTTCTTTCATTAAGGGCTTAGCACGCCTCTCTTTCTCTCAATTGATCAAAGTTTTGCAAATCCCGAGGAATTCCTTCCTCTTCGTTTTCACCGCAGTGTTCAAAAAGGTTTTGAAAAACTTAGGTCAATACAATGACTTCAAGGCACAAGAGAGCAGGTGGAATGCACTACCATTTCATTCAAATCCCGGCACAACTAGCACACGGCAGAAGCAAATGTGAGAGCGTGGAAATCACTGCTGTTTCATTCAAAATCTATTGGCATAACTGGCTCCCTGGCATAAACAGACTCAAAACAAAACAAAAAGACAAACGCAAAACAAAATGGTGACGCCCGAGGTAACACCCCCGGAATCACCTGACTCCTATACAACAGGACTGACTCGATACAACAAGATAGACCCAAAACAAAAGAGACTGACTCAAAACAAAAAGATAGACTCAAAACAAAACAACAAAATTGACCCAACACCCAAGTCAGAAAGCACAAAAACTGGTATTTGCACATTGCTCAGAACAGTGCGTGCCATTCCCACGTCTGGAGTTAATCGAGCGTCGCCCACAGGTGGTTCATCCCCCGTTCACATAACATTATCCCCCAAGTTCACTGACCCAGTGCCGATAGACTTTGCTGAGCTCGGCGGGAGGATGACCCCGTTGTCAAATAAATCCTGTACTTCATGGCGGAGACGGAAGCAGTCGTCAGTGCCATGACCGGTTTGTTGATGGAAGGCACAGTATTGGGCAGCATCATGCATAGCCGGAAGAGGGTTCGGGAGAGGCCGAGGCTCAAGGGGTTTGAGATGGCCTTGTCCAACAAGGATTTGGAAAGCTTTGGACAAAGGCATATAGAGAGCATGGAAGACCCTCCGACCTCGGGGTTGGTACTTCTGGGTTTGTGGATTTTTGCTGGACGCACCAGGAAAGGGATTGGTAGGTGCTGGCCTGGTTTGTTGATCTTTTCTGAGTGCAGGAGTGTAGCTGTTTCTGATACAACAACCCTTCTCCCGGCTTGCCCCTTGATTCAAACTGCCCCCAACTTGAGTGGCGAAAATGCCGTCCACAGTTTTTGCAACAACTGCGAGCACTTGCTCTTTGTTCAGTCCCTCGGCTTTCAAAGCCTCAACAGCCAACAGAAGATGCTCATGGGGATCCATGTCCGCCCCTATCTTGTTCTTTCCACTCGCCTCCACTTTGCCAAGGGATTGGCATTCCTCAGATGTAGCCCGCCCCAAGACTGGGGAGCCTTTTGACATGAAATTCCCAGTATGTGGTGTGGTCGATGATGGAGCCAATGTCCCGGAGGCCAGATCAGTCACAGTTCTTTGAAGATCTTTTATCATTCCCATCAACTCAGAAGTAGTGGGTTCTCGGGTTTGAGATGATTGGGGTTCAGGTGCAACCATCATGCATAAGTCCATACTTTCTGGGATAAACACCTCAGGTTTGGGTAGATGGGCCGGGGTGATGTATATGCTGGGGTCGTAGGTGGATGGCAGTGTATGGATGAGATTAAGGTAGGTGGGAAATGTTTGGTCATTGGGGTCTGAAGGTGGAGCTATCGTCTGGTTGTCGATGAGATTTTGGACCTCATGACGAAGGCGGTAGTAACGGTCGGTGCCATGACCGCGCTGCTGATGGTACATACAGTACTTGGCGGGGTTATGTTTGGCTGGGAGTGGGTCGGGAAGAGGTTGAGGATCGAGGGGTTTGAGATGCCCTCTTTCCATCAAGACTTTTAGTGCGCTAGTCAGGCTCATATAGAGAGGGGTGAAAGTTCTGCCCTGAGCTCGGGCTGGGCTGGTTATTTGTAGGCTTGGTTTGGCAAAAGGGTTGGCTGTGGTGACTGTATCGATTTCAGTGGGTTTGGGAATAGTGCTATTTCCGGTATTGGTACTCCTTGGAATCACCCTCCTTGTCAGTTCACTTGTTCTGGGAATGATCCCGCTGTTGAACGCATTCTCGACCTGAACCCCCAGTTCGTGCAAACTTTTGAAGTGAATAGTGGAACGACTATCAATTTTTGCAACATATCATGCTCGAGGTTTCGCACCATCATCTGCACTTGATCCCTCTCAGAAGGGCGGTGATCTGTCATCTGTGCTGCCTTTGCTCTCCACCTCGCAACAAATTTCACAAAAGGCTCTTTTGGGTTTTGGCGGGTTGCTTCAAGCTCTTGGATGGTCATTTCAACTTGGGTATTGTAGGAATACTGATCGACAAAGGCCTCAGCCAATTCTTCCCAGTTTTGCTTCACTTTGTCCTCCAACTTAGCGTACCAAGTGGCTGCTACACCCGACAGGGTTCTTCCATACAGAGAGAGTTTCTGTGGCTTAGTCAGACCCATCGGCTTTAGGACATCCAAGAAAAGTTGGATATGTACCATTGGATCCCCAGACCCGTCAAAACGGTCAACATATGGCATTTTGAATCTGTCTGGGAGCCGTACAGCAGACTCAGTGTGCCCATCCTCAATGTCGGGAATGGAGTTAAGGCCCTGTGCCTTTTTGAATTGCTTCTCAAGGTTATCAATTTTCACTGTGGTCAGATCGAGGTCATTAGCATCAAGGGGATAACGCCTCTCATTAGGCTGCACCAGGGGTCTGAAAACTTGGGCTTGAGCCAGCCCTTCTCGAGGATCTAGACCCCGCAAATCTTCAGTTGGCGGAATTGGGTCAAAGTTCGGCTGGGGTCCCAAAGCTGGATGTGAAGCAGATGCCCCAGATGGGCGCTGCGTTTCAATATTGGTCTCAGCCTGCATGGCCGTTCCCTGATTTAACGCTGCTACCACGGCCATAAATTCTTCCGAACCCTGTGCCATCACGGTCTGTTGAGCCTGAACAAAGGTGATGTGACTGGTGACTGACGGATCAAATGAACCGGTGAGCCCTGACTGGCCTTTCTTTGCCTTGCCTCAGCGAAAGAACACTGGTTGCCCTTGAATTGAATTTCTGACCTAACAAAGTCTATCAGCACTAGTCCAATGTACCCGGGGGATATCGAAGCCTTCTGAAGCTATAGTTCCAGGACTACCTAGCAAAAGAGAAAACATGCAGCATCTCAGCCTAACTTCACCAAAACAGATACGAGCATAGTAGGATGACTGTGCCCTCTACTGAATTCTGCCCCCAAAATTCTGCCTGTAAACTGTTACCCTCAGGTAAACTGAATCCCAAGATACTGAACTGGTGCCCGCAGGCCTGATGCCCAAACTCGCAAACTGATACATGCATTCCCTATAGAGACGCACTCTAAAAGCACATAACAAGCAAGTGAGAGCCAAAACACCCCTATGTTGGGGTAGGGTTTCCCTGTCCTATTTTGTCAGGAACTAGGGCTTCACTACGCACACAGCGGTTTCAAACAACCTATATCGGGTAAGCAACCTGTCCTAGTTTGGAATGGTCACTATGGATTTCGATATGCACTAGGTCGAATGGTCAAAAAGGGTGCCCCGGTAAAACCGGGGTTTGTGTTCCCATGCTGTCAGAGCCCACAGCCGATCAGCCTTATGGTCATGCCTTGATAAGACAAGCCTCCGGCAAATCGTTCGGGAATGGCATATGGCAAACACGGTGTCCTAGGCGCACCAATGCAAATGCAATGCAAAGAAACACACAAGTGTAGTCAAAACCAGATATCATGAGTTCGAGTCAAGTTCTCTAAATCCCCAGCAGAGTCGCCAGAAACTGTAGACGTCCCCCGAACGCCCCGAGGAGGGTGCGACTCCCCCCCGTTCCGTTCGCTTGCGGGTCTACTACAGTTCAAGGACTCGAATGTCACGGTTCTTAATCTTGAACCAAAGAGTCCAAATCCGGCAAATCGTTTTGAGAAAACAGATTTTTTTGAAAGGAGTGCCAAACATGGACTGCTTTGCCAGATACAGAGTCGCCACCTAAATATTTTATTTTTGGGAAATTTAGGAAACCCTGACTCGTTGCCAAAGGCCACGTGTCTGTCATCACCAAAGTTGCCTCGGCTCGGGAACTTGGGTACGATTGGGGAAGGTCACTTCGTGAGCACCCCCGCTCGCCCGGTCAAAGACCGGCCTCTACTAACCATGATATCTATTTATGAAAACGTTGTGTGTTCTTATTCCGGTTATTAGCCTAGATTTACTATGTGATGCGCACAGCATACAAGTATAGACTGGATCGCCTGAATTGTAACAAAACATTTCATGTTTGTTTATTTGAAAATGGTTTGATGGTGCTACCCGTAGGTAGGCTAAGACGTGGATTTTGCCACCCTCGGGTGGGCTTAGAAAGCATGATTTTGCCACTATCTAGTGGGCTTAAAACAAACATTTGATGAATTGTTCCAATCCAAATAACCCAACCTTCACCCACAGGCATTCAGGCAGTTATATCACATAAGCAAATAGCCTCATGGTAAGCATGCTATTCATGGCAGTCACTCACACGCATACAAGGATGCTAAAGCATAAAACTCACCGAGTACTCCAAGCCAAAACAAAAGCTTATTAGAAATCCATGCATGGTTCCTAAGTATACAGAAATGCCTAATGCAACACATGCAAAAATGCAAACTATAGCAGGCTCGGCTATTCTAAACATGGCATATGAGATGCAACAGCTAACAAGTACTCAACTTGGAATTGAAATACAAATGCAGTTAGTATGATGCGCCGAGCCCGGTGAATGCAAAACAGATGAATGAATGCAAACATGCTATCATACTGTATGCTAATTGAAACATGCCCTAATCTAACCATCATAAGCAGGTAAATAAAAGGGAAGAAAGACGTGGGGTTGGAAGACATACATCACACACACGCACACTTATTACAATTATGCCCTCGCGCAGAGGGTCCGAATAAAATAATATACAGTCCCGAATGAATGAACAAATAATACAGTCCCGAATAAATACAGAAATCCTAATTAATTTACAAATTAATCTAAGAAAGCTGTAAACTGGCATGCAAGCCAGGGGCTGCCTTGACTCTGATGAATGATGTATGTTTGGGCTGCCTTGCGCGGAAATCCACTGGGATGCCCCAATCAGCCTCTGTTTGCAATTGTTCTTGGAAAGCGCGCCAAGTCCCGGAAGACTGCTGGTTCTTGATTTGCTGCAACAGAGAGCAGGAAAGGGGCATAGCAATGTATTTTCACAAATGTATGCATGCCTCGATCCTCGTGCCACTAATCACGCATCTCGATGCATGATGGCAAAGGAGTCGAATTGCACAATTCAATATGAAATGAATGCACATATAAACACAACAAGACCTAACTCCATCATGGATGATCCGGAGTATCGGTGACTGGGGAATTGAGACACGTTCCGTCACTCGGAGTACGAAACGCACCTCGTTTCCCGTGCTCGGGCTAACTCCTATCCCGAACACAATGCAATATGCATGACATGCATGAATGCAACTAAGATACAACCTAACATGCGCAATGCTATGAAACGGCATACACGATGCACGAGGTAAGATGGCATACACAATGCTCTAATATACACCCTAGCATACACAATGCTATGAAACGAAATGGCATACACAATGCAATATGGACTTACACCAACACAAGTGGACCTCAGCCACACTCACATAGGAGGCCATGAGATGAAAATGAGACAACTCGAAATGCGTGCACACGTGCACCCAAACCGAGGACCGAACCTACGGCACAGAATGCCACTCTAATGAGACATGGCAAGACATGGAATATGGCATACTATAATGCAAATTTCAGAGGCAAAATGAGATGCAAAACAGCCCCGAATCATGGCAAAATGAAACCCAATGCATGGAACGAGTCCCGAGACATGGATTTTGGTGCATGAAATGGCCTATAGCTATGCAATACATGCAAAATTTGAACATGAAGTGTAAATACAGAAGCAAGGAAGCCTCAAAAAAAGCATGTTCACAGTTAAAATCATGGCCAAAAAGTGGGTACAAATGGGACTAAATTAGCATGCAAAAATGGGGGCCAAGAGAGGTAATGAAGCAACTCACAAATTCTGGCCCCAAACAGGGAAGGGGCCTTCTAAAATATTGAAGAGGGACCAAAAATATGATGTATTACAGTTTATGACAAACCCCAAAAGCAGATACAAGTATGCTCAAAATGCTATGCAAAATAAGGGCACCAAGAGAGCTATAACACAAAGTATACCAAGGATGTCTCAAACAGCCATAGACCCTTGATGAAACATGAATAAGGGGTCAAAATAGGGCCATTTTTAGTTCGTACAAAGGTCCAAAAACAGAAGCTCAATAGGTAAATCATGCAAAAATGGGGACCAAAGAGGGGTACAATGGCAAGTGATACATGGAGGTCCTAAACAGTGATGAGCCCTTCTTCAATGTTGAATAAAGGCTCAAAATAAGCCTATTTACAGTTTACATCATGCTCCAAAACAGATTACATATAGGCCAAAAATACTATGCAAAATAATGGCATACAAAGGGGTAATGAAGAAAGTGCCAAAAAGAAGCTTCAAACTGTAATGAGCCCTTAATGAAACATGAAATATAGCTAAAAAAAATGACATTTTCAGTTAGGGTCGGAGCCCAAAACAGCAAGAAAAGATGGCTAATAAATGGTACAAAAATGAGCTCAAAAAGAGGGGAAATGGACTTACCCTTGAAGACCAATCTTTGGCTTCCTCTTGGACTGAAAAATGGTGCCTCCTAGCCTCTAAGAAGACCTCCAAGCTGCTAGAAATGGAAGTGGTGGTGTGATGCTAGGTGGTGGTATGGAAATGGGTATAGAACTTGGGTATTTTGAAGGTTGAAGAGAGAGATGGAGGGAGATATGTATGCAAAGCTCCAAGGGAATTTTTCTCACCTAAAAAAACAGACCTGGGAGGCTGGTTTTATGGACCAAAGAGGGGGAGAAAAAGAGGGAAAAATGGAGGGGAAAACAAGCCAAGTTTCCCCCCAAAAGTTGTTCCCCCCAGATACAGATTTTGGGGGGAAAAAAAGTGTATAGCTGTAATGTACCAACCCTGAGGATTCTGGCCGGCCAGGTTTTGAAGCTGCAGGTGGCCGGCCGGCCACCCCCCATGGCCGACCGGCCAGGGGTCAAAAAGGCCAAGTTGAAATAGTGGCCGGCCACCACAAATTGGTGGCCTCCCAGGTGTCCTCAACACAACCCTGTAGTCCAAAGTTGGCAACTGTAAAACAGGAGAGAGAATAGGCCACTTTTAGGAGGGGTTCAAAAGGGTCAAATGGAATTATTGGCCGGCCATGTGATATTTGTGGCCTCCCAGATGTGTACAACACAAATATGTGGTTTGGAGTTGAAGAAAGTGGCCTTAGGGTGGTCAACATTGGCTTTGAAGTGAGAAAAACGGGCGTCGGAGGGCGATGAAGGAATATAACTGGTTGCTGAAACAATTACTGGCCTCCCACCCTTCTATGACCTTCCTGGTGATGAAACAGAGGTCCCTGCCAAAAATGAACAAAAACCGATGCAAAATGAAGGTTCGGGGGCCGAAACGCGCAGCCCGAGGCCCCGAAAACTGACTGGTAGGCATCGAAAGTGGTGTTCGACCACGAAGTGGGTCTCTCAGACCACAGTGTCCCTCCAAAGGGAATAAATAAGATGCATGCCAAAAATCGGAGCAAACGGAGGTAGTTAGGCGGTCCCGAACCGAGGCACACGGCCTGACGGCTCCGAAAACTGGGAACCGGGCTCCGAAATGGGAAAAATGGCCTGCGACCACGAAACGTAGCCTACGGCCACTGAGAGATGATCTACTAGACCTCTCCCTCCCTTCAGGGAAAAGAAACAGAGAAAACCGAGCCTGGTTCGCAAACCGAGGCAAAGTACAGAAAAGTCCAGAAGTTCGGAGGCAAGGCTCGCACCCGAGACTCTGAGACTTCTGAACGAGCACGATATGCAACATCACCAAGCGCTCAATCGGTGACGTCTGAGTCTTGAGGTTGGTCAAAAATGGGGTGTCTACAATATGTGTTTAATCGGTATCTGGAACCGATTACTCTAGTCAGAAGACGATATGTGTTATGTTTTGTGGGATGTACCATTATGTTATGTTCTAATATGAATGATTGTGACATGATTTGTTTTACGGATATGTTATATGTGGAATTCATTCACTAACCCATTTATTTTAATGTTATTCACTGGGCTTTAGCTCACTGTTTTTATGTACGTGTATAGGTGAGCGTTCTGGAAGTCAAGCCTAGACGGAGTCTTGAACCGAGCCACAGTTTTGAAGCCTACCAAGTATTTTGGGTGCCTCCGAATTGGGGCTAGGCCTGGAAAGCCGTTAGCAAACTTTATTTTTGTTGTACACTTGTGGCACGTGCCTACGTTTTGTTTACGAAATTTTGTTATATGTTATGTTATGTAAGTGAGTAAATTAACGTTCTTGGCATGTAAATATTTGTTCATATAGATGCACAGCTCATTGGACTATTGATGTCTTTTTGTCTTTTGCTTCCGCAAGCCCCGATTATTTTTTTATTGTACAGGAAGGCCTTTGGTAATCCAATGATTACTGGCTGGTTACGATGCCAAACTTTTAGGAGCAGGTTTGGGTCGTGACAGTAACCAATTTTTCTAACTATTTATCAAACTATTTACTTTTTTAAAAACGTAAGTTCAAAATGCGAGTTCATTATGAAATCACATCTTGAAAATGCAATTTCATATTGACTTGACTTACTGATGTATAGATGTGGGCCATATCAATATGAAATTGCACGTTTAAGATGCGATATCACCACGAAATCGTTTTTTGAACCTGCGATTTTAAAAAGTGAGTTAGTTTGATAAATAGTTTGAAAAATTAATTATTTACATAAATAATTTAATTTATATATATATATAACTCCATAAACCAAACCATTCACCTCATGGACTTAATGCTAAAAATGAAGTTATGTGAACAGTCGGTTTAATTGGATGTCACTACAAACATAAAACAAATTACATATTATTTTTTTTAAATGGTCAACAATTATAAATTTAAACTTAAACCATCCATTGTATAAAATAAAATTTAATTTTTTCATCCATATATCGATATTTGATAAAGCTAACTTTCTTCATAGATGATCTTCATTGCGAAATTTATGAGATGAACGGTTCGGATTATCATTGTAGGCCTAAATCAAGACTCACAAAATGAAGTATGGAAGATGTTGACATAGAAAGGAGCGATTTCCATAACTTTTATATGTATATATATAATTTAATTTGTTAAATATAATAAGTATAAAACACCCAAACATTCATGGGAAATTCTATATGCACCTTAGTTACGACATTTGTGATCTTTGGTTATTACCCATTGTGGTGTTAGTTGTGACTGTTGGTTATGATATTATTTTGGTTATAATCCAAGAGCTCTTTGATTATATCTTATAAGGTACTTGATTATAACTATTTTTTTATTTTATTTTAGTTATTACTCTTGTGGGATTAAGTTATGACATTTGTAGTAATCAAACTTACAAATATCATGACTTTCATATGGTATAACATTAACCAATATTCATTTATATATATCGACATATATTAATAAATAATAAAAATTAAAAGATTAAAAATGAAATATATCGAAGTATCATCTATTTCTCATTAATATCCATACTTAAAAATGGCAAATTACTCATAAAATTTTTCGTTCTCTTCTTCTCCTGGATTTTCTTCATCCTAATTAAATAAGGGACAAGACAGATATAGCGATTCTGATTCGGACTCGACCCATTTGATGTTTTGGATCCAGGTTTCATTTTCATATATAGTTATTTATGTTTTGTTTCCCTTTATCTCTCTTTGAGTTAGGCTCTTGGGATGTGTTGATTGCATTTGGAATAGGTTGGTAGCTTATTTTTCAAACTTTTGTTGCCCAGAATTTTGTTTCTTCGCTCGACCGGTCTTTGTGAACCTCCAGTACTTTTATAGGTTTGAAAAATACTGAGATTTTGTATTTTTCGCTCGAGCGAAGCTTCTTGCGCTCGAGAGACGGTCTACTATCTGTAAAACTACTTGGAGTTTGTATTCTTCGAGCTGTAAAACTTATTGTGTCTGGTCGCTCGAGCGACACATCTTGCGCTTGAACGAGCTGTGCATATATCAGTTCGTAAAGTCATTTTTTTGAGTCACTTTTTCATATATCTTTCTCTCTATACATTTCAAAACCCTATTTTCTCCCACTCTCTCTCTAAAACTCTTTATTTTCACTCAAATTCATCTAGATCCGTTGATCTTTTCACCCGTGTCCCTTTGTTAAAAGGATAGAGCATGGTGAGTGCTTCGTTCTAATCAGAGCAAAGTTGATTCTTGGCGTCTTTGAGTTTCATAAACTCTCTCTCATCTCCTAAGCTTGAGGTAGAAATATCTCCACTTTTTTTATGAGTTTTAACTTAGCTATTTGTCATTTCTAATCGATATTGCTATTTTGGAAATTTAGAACAAACCTAGGGTTTTGGGTAAAAATCAAAAGAGGGGTTTTTCAAATGGATCTTTGAAAATGACTGTAATGTTGGAAATAATGTTGAGTTGGGAAGAAATGGTTGATTTTGACACTTGGAGTTGGTTTTTGAAAAAAAAAAAAATTTGCCCTAAATGCCTCAAATATTGATTTTGTATAAATAATGAAATTGATGTTGAAATTGTGAAATTGGATTGATATTAATGAGGATGGTGGAGTTGGATATGTATTATCATTCACCTCTTCAAATTTGGAAAGTTTATCTTTATTGAGAATTGTGTATCTGTTTAGAAATATCTGTTTTGGGCTATCGGTGGAGGATAACTACGATTGTTGTAGAAATTACATGAGAAATAAGAGAATTAAAACTATTTTCTCATTCATTTACATTGAGCATTATCTTACATTTATACACTGGAAATGCTATTGTGTTTGAGAAAAAGAGTGCATTTGGGAAACATGTATTGTCTTGTTGAAATAAGTTGGCCTGAGTGTCCATAGTGAAAGTCCTAAAAACCATGTATATATATGGGTTTCGATCCCGCGGACGAAATATCCATAAAATGACAATAGTAGTGTTTGTATATCCTATGTTTACATTGGTGCCGGTTTACGGTTTCCCGTGGATGAATTTTCCGTGAAAGGTTGTATTATTTTTAAGATTCCTAGAGTGTGATTCATTGCCCTATTTTCTATTGTAAAAGAAATGATTTTTGAACCATGATATTAACTTAGCATTGCATGGTTTTGGAAAAAGACGTAAAATATTTTGGCACGAGCATTGCATATGCATTCACCTTATAGTTTTGTTAAGATTCATACATTGTGTTGGATTATTTCTACTGGGCTTTGGCTCACCCTATGTAGGAAAAACATTTCAGGTGCTGATGATATGCTTCCGCCAAGGCAATAGCTTGAGAAGACTTGGAGCGAGAGCTTCTTTTGTGTATTTATTTTTGTACAAGCCAAGGGCTTTAACTGTATTGGACTTGAGTTCGCTTTTGTTGTAACCAAGTATAGTCTTGGAAAGATGTAAGCCTTTAAGGCATTTCTTATTTGTTTAACTTTCATCATGTCTCTCTATTATGTCACGCCTTTGTAAAGCTCAATTGTCAATCAATGAAAGATAATCACTTTGTCATTGTGATAAATTATTTCAGGGTGTTACAACGGAGGAATACAAACACACCCTACACCATTTGGGAATGAATCCTCTCCATATTACTATCCTTCATATTTGTTAGTCCCATCTCGAGTCTACAATGATGATCCAAACAGTCTCTCTTGTAAATCTAATAATATTTTTTAAAATGGATGGCAAATATATGTTTAAACTTAAATTATCTATTTTATAAAATAAAATGTGATTTGTTCATTTATTCATCGATATCTGATGAAATTAGCTTTTTCATAATCAATTTTCACTATAAAGATTAATGAGATGAACAATTCAAATTATTATTATGAACCTAGAATAAAACTCATAAAATAAAATATAAAAAGTATAAACGACAATGACACATAGAAAAGCCATCCTGACAGAACTCACCTCGTTGTCATTCTTACTTAAACAATACCTGATGACTAAGAATTACTTAGAAAAAAAATTAGAATCCAGTGATAACTTTTTAAAAAAATTACAGAACCATAAAAAAAGAGAAAATTGTTAAAAAGTCTAAGGTAAGGAGGGTATGAGGCATTATGTGCAGTGGATATATTTTGTTGGTAAATGGTCTACATTTTGTGAAATAGTTTGGTAAAAAATCCTTTTATTGTTCTGAAAGACATTTTGTTTTTAATTTTATCCCTTAATTTATCTGTTGACTTTTCATTGACTATCTGTTCAAATTTATATCTATTTGTTAATTTTTTTATCTGTTCAAATTTGTCACGACCCAAACCCGCCTTTGTAAGTTTAGCGCCGTAATCGACCAGTAATCTGAGATTACCAAAGGCATTCATAACAGTAAACAGTAATGTGGCTGGCGAAAGCCAATAATAAAAAAATAATAATGTCCAATGAGCTGTTGGACTTACATGGGACAAATAACTTTCTATACTAAATACAGATATTCACAACAAAACATTTACATACCATCGGGAATTAAATCCCATTAACAAAATTAAACAAAACAGAAGATCTTAAACTAAGACTTCATAACATTATATCAAAATTGCAAAAGGATGAATTCGATATCACCTAAAACCCTAGACCCTTGACAGTTTGGAACCTCACAGTGAGACATGGAAGCTTGCTTGATAAAACAAGGTTCAGATTGACGCTACTAAGTCCTGTCTTGTGCTTGATCACCTACATACATATATAATCTGTGAGTTAGAGCCCAGTGAATAATCTCAATGCAAAGAGGTTAAATGAACAAGATCCATAACATAATAAATCAAACAATATTCTTAACATGATCATAGTATTTTCCTGATACTTGGCGCTGTACAATTCCAGAAGCATTTTTAAACCTTGACAAAATAACACACAAAACGTTCACGACGAAATGAAGCATTTGTCATGTATGGTCATCAAACCATTCAAAGTTACTTGCATTTCGTGACATAACCAATAGTACTGAACAAAATTAGCAAAACGACCAGCATGGATCGAGAACATAGGCAGAATGATCACAACGAATCGACATATACAGAATGATCACAACGGATTGACATAGACATAACGACCATAATTGATCAACTTAGACAAAACAACCACAACGGGTCGACGTAGACATAACAACCACTATGGATCGACATAATCATAACGGAGATTTCTAAACATTCAAGCATGTGTTCATGGGTGTCACATTCGATAATCAAAAAGGAGATCTCATTCATTCTTATAAAAATCTCATTTTTGGAAACATATCGTATTGTACACAATTCAGAGTTTCAAAAAATATCTTAACGGTTCCAAAGTTCTTAATAAAAAACTTATTGTATCAAACATTTCATAACAAAACATTGGTTTCACAAATTATTGGATAACATAGTCATTTTCAAAGTAATTCATATAGGAAAATATCTTTACAAAGACATTACTCATAGTGCCTGGTTGGTCAATACTCCTCGTGCAAGTGTCATGCACAGCACATTCAAGCACAACGTCGCTAAACACATTTCATTCATTCATTCAGTTCGTAACCTACTCGGTTATTTGGTTACTTCATATTCGTTCTTTACTTTTTTTTATGTTCATGAAATGCATATGCATATGGAAAACACTTGAAAACCATGCAAATAGAGGCTCGAAAATTAGAAAAATAGACAGAAAAACAGACTGAACATGCCTTTTTCGCCACACGTGCGGTGGCCTAGGCTGCTCGAGCAGTCTGGGTGAAAAACCAATTCGAAAATCTACTGATAGTGAAGCTCTTCTCTTTTTCAAATCCAACTTTAGTTTCATGAAAATCAAGGCCCAAAACACATAAAAACAACTTGATTTCAACATATCTAACTTCAAATAGAAAACATAATTCCAAATCAAACTCAAGTTGTTAAAAGAAAGATCAAATGCAAAAATAGAAATGTAAAGTCATAAAACATGAGGGTTTGAGTTCCAATCCTTCAAATTTCATAAAGTTTCCTCTTACTCCTCACAAATCATGCAAGGAATCAAGTGTTTATATGCTAAGATATTAAGTTCTTTCTTCCAATCCTTCTCTTTAAGGTTCTTACAATGAATTCTCAACTTCTTATATCATCCCAATTTCTATGATTTCATGGGTAATAACTTAGATTCATGAATTTAGAGGCAATATTCTTACCTTAGATGGGTGATTTGATGAGGATTGCTCAATTTTCCCTTTATTCACCTTGAACCCTAGAGTTCTCTCACTTTCTCTTCCTTAAGCTCTAGAACTCTCTCAAGTCTCTCTACAAAAATAGCTAACTCTATAATTCCTTCTCTTATTTGTTGACTTGGCTAAAGAATGGTTTAGGCACTAATAAATTCACTAATCTTAAGTTTAAATTAATGACTCAAAGTCACTTAATTAATTCCTTTCTCATCTCATACTACTTTAATACATACTAAATTTATCCACGCCACTGTGAATCAGGCTCAAATTGCCTATTCCAAATATTTAATTTTTAATCTTATGGTTTATTGATTCAGACAGGTTTATTTCTCATTTCTATCCATCTGTTCTCATTAATTCAATATAATTAACACATGACACAAAGAACACATGACACATATAACACATGGCACATAAATTTGCATATAAATACATAATTAAGGCAAATCACATAATTTAACAATAAATCAAGGATGCGGTTGTTATAAAATTTATATATATCTGTTGAAATTTTTTAGCTATCTGTTCAAAATTTTCCCTTTATCTATTCAAATATTTGTTCAAATTTTATTATCTATTCAATTTTTTTCTCTGAATTCAATCTGTCTAAATTCTATTTGTTCAATTTTTATTTTATCTTTTATCTGTTGAAATATGAAGCTAAACAAACTTGTATCTATTGAGCTAAACTAATCCTTATTTGTTACAATATCAAGTCAAACTAAACCCTATCTATTCAAATTTCTATCTATTGAGCCAAACTAATCCCTATTTGTTCCAATATGTTTCATCATCATCATCATTATCATCAACAACAACAACAACAGCAGCAGCAACAACAACACATCTGAACAGATAAACACACAACCAAAAAAATAAAAGAGATACAGATAGAGAGATATACAAAGGATGAAAGATCATCCATCTATGTTCAACAATAACAACAACTATGAACATATCTAAACTTGTTCCTGAAAGTGACGTAAATATGACTCTGTTTAACAAAAATAATCAAACTTGTTCATGAAATTCCTTCTACTATGTGTAATATTGCTTTATTTGATTTGCACTCTCACTGTATTTTCAAGTTCAACTATTTACAAATGTATCTCATCTTGCTTTGCAATAAGGGTGCTACAATACTTTGTTTAGTTATGGATCTATATTTCCTAAAAGTAAATGCTTGTTCAAGTTACAGAGCTTAGGTGATTTTGGAGGAATTTGAAAAAAAAAATGGAAAGAAATGAAGAAATAAAGGGAAAGATAAGAGTGGCGGTGGTGGAGGCGAGAATCAATTAGATGGTGGTGGCGACGGAGTTGGCGAAGGGAGGAGTGAAGGTGGTGGTATACAAGAATGAAGAATACTTGAGTGGCCATACGTGGATGATCATCGTCGATGGCGTGGACTTGGACTTGGGCTTTATAGTCTTCAACCTCAACTGCCAAACAAGAATAATCATGAAATAAATTCCATAAAATGAATGTAAGTGGTGAAATAAACGATCAGGATTTGAGAGCTACGATAGATTATTGGATCGGTGGTAGATCAGCTCCCGACGGTGACGAGGACGAGGACGATCACTGTTAACAACAATGGAGTCCGTCAGTAGAGAGGGAGGAGAGCAGAGAGAGAGAGAGAGAGAGAGAGAGAGAGAGAGAGAGAGAGATAGTAGGGTTTGGTTTGGAGAAATGTAGAGCCTTCGTGCTCATCCAAAACCACCGGCGGCGCCATCACGTCTACAAATAGTAAGTAGAGAGAGATGGGCTAAGAATTAGGGTTTGAAATGAGTGTATACTATATAAAAGCTTGTCCTTATGGACAAAGTGTTTCAATGCCTAAACATACAGACAAAGAAAATTTAAAATTAGATTTAACATTATAATTATTAAATTTTATTGCTTTGTAATTTTTTCTTTTTAAAGCCTACTTGTTATTTGGGAGAATTATTGACACGATATCAGTAACAAATTTTTTTACAAGAAATTGAAAATTATTATAAATATAAATAATTAAAATCATAAGTTTTAAAAAAAATTTAAAAAAAAGGTTGTGTTTAGTAGAATTTTCTAAAATTAATTCTACCATTGCATTCTAATACTATGTTTGGTTTGAGTTTTCAAATCATGATTCCAAATCAATTTCAAAATACATTTTGAAAACATGTTTGGTAAAGTAAACAATTTTTGAATTTTTGGTCTACTCGATCGTTTGACCGGCTGACCAGAACAGTACTTTTTTTTGCCAATCGCCACTTGTTATTTGGAAAAAATAATAATTTATATTTGTTTTTGATATTTTTTAAATATAGAAATTATTTTTTTAGATCAAAATGACAAATTATTTTTTTGAATTGAATTTTAAAAAGAGTTTAGTTATGAGTTTTGAATATAATTTTCAATAGAGTGTTGAGTTGTGTGTTTGGTTATGAGTTATAAATTTTTCAATCAAATTTTGAAAACTCTTGTAAAAACTCATAACTAAACAACTTTTCTTATTTTATATGTCATATCAAAAATTCAAAACTCTTTTTAAAATTCATAACCAAACAAATTTTCTTTTTTCAAATCATAATTCCAAAACTCACAAACTTAAAATACAACTCTATTTTCAAATCATAATTTTAAAACTCTTCCAAACACTACCTAAGGCCGTGTTTGGTGGAGTTTTGGAAACATGATTTCACACTTTGGTTTGAGTGCGATGTTTGGTTTGAATTTTCAAAAATTGACTCCACAACTACTTTTGAAAACACGTATACTCGATTATTCTCCCGAACGTCCCCTAGGACGTTCGGTTGGTTGATCGGAACAGTGTTTGTTTGTTTTTTATTTTTTTTAGGCAATTGGCACCTGTTGTTTTTATATTTAAAAAAAAAATATTTTCTGAATTTTTAAAAAAAATTTATGAATTTTGAATAGAATTTTGAATTATATGTTTGGTTATGAGTTTTAAGTTTTTAAATCAAACAATTTTTCTAATTTCATATGTCACATTAAAAATTCAAAATTATTTTCAAAACTCATAACTAAACAAATTTTTTCTTGTTAAATCATAATTTCAAAACTCATAAATTCAAAATACAACTCTATTACCAAATTATAATTCCAAAGTTCTACCAAACCCTACGGTGTTCCTGCATCCACTCAGTGTTAATCTCCCTTGTTATTTTGCCAAGAGAAATGTTAGGGATCATGAAATTTTTTTCATGAAAATGATCATGAAAGATTTGTGACCTTTAGATTACCTTGATTAGTGTGTGGTACTTTATTCTAAGTGTAATCCAAAAGTTACAAATTTTTCATGATGATTTTCATAAAAGACTTTTCATGATACCTAGCATGACTGTTTTGCCAATTACTTATCGTGACTCTTGACGTGGGTCTCATGTCACCGCACCATATAAAACCCCCCAATTTCGCACAACTGCCTAGCTTGCTCCAACGTTCTCAACGGCTTCACTTCACGTCCAGTCCTCTCAACTCACAACACACACATACACACAGAGTTCTCAAAATTCATAATCTCTTCAGCGAACCATCAACTTCCATATAACTCACCAGTATTCAATTTCGATTCCAAAATGAAGCGTAAGGTTCAAGCAGTACAGTACTCGAAGAAGCTTCGATCGAGACTTCCTCGTCGCCGACGTTCGCAAATCTCTCCGATTATCTGTTCAAACGTAAAGCCACGCTCGATTGCTTTTCCGGTCGATTCGAGTGCTTCTTCACACTTGACGAGAGAAGTTTCGTGCGATTTGAGCAGAGTTTCGGTGAATAAGCCGAGACCTCACCTGAAGAAGCGAGGTTTGGAGGAGATTGGTGGTTTTGGAGAGAATGAAGAGTTTCGGAGAGTTACAAGGTCGTATTTGAGGCAGAGAGAAAATGAGAGGAAGGAGGTGGAAAAGAGACGTGTTGGAGATGGCGTGGTGGAGATATCGGAGTCCTCTTGCGTTGAGTCGTGTTCTGGAGTGAAGGCTCGAGAGATAAATTCGAAGTCGAAGAGAACGAGTGGTAAAGGAGCTGGAAATGCGAAGGAATTTGGAAGAATTGAAGAGTCTGGAGCTACTACGAAATCTGAGGTCTCGTGCGTACAACAATTCTCCGGCGAATTTTCCAGGAAAATTTCGAAGGTTGGAGGAGAGAAAGCCAAAGGAACCGAGAATTCACTTGAAATTAAGGAGAATAAACTAGTTTTGTTCTCAGATAAAGCGAACAATGACGGTGAAAACAGAGTTCCGAGAGTTGAATTGTTTGAAGTTTCACGGAATTATGCTGAGGCGAATCTCACAGATTCGAATTCAGGATTGGCTATTGAACAGAAATCGGAGCTCAATGCAAACGATTTGAATCTCGCTTGCTCAGAGTGTCTCTGTAATGAAGCTGAATCGGACTATTCATCAGCATTTTCTGATCTCCAATCGGAGATTTTCCAGGAAAGTTCAGAACTAGAATTCTCAGACTACACTCCGTCCGTATGGTTCGAATCTGGAAGCGAGTTTTCGGAGCGATCAGTCGGTGACGAAAATCCAACGCCTACATTCTCATTATTCCTCCAGTACGCTCAACAATTCTGTAAGTCAACCTCCGCTTTAGGCTCCAAAATCTCTACACTTTTCGATGAAGAGCACTCTGATGAATTCACAGTAAGTTTCTCCAGAACTTTTTGAATTTCAAACCTTTTATCAAACTAATGTGTATGTATGTTTATATGAGTTATAGATTTGTGTTGTGGTTTCGATTTTTAGCCGTTGAGGTTTGAAGACAACGAGTACGAAAGGAGCTACCAGATGTTCAGAGACAGAGAGAGGAGACAAGTGTACGTACACGACTACACGGAGGAATACTGTTCCACGACGGAGCACGGCAAACTTGTCATCCAGCAAAGGCTACATATGGTCCACTGGATCGTTGAGGTTAGTTCTTCTAGCATTTTTACTCGCCATTGTTGCAAGCAATTACTCGTTCATGGAAGATCGGTTGCTGAAGAGTTGTGCTCATAACACTCTTTTATTAATTAAAATAGTAATGTTGCATTTACAATTGAGTTTGTTAATTTGGTAGAGAGAGAGAGACTGAATGAAGTGTATATTGATTATGTTCAGTAATACACAAAGAGAAGCTCACTTTCTTTTATAGAGAGGAGAGTGTTGTACATAGGATACTAAAGGTACCGAAAGCAGAAATAATAAACATTTGCTTTACTTTACATGTATATAATATATGTTAATGTATGACAGCTATATTTACACTAACAGTGTTAATCATAATTTAAATGAGATTTGTTTAATAATGCATTTTATTTTATTTATTAGTTGAAAAAGTCATTTACTTTAAATAAAATCTATCGCATTTTATTCAGACCAATGTAACAAAATAGCTTTCACTCATAGCCTCATATGAACTGAATGGTCACGATTTGTGCAATTTTTTAGTGAAAACTGATATGTCATGCATGCATGTGTTTTCCTCGTATACATAACGCTACCAGACTACTTGCACTCTTTCACACAGTCACGCTTGACAGGTTTCACTTCTCTTCTATTGGCTTACGGTGCACTTCTCATGTTCACCAACCAAAACTAAACTGAATGGCCAATGCCCTCGTTAGGGATTGTGCTGTGATGTAGTTTCTTTCATTTCTTTTTATTTTTTTATTACGATAGTGTAGTTCCTTGGAGAAATTGCATATTTTTATGGTGGTGTCAACCTTTTATACGTATGGTATAAGTTTTTACCATAGTGTAATTATTTGGAAGAATAACTTAACAGTCAAATAGTAAAAAAAAACTTACGCAAATATGGAGGGGTGCCATAGGTTCACTTACATCTCTCGTGCTTTATAATTTTTTTTTCTATGGCCCACTGTCAACTAATTCTCCTAATTATTTTAAGATTGTCCTATCTATTTGTAATTTTTCCTAATTTCTTTCTTTGGTCAGTTTGATAGAAGCGGTTGAGTTGAGGTAGTGAACTGGGGCTTCTATATCTAGGGAAAAAAATTCAATACTGGAGTAACATAGATGGCATTGATTATGTGATACTTTTGGCTAATGAAAAATTATAATATATATAAAGTGGGTCATTATTTGTCTTTTAACTATTCAATGAAAGTGAGTCAATATGTGTCACTTTGTAAGATTTTTTGCTAGGTGATTAATTTGAAGCAAAACATAGACAATACCATATGAAAATGCTGAACTACTAAATAATTACTCTTAAATCTATTCGAAATATTTCACTCTATACAATCAATAAAACAACTCAAATGAGTTTTTTTGAGAACTAGTTATTTTAATTGACTTTTTAATTTTTTTACAAAAAGACATACAGGAAAATAGAGAAATAGTTGATTTTTTGGTAGTGGTTTTTTTTGCTAAAAATGTTAGTTCCCAAACTTTGTTTGGGAAGGGCTAATATAAAAAAAAAAAAAGTCAAAGTCACTACCTAGTACCAAAAAGGAAACTATTCTCTTTATTTTTTTTTACGTCTTTTTATACTTTTTATAAGAAGCCAAAAAGTTAATTAAAATAATCAATTTTTAAATGATCTATGAGGCAGTTGTACCTTATGAGATAAATTCTTATACAACATGTGTACGGAGAAATTTTAGCGTAGCCTTAATACTAACATTTGGATTTTTTGTTTTTAAAAATTTATTTACCATTTTATGCTATTAGATGCATGACAAGATATTATTATTATTATTATTATTATTATTATTATTATTATTTAAGGATTAAGTCGAAATAAGAATCCAATCATAAATATTTATATAGACATAATAATAACAAATATGATAAAACTAGTTATCAAGAGATCTTCAAATCACATGTCATCCTGAATATGAATAATTAATAATTGAAAATAGTGTATTTCTGCCGTATTAGATGTGTGACAGTTACTTGCCTCAAGCACTAATTTAGAAATTTAGTGATATACTGCTTTCAAATCAATAAGAATAGTCGCATGATAACACCAATTTTGGATTAATAAAAACATTAGTCACATATCAGGTAAAGATAGTTTGATTTATCTTCATTGGTGCTAAGTGAAAAATAAGACCGGTCTCACACATATTTTGCACAATGAGATTGAATTTAGTGAAAACCCTATGGTTTACAGACAACAATTCAAAGGCTGACAACTCAGAAAATCACTCAAAGTAGATGGGGTTCCACCCTGTTTTAATTTTAGTAAAAGTCACCAAGCGATACGCTAATACCACTACAAGAATTTACACAATTGCCGACCACTTTTGCCGACCAAAAAAATTTTTGTCGCAAAAATTTTTTTATTGCCGACCAAAAGTAAATTTCGTAGCTAAAAATTGATTTTTTTACCGACTAAAATTTTTTGTCGCAAATAAGTAATTTTTTGCGACCAAATTACTTTGATTGTCGCCAAAAATCTGGGCGGGAGAATGAAATTGGAAGGGAGCTGTGTTTGCTATTTTAGCGACTAATAGCAATTTCGTCGCTGATACCAAAACGACGTCGTTTTGGTATCAAAACTCATTACCCGACTAAAGTTTGGTAGGGGATAACTTTACTATTTCAAACACAGATAAAAAACAAATCCGCGCCTCTTTCACACCTCACACGAATTCGATCAAAGCTCAGTCGCAAGAAATCACCTCACCTTACCATCAACCTTGCCGTCCGCCGTCATCGCCTCACCTTACCTTACCATCAATCTCATAGTCAAACACAAGTCGAGGGTGTTGCTGATGCTTTCATTTGTGATACCGACGAAGATGAATTCATTGAGGACGATGATGAGCAAGAAGAAGACGACTTTGACATTGTTTGACTATATAAATCATGACATAGAACCTTGATGTATTTTTACATACTGTTTGAGGACATACTACAACACTTTTTGTTATATATGTTGCTGCTGTGCTGTCCGTTTAGTTGGAGAGTTTGGTCTAATATTAACCTGTGAACTGCTGCTCAGGTTGTTGTTCTGTTTTGGTGCATTTGATTTAGAGTGTGTTCTGTGTTGTGTCTGATGTAGTGCCTGTTCCTGATTGTGTCTGCTGTGTGTCTGGCTGTCTGCTGTGTGTCTGCTGTGTGTCTGGCAGTGGTTGTCTTCTCTGCCTGCTCTGTTTTGGTGATATGTTTTGGTGCTTGGAAGGGCTGCTTAGTGCCTCATCTGGTTTTTTTTCATGGCAGTGCTGTAGTGCCTAATATTTCTGGATTTTCTGGCTTTATTTGCGTTGTTAGCTTTGTGTGTTGGTCTCTCACCAACTAGGAGGTTGGAGCTTGTTATACCTCCAAGCTCCTCTTTATGGATGTACTTATTCATATATTTCATCAATAAAGTCTTCTTTTTGCCGATCAAAAACCAAAAAAATAAAATGTCATCAATATCACTTGCAAATTTATGTATCACTGGATTAATATATATGTATGAAATTAAGATTTTCATGGATGTTCATTTCTTAGTTATTTTATTTGTTAATTATTACTGTTGACGTATATGTATGTGTTCACATTAAAATTTGATGCTTCTCCATGTGCTCATTGTGCACTTGTCATTTGATTATGTTAAAATGTAACAGAATGCCTCCTGCAAAGAAGATGCGCCGTTTACCACCACCAAAGAGGGCATTACTTGAACCCTACTCACCCTCGAGCGAAACATGTACACCTTATCTTGAAGGTCTTGCAGCAGATGGATTTGAGCCTATTGGACCATCTCTGTCTCAAATTAATGTGTTGTCAGGATCTGAGACTATTGCACCATCGCCGTCTCAAACTAATGCACCACATGGATTTGAGATTTGTGAAGCGTCTCTAGATGAAACGCAAGCACCGTCTCCTCAAAGTCAAACAAGTGGCGCAGGTAATTAAATATGTTTCATCTACCTTCAATGTATCTATTGTTTATATTTTTACATTAGTAAATACACTCATATCATTATCAAATATGTAGGTGCATCTTCATCAAGGCGAGTGCGGGGACCAACAGTTGGAAAAGCAACAGCAAAAAGAGTTGCCAACAATAATGGAAACAAGCTCCACATTCCAATCACTGAGACATTCAATGCATTCGAAGGTGTCCTAGCGACCCCAGGAGCTAATGAGATTGGCATTCAGATTAGGAGGATGTGCCCCATTCAAGGCGTTAAAAGTTGGACTATTGCTGATCCTGCGACAAAAGGGGCTGTTGTACAAGCTGTCCGGGTATGATTTAATTTCTTTCATAGTATGTGTGGATTATGGAAGAAGTGCACTTTTCATGTGCATGTAGGATGGGAATTTGTTTTAATTGTTGGTTATGAAAGCTTGTCATACATAGTAAAACTCTGCATATCTCGTTTCACAAAAATTTTACCTATTAGATTGCCATTCTAATATTCATGATTCATAATGGTAATCATGGTACCACCTCAGGAATCGTAGGGCAGAGAAACAACTGAATTATAGGGTGTGAAGGAATTATGAGCACTGTATTGAGTTAGTCAAAAAGTATTCCCATTTTTTGTGTTAAGGAATTATGATCTGGTGTTCCCAAAAAAATGGGAATACTTTACAGACCAAGTTACCCAAAAAATCTGGTACCTGCAGAACATCTGAACAAGGCACTGCTGCAACGTACAATATGATATTTTTAAATTTCACCCATTGGTTTTTGTTTTGTGTTTTTCTATATGTTTTGCATATTTGAGTAGAAGTAGTGAAGTGCTGGCTTGTGAGGTCCACTTCTTGACTATAAAATAGATGGCCTGTGTTTCTGCATATGGCATCATACTGGGTGCATCATCAAAAAATAAAGTGCCATCTATAATTACATAACAAATAATTTCATCTAACAAATCCTTCAACTACAAATGCATAACAAATCCTTCATGTATATATGCTTTTATGTGGGAATTAATTTTGATCATAAAAATTAAAACTTAACTCACATGAAGATGGCTACTATAAGTTTAGATCAAGCTTGAATTAATTTTGCAATGACCTACTCAAGCTTCTCAGTAGACTTGCCCTACTTGATACTTCATGCAATACTTTAAAAATTGTCATGATGGCTAAAGGTAATGGTTGGCCATGGCAAGTTATTATCTTACTTCGATGATGATTCCAAGATGGTGTAGCTCTAGTAGATTTTTGGTCCCATATGTTAAAAATTACTGAGGTTTTTTTGTTTTTTTTAAAAAATTGAAAATTCACATGGTTAAGTTGTTGTACTTTGGGAAGGATTGTTGTTTGGTAAAAGTAAAACTGTTTAGGTTTTTAGCTTGTTTGTTTTTTCACCTTCAAAATAGGCTGAAAAGCTAAACTTAACTTTTATGAAGCTGTGTTTTTCAATGCTACTTTTAAGCTGAAAAAAAAAAAAACAATGTTGCCCAGTGTGAGGTAAAAATATTCAAGTTTGAATTACAAAAAATTAGGCTAAAAAAGCCCCAAAAGCTGGCCTTTATAGCCTAAAAAGCTAAGGAAGCAGCCCTTTAAGCCGGTAACAAAATGTCATTCAACTTTTACGAGTTGATCTCTATCTACTCAATCTTGGAATCAAGTTCAAGTTCGACCAATTTTTACACAATGCATTTGGTAATGAAAGTTGATTGAGTTGCTTCTAGGACAATAATGCATTTGGTAATGAAAGTTGCTTGTATCTCTGTCAAGGGAAAACCAGCCAAAAAAAAAAATGCAATTCGTCCACAGATAGAGATTACATCTTTGCATGGGGGATCAAGCAAGTTTGATCCTGTGACACATTTAATTGTCAAGCTTTGCCTTCTGATGAAAAGTGCAAGAATCAATTTTGATTTTCTAGCGCTGGATGAGAAATATAATTCTCTCAAGTATAGTTTGTTATGACAAGATCAACCTTAATCTCCTATCAATTTGTTACTCCTAATTTTAGTTTTAAGTTATGTTACACAAATGTTTTTGCCAAGATAGTTTGGGACATAAGTGAGTAGTTCTGTTTCCTGTACATAATGAGATGGAGTTGAGGCTATTGGAAGGAGTAAACCAGGTTGACTTTTTGACTAACCTATTTACGAGTGGGTTATTATCTTCAGGTGGGCACATTTTTTTTTGGGTAAATTGCTCTCTAAAGTATTCCCAGTTTTTTGGTGTTAAGGAATTATGATCTGCTGTTCTGTGGCTGGTTAGTCTTGTTTGAACTATCTTTTAGTCTATTTGGCTTGCTGACTCGTCAATTTCAATGAACATAAAAATAACTGATTAATATATAGGAGGTAAACATGTCAATTTCAATGAACATAACTTTACAAAATCAATACAAAAGTAAATGATTAATATTTAGTGAAAAGAAAACTAGATTTTAATATTGATCATGTGGCTTGGAAGAGACATGATTGTTAGGGTTTCTTATAAAAAAAACCCAAAAGGAAGAAAATTAGACATTCATGATTGAGAAAATTATGATCAAGAATGTATTCCAGCCTGATATAACATGAACAACATATCAAGAGAAAACAATATACCGAGCATATATTATGTGTACCTATGTGCATATATACATCTATGATTAAATGCATAGTGTATGCAAAGCTACTTAACTAATGCATTTTCTTCTTTCTTCCTCTTCCTCTTATTTTTCTTTTTATTTATTTATTTATTTATTATAATCTTTTCCTGTCATCAAAATGAACTAGTGCATATTTAGTATGTTCATTTTGTAGGCACGTGAAACTGATAGGCATTTCTCAACCACTCTCTCTCTGCTATCCATTCAGTATGCATATTTAGTATCCATTTTTTTATTTTTTAAATTTTAATTTCATTCTTTTCATAAGTCATTTTTTACACAGGTATTGTGTTCTTTGTTTACAAAGTTGTGACTATCATTCATAGAAAAATTACATATCTAGCAATTTTTCCTTTACGTTATCGCATTTTTCAGGAAATATTATGAAATCTGATATTTCTATTACTTATGGGGTCTTCATGTTTACTTTTCTCGTCTTCATGGTCAAGTTCATAGTCCATCAACACTCATGCACTCAAAAAAAAAAAATTGATTGTTGCCATTGCTTGATCCTTAGGAATGTGTTTTGTTGTGGATGTGGGTTTTTGCAGTCCTTGGGAGGACATGTTTAGAGATTGGTTTTTTTCTTGCCCAGGAGTTGATAAATTTTGCACCGAAGGTTTATGAAGTGAAGTTCTTTCTTTAAAAATAAAGTTAAATTTTTCACCTAAGGTTTATGAAGTGATTTTCATTTTTTTAATGTGTTCTTTCTTTTATGAAGTGATGTTCTTTTTCATTAAATTTTGCACCTCGTTGTAATTACATATCACTGTAACTTCATAATTTTCAGCGTTCACATTACATAATTGCAAGTTTCTTATTTGGTTTGCATTGATTATAGGATAAATTTGAAATAGGGGATAATTATGAGGACAATGCACTATCCCAGCAAGTTGTGGAAAAGAAGTGTAACGTGTTACATAAAGATTGGAAGTGCAGAATGAAGAAGAAATGGGAGAAGCTTGTGGATGCGGGAACTAATCCCTATGCTCATCCATACAAAGGAATCAGATTAGATGATTGGAAGTATTTGATTGACGAAGTATGGTTAGATCCTGCAAACAAGGTATGTTATGATTTAGTTATATAATAATAATGTATTATTCACAAGCTCTGTGAAATCATATAGAATGAAGGATCAAATATATTTTACAAAACATGGAAAGTATTTGACCACCTTCACAAGGCTTCTTAGTACTGTTATCATTGTTTAACTATATATGTCACAAACCTGTACAATGTGGATTTTTGTATGTAACCATGAGCCAAAATACAAAAAATGACTTTGTACTTTAACTATATATGTAATAAACCCGTACAATGTGGATTTTTGTAGCCTCGCTACGACGCCGGCAAAAATAATAGGAGCAAGCTACCCTACAATCACACAAGTGGGTCGCGATCTTTTCCGGCAGCGATGAGTATTGCGGTGAGATGTATTTCGTTGATTTTATTAACTGTATCCACACTTATTTCACGAATTCACCATATTAATGAAGGAGTGTTCTTTTTGGTGTTTGGCATATCACAGGTGAAGGAAAATGGTGGATTGTTGCCAGATCTCTGTAATTTCTACAAGAACACTCATCAAAACAAGAGGACAAAACAGTGGATTGATCCTATATGCGGTGATTTACATGCAAGTATTCCAATCATTTGGACACTTATACATGCAACTTTTGTGTTTGTCTTACACTAACAATATTTATATTTTACAATTATAGGAGCAAATGACAAGGGTGCGGGATGAGTCTATCGAGGCTGGAACGCCAATGAGGCAAGAGGATATATCAAGAGTGGTTCTTGGTAAGAAGAAGGGATACTTGAGAGGATTTGGGGTTGGACCAAAGCCGTCTTCTTGTGATTCTGGGTTCTCTGCTGCATCACAAGCACGTGACGAGCAATTGAAAAGGCTTACGTCCGAGTTGGAGATACTGCGTGCAGAGCAGCAGAGCAACCGTGAGGAGCAACAAAAAAAAGAAGGGGAGCAACAAATGAAAGAGGTAGAGAATACAAGACAACGTGAGGAGATGCAGCAGCAGCTTTTTGGACTTCAGAGCATGTTGGCGCAAGTTTTGGAAAATCGCAATCCACTAAATTCTCGACAATAGATAGTCATGGTAATTGGTAAGTGTGTTAAACCATATTTGAATTTATATGGCAGCAGTACTCAACAGATCTGTTGCTGTGTAACACAGTGGCAGCAGTACTAAACCACATTGTTACGCAGCAACAGAGCACAATTTCTAAATCTGCTGCTGATGAAGACATATATAGCATACACAGCTTGTGATCTGGCTGGATGGTCTGCCCCTCTATTGACCCTCTATTGATTGCTTGGAATTAGTGTGGGTCTGCCCCTCTTGATTTCTATATTGGGAATTGTTATTTATTTTCCTTTGGTGGTCTGCATGATCTGTCTGCCTTCAGCAAGATCATCTGATCTGTCTGGATGAAGACATAGCACACAGTAGTGTGGGTCTGCCCCTCTCTATTTCACAGAAATTGCAAAAGTGCACACTTTCTGTATAGAAATTTCCAAGTCTTCTTCATTTTTAAATATTGTGAAATTTCTAAATTTCTAATGCTACACATTAGAAAGTCTCCCAAAACATACATTACAAAAAATAAATCATGGTTTGTGGGCCTTATTAAAGATAATATAGTACTGAGAACACCATACATTCTGTTGAATGTCAATTTTAGTGTTTGTATTTCTTTTGATGGAATATGATCTTCAGTTGGTGATGTCAAATGGCTTGTTTACAGAAGAGAGAATACAAATTAATAGTCAACTATATCTGGTGGTGACTATCAACACCAATTTATAGTTTGTATTTATATTAGGAGCCTTCATAAGCATTGGCAATATGCTATTTCATCAGAAGGCTTCTGAAAAGCTGTTTTATAAAACAGGAGTTATTGACAATATGGATTGAAATTTAATTCACATGAAAGGTTCATTGAGGGGCATAGGAGTTATTGACAATATGGATCAATTTCAGTTGCCATGTTGGTTTCTGTTGTGTGGCACTATATTGGATCTGGAATGGTGGAGGTTTCAATTTATTCTATAGACATAAGAATGCGCAAGTTTTATTTACAATTTGATAATGATAGTAATATAATTTGCTAATGTGACCTTTGTTTTTCATGGACATTTTTCATTATTTGGCTAATTTTACCTGACATTATTTCTCTTTTTTTTTTGTGGTACAGATGGATGACCTCGTGCACAAAGCTCAATTGTACAGGACAAATTGGCACTTTTTGTTGTTTTTGAAGGATTAAATATTTTTGTATAGATGTATATGTCAAATATTAGGGGAGACTAGTAGTTATATTTTTGGATACACTACTAGTTATATTTTTGGATGGGTGTATAGAAAATATTTGGTAGACTAGTAGTTATATTTTTGGGTTGATGTACATGGATAAAAATTTAAAACATAATAACAAGTACGTGTTATGTTTTAAATTTTTATGCTAGATGAAATATGTAGTTTGGAATTATTTGTGGATGTAAACTTATAATAGTTGCTGACTTTAATTAAACATGTTCAGAAATGGTTGTTAAAATTAGTGTTGTTGAATGTTGATGATTCAATTTATTTGTTGGTTTGAATGATTTTTGCAAATTACAGATTGTATTGAATAAATTGGATGGATTATTATAATTACAGGTTTATTTTGTTGGATGTTGGTCGCAAAATGTGACAATTGGCGACCGTACTAATTTTGGTCGCAGAATGTCACAATTGGCGACCAAAATTTTTGGTCGCGAAATGTCACAATTGCCGACCAAAAATTTTGGTCGCGAAATGTCACAATTAGCGACCAAACTAATTTTAGTCGCAGAATGTGACATTTCGCGACCAACATTTTTGGTCGCGAATTGTCACAATTGGCGACAAAACTAATTTTGGTCGCAAAATGTCACAATTCGCGACAAAGATTTTTGGTCGCGAAATGTCACAATTGGCGACCAAACTAAATTTGGTCGCAGATTGTCACAATTGGCGACCAATATTTTTGGTCGCGAAATGTCACAATTGGCGACCAAACTAATTTTGGTCGCAAAATGTCACAATTGGCGACTAAGAAATTTGGTTGGCAAAAGGCGATTTTTCGCGACCAAAGTGTTTTAGCGACAAAATGGATTAGTCGCAGTAAATATATATTTAGCGACCAACAATTTAGTCGGCAAATGAAACTTTTCCCGACCAACGAAAAATTTGGTCGCGAATTACTTTCCGCGACCCTCAATTGGCGACCAAACTAGCGACCAAAAAAATTGGTCGCGGATGACTTTTGCCGACCAAAAATAGACTTTTAGCGACCAAAAATTTTGTTGCTAAAAGTGTTAATTCTTGTAGTGTACTGTAAGTCACTAGCGAATTGCGGGTAGTCCTCTTGTTGAAGGGGGGCAGCTCATTTGAACTATAATCCAGCCTATGTGGTTAACCATAACTCTGAAAATGTTGATTGAAATTTTAGATTTTCATACTTGTTTTATGTTATGCTGATTGATATTTTAGCTTTTGCACACGCTTTCTTCTTTTCTTTCACTTCTGAATGGATATGTGATACGCTAATACTGTGAGTCACTAGCGAATTGCTGATTGATATTTTAGATTTTCATACTTGTTTTCTATTATGTTGTTTAGGATATGTGAATGATTTCTTTTTCTCTTTCTTTTCTAGGAGGCAAATTTTGACATAATTGCGACATTTAGAAAGTTACATCAACGAACTGCTCCTTGCTTCACATTGATTACTAATTGACTTGTCCATGGTATAAGCAGCAATCTACCACAAAAGAGCTTCAGAAGGAGACAATGTTCCTAGGCATTAGCCTTCTGGACCGATTCTTGAGTAAAGGATTTTTCAAAAACAAGAGGAGCCTTCAAATTGTTGGAATTGCCTGTCTAGCATTGGCCACCAGGATTGAGGAAAACCAGCCCTTCAACAGGTAACAGTTTCATTTTATTTTGCATTATTTTTTGGCAAAAACGGGTGATATATGACAGTCCTAATGTATTATTATTCCCGCATTTTATTTTGGATTATACTTCGAGAAATTAGGTAAAAACAGAGTGAAATTCCATCTCAAGCTCATGTGAGCTTCTGATAATGACTTAACTGGATGATTCAATCAATAATTGCTCTTCTTCTGCATCATAATCATTACTATTATCGTTAAATTCATTGAAATACAGAAGTAGATTAGAGTTCGTCGCTGCTTAGATTATGAGGATAGAATTCAACTTACTGTAATTTTTCTTATGGTTTGTTCCAGTGTGAGAGACAGGAAATTCAGTGTAGAAAGCAATGTATACAGCAGATGTGAAGTGGTAGCTATGGAATGGCTGGTGCAGGAAGTCCTCGATTTTCAGTGCTTTTTGCCAACCATCTACAACTTCTTATGGTATGCCCTTTCTGTCCATGGTATCATTAATACAAGTGCAATGTGAATGTTGCATTGTCTACATGAAAACATACACTCAATTGACATCTATACTCTTCTTCCCTACTTAATTATGGATATTTTGCTATGATGAGACAGGTTTTACCTGAAAGCTGCAAGTGCAAATGAAGTGGTGGAAAAAACTGCCAAGTACCTAGCAGTGCTAGCGCTCCTGGGTCATGAACAGCTGTGCTACTGGCCATCAACTGTTGCAGCTGGGCTCGTTATTCTTGCCTCTCTCTCAGCCAATCAAGATGCATCATGCAATCGTGTCATGGAGGTATAGATACAGCACATAATTACATAAAACCTTTCAGTGATTACTGCACTTGACATAAAGCTGATTGGATCCATTGCCCATGGGCTAATGGAGTATTTTGACATCACAAAATGAAATCATTGATATATGATCCCAAAACATTTCAAATGGTTCCTTTTGTTTTCTCACAAAATTTCATATGACTCCTTTCTAAGTTTGGATAGTATCTTACTCAAAATTTTAAAATATTAGATGCTTAATTGATGATACCCTTGCCAGTCTTAAAGATGTATACTTCTTATAACTTGATGACTGTTCTATGTCCATCAGATAGCTGAAATGTCAATAGCATCCTTTTGTTTATTGATTTTCAATTAATAGAGTGTGATGAATGAAAAGCTTCATCAGGTTTTCATTTGGCAATTTTATGATTTTAAATTGACAGACACATCTCAGAACAAAAGACGATGATCTACCAGGATGCATAAAGGTATGGAAACAAAATCTTGTCATAGACTTTGTCCGTCCTTTATTGTTCTTGTTTTGAAATATTCTCTCCTTTAAGTTGCTATTCAGATTCAAAGTGGTAACAACTCGATTCATATTACTCGGTCTATTAATTTTCTCTCCTTTATTGTTCTTGGTTTCGTTTTGAAAATTTGTTCCTTTTTTTTTTTTTTTTTTTAATTTTAATTTTAAAATTTGAAGTGGAAATTTTTTTTTCTACTGGCTATCTTTCATAATTAACAATATCTTTGATATTTTTATTTGTGGCAGAGCCTACAGTGGTTGGTAAGGTATGCTTGCTAGCAAGCATCATAGTGTAAAAAAAAAAAAATCTGTTTGTTATCTTGAAGCATTACTTCTCAGTTCTCAGTCACTGTAAAGACACAAGTGATACGTAGATGAAGGCAATTTTCTGCAACTGGATCGCCCTTGTTGTAAACTGTCCATCGAACAAACGACAATCTCTGTAGACAGAATTTGTACCTTCTTTTTGCAGCAGCCCGAAGCACGGGTAATTGTAATGCCTTTTTAGTAATAAGCTAGTTATCAGTTACTCAAAAAAAGGACTTTCAGAGCTGTTGCAATGGAAATCAGCTTGACTTCAGTGATCCTACAGTGGAATCATGACTTCTATGAAAATTATCACTGCTGAAAAACCATGTCAAATTGTTACTCTGAAGTAGAATAATCTTGCTTGAAACATACCATATGTTTTTTCTTCTTCTTCTTCTTCCTTTCCTTTCCTTTTTTTTTTTCTTTTGCAAATATATGGCATTGTAAACAAGAACCAGAAAAGGATAACCTTGACCTAACAGAAGAGAACATTCAGGAAATGTAGATGATCTACATAAACTAGATTGATGAGTATAAACTAGAGAGACAATAAAGGAGCCAAATGAAAACAACAATCTCAAGGCCAGTCAGGCTTCTAGAACAATAGCATCCTAAGTTTCCAACTCAACAATCTGCATAGGCTGACATTGTTGGGAGCTTGAGTGGTCTACGAGGTCAAGACAAGATATGGAGGATGAACCAAATGAAACTAAGCCGATATACAAAACCATTTGGCCAGATTGGTAGTCCCATGAATCTGAAGCATTTTCTCAAAACAAACATGAGTTTGGCAGACAAAAAAAAAAAAAAAAAAAAAAAAAAAAAAAATTGGATCCCATGTGGGCTTCGTTTACTTTTTTAATCATCAGATTGAAATCTCAGGGAGTTTATTAAATATGTGGCACAAAAGTTATATCAGGGGAGAAAAAATAAAGAAGATACCCCAAAATAAAGTATGTGTGTGGGTGATTTTCCGACCACACTGCCCACCTTAGTGATCAGCTGGAGAGCACCGGCAGAATAGATGGCTCCTAGCTAACCTGCAACAGACATATAAGAATCCCACGGTGGTTCGCCACCCAGGGGTACTCCGACGATCAAGTCAGTACTCAATATCTCTCAAAGATAAATCGATTTATTCAACTCACAAGCTTAAGCATAAAAAACATACCTTAGACCCACGGGGGTGCCTCTTATTTATAGCCAACTCAATCCCAGTCCCACTAGAAGCCTGACTTTTATGGACTCCTGTTTAGTACTTACTTTGGATTCTTCTAGAAGTCTCTACTTCATGGGTTTCAAGCTCATCATCCTTATCTTGGATTCCTAGCTAGATTGGGATAAACTCTCTAAGAGCTTTATCTCTATCTAGACTAGAACCCCTCATCATCTAGGACTCCTGTCCCCTATCCACTTATCTCGGATTCCGATATCTTCGGAGGTAACCTCGGCCTAACCGAAATCACCTCAGCATAACGATCAGGACACGTGGCACCTCGGCTGACACGTCGGCGTCACCTTGCCACGTGCTGGTACTCAGAAAATATATCCCCACAACTGCCCCCTAGGTTCTATTACCTCGGCATTCTGAGGTGATGGAACCTATACTGTTCATTCATCTGTGCCCCCATGTCCGAGATCAAACTCGCCGACCTCAAAGTTCCCTGGACTTTACTGTCCACTTCTGTCAAGTATCAAGTTTCTTGCTTTCCAAGCTGTTCGAGATCACACCTCCTAGCTGAGGTTTCTGGTTTCATTAATTCATAAACTCCAAGAGCTTTACAACTGCTCTATTCACATTTTCTGATGGGTTCTTGATTTCCAGTCATCTATTTGACTTCGACGATTTTCATATCGGCGTTTATTTCACTTGGTAAGTTCATAAACTCTTTACTTGCCATTAAGCTCAATCTTTCATAACTCTTCTGAATCTGTTTACTTGCCATCTGTTGCCTTCTATTTTCGTCTGTCTTCAAGTTTTGAGTTGTTTGAATGTTTGGCACTGTTCTTGCCATATCCACTTTCTGTTGCTAGCATCGTGTCTGGGTCATTATTTTCTTGTTCTTTACATACTTACTTAGTGCCTGTGCACTTGGCTTTATTCTTGAACTTTGTCGTCTTCTTCACTCTAATTTTTCTCTTGAATCCGCCATTGCTCAAACTCCAAGCCCTGCAACTGTTTTCATTCTTCCATTCCAGCGAAGCTTTCGCCGTTCCGTTGTGTCTGCAACCGTCGCCTGACCTCAACAATCTTCATACCGGCTCCATTTTTCCTGGTAAGCCTCTATTCCTTTCATTCTCAATTCTTCTATGCTCTTTTGCTTACTTGCTGCCATTACTGCTTTGTTCAAACCTTTGATTTACTGAACTATTCATCTGGATGCGTCTATTCCATGATTTTGCTCATGTCTTGAACACTTGTACTTTCTTGCCACTGTTCTTGGCTTGACACACCTGTGCAATCTTTTTGTCTTGATTTCCTGATAACTTCATCACCATTTATTACATTCTTGTTTCTGTTTTCTGTGTCTTTTCCCAGATTTTTGCTTTCAATCCTTGCTTTCAAAACTCCGAGGTGCCAATCACCGAGAAGAGCTTTGGTCAAACTCTTCAGGAGATTGATGCTGAACTCGTGGCTGAGAAGGCTACTGAGAAGTTCTTTCCAACTGTTTTCTGGAGGTGAGACACAATCTGCCGCTGATGCTAGTTTGCTTCCTTCCTGAAATTGATGCCGAGGTAACGGTAGAGAAGCTCCTCCAACTGGCTGCCGAGGCTGAACCATCGTCGTTCGTCGAAGCAGATCAGTCCGACGTTCTTGCCTTCATCATCTCAGTTCTTTCAACAAGTGGTAGACTTCATAATCTTTGTAACTTGCTCAAAAATTTCAACAAAGTGTAATCATTCCTTGCTCCTTATTTATCATTCCTTCTCCCTGTACCTTCTCACTGCCCCCTAATGTGAACATAAGTTGCACTTAGGATCACATTAGGAAAGTTGGCTTCGTGCCGTAGTCACAGACCCGATGTGTTCTTCTTTCGCCGATGTATTAAAACTTCTGCTATTTAATTCACCCCTTTAGACTCTCTTTCTGTTGGCCTTTGCAAACTGTCATCGCTGTTTCTTGAGGCTTTTATTCCTTTACAATTCTGGTCACCACTTCTGGCGTGTACTTAGTGGTTCTGTTCTAATCAAAACGACGTTTGACTCCGGCGAATCTTTTGCCGACATTTAACTTGTGTACTCTTTAATTTGTAAATTCTCTCAGAATTTCAACATCATCTCGGCTTAACTTTGGTTAAGCATCATCTTCGTTTAACTTCGGTTAAACATCATCTCGGCTTAACTTCGGTTAAGCATCATCTCCGTTTAACTTCGGTTAAACATCATCTCGGCTTAACTTCGGTTAAGCATCATCTCCGTTTAACTTCGGTTAAACATTATCTCGGCTTAACTTCGGTTAAGCATCATCTCAGTTTGTACTCTTTGTACCTTTTTGCTTCTTTGGACGGTATAAGTTTCTTTACATGGCCGATGTGCCTCTTGTTTCTGTTGAATGCTTGAGCCTTTGTCTTTTCTTTGACTGCTTCTGCATGTTTCTATACTTAGAATATTTTGCGTGTCTTTCATATTTTGCCCCCTTTGTAAAATCGTCTTAGGGTTACAAACTTCGGGTATATTAACTACCAACTTTACTTTGGCAAGAAACTGTCCTGCAAAACTTTACTTTGGCAAGATACTGATCTGCAATACTTTTCATAAGTTTCAACAAGTATATATACTTATAAACTTTTTAACAAGTATTAAAAACAAATTTCACTTTAACTTGTAAATTGCTACAAATTTCAACAGATGAACAAAATGTCATATATCGGCCCAATTTTACCTTTGCAAATTGCTACAAATTTCAACAAGTAAAAATATTACCTCGGCTTAACTCTGGTTAAGCATCATCTCGTTTTAACCAACTTGTAAATTCACACAGAATTTCAACAAGTGTTACTCAATGATCTTGGTCTGTCTTCAACTTGTAAATTGCTCAACCTGTAAATTACTGCAAATTTCAACAGATGATCACATATCGGCTTAACTTCAACTTGTAAATTGCTACAAATTTTAACAAGCGAAGAGAACCAGTAATCTCGGCTTAACCTCAACTTGTAAATTGCTACAAATTTCAACAAGTGAAGATAAGCTTTGTATCGGTTTGACCAACTTGTAAATTGCTACAAATTTCAACAAGTGGTAAACTTTGTATCGGCTTGACCAACTTGTAAATTGCTACAAATTTCAACAAGTGGTAAGCTTTGTATCGGTCTGACCAACTTGTAAATTGCTACAAATTTCAACAAGTGGTAGACTTTGTATCGGTCTGACCAACTTGTAAATTGCTACAAATTTCAACAAGTGGTAGACTTTGTATCGGCTTGACCAACTTGTAAATTGCTACAAATTTCAACAAGTGGTAAGCTTTGTATCGGCTTGACCAACTTGTAAATCGCTACAAATTTCAACAAGTGGTAAGCTTTGTATCGGTTTAACTTCGGTTAAACATCTTCTCGGCTTAACTACGATTAAGCATCTTCTTGGTCTTAACTTTGGTTAAGAATCTTCTCGGCTTAACTACGGTTAAGCATCTTCTCGGCTTAACTAGGATTAAGCATCTTCTTGGTCTTAACTGCAGTTAAGAATCTTCTCGGCTTAACTACGGTTAAGCATCTTCTTGGATTCAAGCCGGGGTTTTCAACCCGGCCAACTTTAGTCTGATCTTCTGTGTTTTCTTTTTATCCTCTGGGATCTTAGATTTGTTCGCTGTGCTCTTCTCTTCTCGGACTTAAGCGCCGAGATCTTATCTTCTTAGATCTGCTCACTCGGGTTGAGCTCTTCTTTTCTCGGGCCTACTCATCTAGGCCGAGATCATGTCTTCTAGGATCCGGGATCTGGAATCCGGAATCTGGAATCCGGAATCTGCTCACTTAGGCTGAGTTCTCGTCGTCTCGGGCCTACTCATCTAGGCCGAGATGTTGTCTTCTCGGATCCGGGATCTGGAATCCAGGATCTGCTCACTTAGGCTGAGCTCTTCTATACTTGAATGTCATCTCCTCGGGAGCACTCATGCCCCCTGTCTTTGCATCCCTTCTGGAAGGGTCTTCGTTCTTCCGCAGGTATCTATCCTTCCATACCTGGAGGTCATCTTCGTTGTAGTATCCGTTTCGATCTGTTGTCTTTGGTGCGTCACCTTCCTGGCCGGCGTCTTTCACTCCGTGACTCTGGTCACGAGTTTCTGTGTTGCGGTCGTCCCCTTCAACGTTGAGGTTGATAGGTCTTCCACTCCCAGTAGGAGTGTTGTCTTCAATCTGATCATTTTGTCAGTCATTGGCCATCTATTTTTCTTTCGATTCCCACAGACGGCGCCAAATTGTGTGGGTGATTTTCCGACCACACTGCCCACCTTAGTGATCAGCTGGAGAGCACCGGCAGAATAGATGACTCCTAGCTAACCTGCAATAGAAATATAAGAATCCCGCGGTGGTTCGCCACCCGGGGGTACTCCGACGATCAAGTCAGTACTCAATATCTCTCAAAGATAAATCGATTTATTCAACTCACAAGCTTAAGCATAAAAAACATACCTTAGACCCACGGGGGTGCCTCTTATTTATAGCCAACTCAATCCCAGTCCCACTAGAAGCCTGACTTCTATGGACTCCTGTTTAGTACTTACTTTGGATTCTTCTAGAAGTCTCTACTTCATGGGTTTCAAGCTCATCATCCTTATCTTGGATTCCTAGCTAGATTAGGATAAACTCTCTAAGAGCTTTATCTCTATCTAGACTAGAACCCCTCATCATCTAGGACTCCTGTCCCCTATCCACTTATCTCGGATTCCGATATCTTCGAAGGTAACCTCGGCCTAACCGAAATCACCTCGGCATAACGATCAGGACACGTGGCACCTCGGCTGACACGTCGGCGTCACCTTGCCACGTGTTGGTACTCAGAAAATATATCCCCACAGTATGAAATGGAGAGTTTGGTCGATTTTGTTTCTGCATAGCAATAGGAATTTGAAGTATCTAAAATAAAAAGGGCAAAAAATAGAAATCTGAATTACTGAGAAAAAAAAGTACCAAAAATATTACATTCTTTCCATGAAATGCTAGTTTTTCCAACTTTAACGCTGTGTTTGGTTAGGGGATTTGCGGAGGGATTTGGAAAGGGAAAGGGAAAGGGAAAAGTTAGGTGAAATATGAATAAAATATACCTAAATTTCACTTAGTTTCACACACCTTTTTCCTTTTCTTTTTTAAATTCCTCTCCAAATCTCCCAACTAAACACAGCATAAAGCTATGTTTTGATCTTGAATTTGTGGAGGGAAAGAAATGGCAAGAAAAAAGTTAAAAAAAAAACACACCTTCCATTTCATTACTTATCCCTTCTATTTTCTTTTTCTTTCATGAATCCGACTGTTTCTAAGTGGTTTTTTTGTGTTGCTTGGTAAGTACTTACTTAGTGGTTATCAACCTCAATTCATCGAGGACAATAGAATTTTAATTTTATAGCTCTTAGTAGGGTTAAATAAAGTAAAAAATTGTCGATCAATTGTATTCAATATCCAAAAGCATCTTTTATTATCAATAATCCAATATTTATTGTTAGGACCCTTTGTTGTCAAATTCCATGGATCAAACCCAAAGTTGTAATTTTTAAATTCACATGTTGGGTCAAATTAGGATTACTTTGGATTTCTCTAAGAAGTTGATTTTCTTCCAAAACTAGGATTACTTTGGAGTCCTTTAAGAAGTTGGTTTTCTTCCAAAAACAGGATTACTTTGGATTTTCTATAAGTAGTTGGTTTTCTCCAAAAACTAGACTACTCATTAATTTTTCCTCCAGATCTTCTTTGTGGTTCTTAAGGTTTATATCTGGGGATATTTTGTTAGTTTCTTTGATGTTTTTATTGAGTATTCAACTCATGGTTTAAAAGAGAATACATCAAAGGTTTTGTTTGTTATACAAAAGAGAGGTTGATAACCACTAAGTACTTACTTAGTGGTTATCAACCTCAATTCATCGAGGACAATAGAATTTTAATTTTATAGCTCTTAGTAGGGTTAAATAAAGTAAAAAATTGTCGATCAATTGTATTCAATATCCAAAAGCATCTTTTATTATCAATAATCCAATATTTATTGTTAGGACCCTTTGTTGTCAAATTCCATGGATCAAACCCAAAGTTGTAATTTTTAAATTCACATGTTGGGTCAAATTAGGATTACTTTGGATTTCTCTAAGAAGTTGATTTTCTTCCAAAACTAGGATTACTTTGGAGTCCTTTAAGAAGTTGGTTTTCTTCCAAAAACAGGATTACTTTGGATTTTCTATAAGTAGTTGGTTTTCTCCAAAAACTAGACTACTCATTAATTTTTCCTCCAGATCTTCTTTGTGGTTCTTAAGGTTTATATCTGGGGATATTTTGTTAGTTTCTTTGATGTTTTTATTGAGTATTCAACTCATGGTTTAAAAGAGAATACATCAAAGGTTTTGTTTGTTATACAAAAGAGAGAGTTGTTCTTCGGTGGATTCTAAAGAATTCGAGCCTGAAACTTCGGTGGATTCTGGAGTGGCTCATCAGAAAGACAATTCCGTGGTGAAGATGGGGTTGGAAGAGGCACATAGAGGTTGGTTCAATTAGACGTTGTGGATTCGCTAGATAATTGAGAGTATACCTGTGTAATTCCTTTAAATCTTCTTAGTGGATTGTTTTGTGACTGTTGCCCGTGGTTTTTTTATCACAGTTGGAGGTGTCCAATTGTGGTTTTTCCACGTAAATCATTGTGTCTCTTTCTCTTGATTGTTTGATTGGGATTGTTATATACTGCTTAAAATTGATACATAATCACAAATTAACATCTAGGGGATTTTTAGATTTTTCAATTGGTATCATAGCTGGTCGTTTTATTTTTTTAAAAAATAAAAAAAAATCTTTTAGAACGAGATCTTGTTTGATTTGTGATAATGGATTGAATTCATAAGGGAAATTCTATCACTGATGATGAATCCTCAGGGAGTGAAGATGAAGAACTTCAGCAAGCATATCAAAATTTGTATAAGGAATCTCTTAACTTATTCAAATTGAATGACAAACTCACAAAGAAACTCAAAGCTTGTGAAAGTGAGAATGTCAAACTTAAGGAGGAGATTTCCGAGGCTAGGATTGATGCCATCAAGATATCTAATGATTGACAAGTCCTTTGTGCGAAACTCTTGACTTGTGAGACAGAGAGGGATAAGCTACAACAAATCTTTGCAACATATGAAGAAAAGATTGAAAGTCTCGAGATGTCTCAAGTTGCCTTGGAGGAGCTAATCATCAAGAAAGAGGAAGAACTCAAGTGTGCTATGGCTACCATTGGTCTTTGGAACAAAGGATCAAAGACTTTGGACAATATCATTGGGTCTCAACAAATTTGTTCTCACAAGAGTGGCATTGACTTTGATGATAACAAAGAGCAAAAACAGAGTGCATCTACATCTCATGATACAAGAACTCAAGGAAAGGGAGAACAAAAAATTCAACATAAGGATGGACTTCTCAAACTACCTAGAGTTGGTAAGGTAAAAGAAAAGAAGGTAAATCCTGTTTTTATTTGTCATCATTGTGGTATGCATGCTCATATTCGCCCTTCTTGTTATGAATTGCATGGGAGAGTGTCTCATAGAGATAGAAAAAATTATAATATCTCAAGGGGTAGGAGACACTTCATTGATCATAAGAAGGTTAAGGGTCATAATAAACCTTGCTATTTTGATTTGCTTAAGACCAAACATGAACAGAGATTGTGTTTACCTAGACCTAGGAATAGGAAGTTAAAAACCATGTCAAGACGGATTCTCATTGAAGGGGAAGGGAACCATAACGTCAAGACACCGCCTAAGAACCGCAATTCTTACAACTTTGTTCATACTAAAGTGGTTTGGGTGAGAAAACTTGACTTTTGCTAATTTGTTTATTCATGTTAGTTTTTGGGTTTCTGTGCTTTTTTTTAATGAAAAAAAAATGTGTGCATGATCGTTTTTTGTCTTGCTTTGGTTAAGAAAAAAAAAATGAAAAAAAAAAAAATCCAAAAAGATTTTTTTAGTATAGTTTTGCAAGCTTGAATTTTTTTTGAGATGTCCTTGGTGCATATTGGAATTGATAAGAATATCCATTACATGTTAATATGTGTGTGCTTTCTGTGGTCATTACTCATGTTGGAGTGTGTGTTTTTTGATTAGTATGTCTCATTCTGTACACATTCTTGGATTAGCAAATATCGGAGTCTTCCGCCTTAGTGATTATTTTTTTCTATGGACTTCTGGCATTGATCTTTTGTTTTTCTAGAGGAATTGACTTATACTAGCATATCATGGGTGATGTTGAGTCTCTTAACCATCTTCCATCTTTTTGCATCTCTATGGCCTTTCCCTTTGTTCTTTGTAGCCCAGACATGAGGAAAAGGCTACCTCAGAGTCACCAACCAGGCTATCCTTATTATATCCATGCTTCTCTGGTTTGGTTTCCATACTCTTGAGTGTGTCAGCCGCCAATGAATGTGCAAAAGAAAGAAAAGAAAAAGAAAAGAAAAATAATGTGCAAAAGAAAGAAAAGAACAAGATATGAAAAAAAAATATAATAATAAAGGAAAAAAAATAAAGGATTCATTGATTGAGGGGGAGCCTCCGCTTTTACTCACCAAATACCCCTTGATTCCTAGTGGTTTGACTTTCCGTAGTTATGCTTAGATTCTCTTGTTGGAGGTCCAGCTTTTATATCACTACTAGGATTTGAATCTAGTGTTTGTCGAAATCCCAAGAGTCACACACACACTTTTATCATGGGATCTATGCTTTTCACATAATGCATCACTTTCTTTTATGAGGAATTTTCTAGAGGCTGTGCACATTGTATTTTCAAGTAATTGTGCTTCTTGGATAGTCTTGTGTGTATTAAGGTACTAATCTGAAATTCCTTATTTGCTCCACCATATTATTTTTGTCGGTTTTCTTTCTGTTTACTTTTTTCAGTATTTGTGATTGCTTTTAGTGAGGGTGAGTTCGGTTAATCGTTATCATGTCATTGCTTTTGTGGGTTTTGATCTTGATTTTGTTATTTGAGATTCCTTTGTCAATTCGTGACAAACAGGGAGAGAAATTTGTTTTTCATGTATTCATGTCATGTGTAGGGTGTATATGTCTTAGTTTTCAGGTTTTCATGCTACATGTTCTTAAAATCTCCAAGTTGCATCTAGTCATGTTATTCATGTTTTCCATCTCATACTTCAAGATAATCTTGTCATATGTTTATTGCTTTTTCATATACTCTTGTGGGACTAATAGTTGTTTTGGAGATTGTGGCACTAATAGTTCTTTTGCAGATCATGACTTTGAGAAATAAGTTTGTAAAGAGATTTGGTTATAAGTGCTGGTTCCTAGTTGGTGGTGTTGTTCTTGTTTTGATTGGAAAATTGTTTTAGTGTTTTTGTTAGGAAAACTGTTTTAGCATGGTTTTGTCCGGGATTTGACAAAGGGGGAGATTGTTAGGACTCTTTGTTGTCAAATTCCATGGATCAAACCCAAAGTTGTAATTTTTAAATTCACATGTTGGGTCAAACTAGGATTACTTTGGATTTCTCTAAGAAGTTGATTTTCTTCCAAAACTAGGATTACTTTGGAGTCGTTTAAGAAGTTGGTTTTCTTTCAAAAACAGGATTACTTTGGATTTTCTATAAGTAGTTGGTTTTCTCCAAAAACTAGACTACTCATTAATTTTTCCTCCAGATCTTCTTTGTGGTTCTTAATGTTTATATCTGGGGATATTTTGTTAGTTTCTTTGATGTTTTTATTGAGTATTCAACTCATGGTTTAAAAGAGAGTACATCAAAGGTTTTGTTTGTTATCCAAAAGAGAGAGTTGTTCTTCGGTGGATTCTGAAGAATTCGAGCCTGAAGCTTCGGTGGATTCTGGAGTGGCTCATCAGAAAGACAATTCCGTGGTGAAGATGGGGTTGGAAGAGGCACATAGAGGTTGGTTCAATTAGGCGTTATGGATTCGCTAGATAATTGAGAGTATACCTGTGTAATTCCTTTAAATCTTCTTAGTGGATTGTTTTGTGGCTGTTGCCCGTGATTTTTTTATCACAGTTGGAGGTGTCCAATTGTGGTTTTTCCACGTAAAATCGTTGTGTCTCTTTCTCTTGATTGTTTGATTGGAATTGTTATATACTGCTTAAAATTGATATATAATCACAAATTAACATCTAGGGGATTTCTAAATTTTTCATTTATAATAAGCCAACTAAGAAGAATAAATAAGGAAAAAAAATCCCAACCACAATATTAACTCCCTAATTAAATCGAGCTCAAATAAATCAATTGTGATTCTTCACTGCCCCACAAAGTGCGATGAAATATCGGACCTTGTCATGTGATCCCCATCACAAGTCCTGCTCTATCTTTCAACAAAAATGCTACGCTTCAGGAATTTTTTTTCAGGAATTTTTTTTCAGGAAAACCATCTGGAAAATGGAGGAGGAGGAGGAGGAGGAGGAGGAGGAGAGGAGAAGGAGGGAAAGAGGAGGAGGAGGAGGAGGCCGATCATCGCAGCCGCCGTCGGTCGTCTGCCCAGCCCCGCCGTCGCACGCCTCCGCCTCTGCCCACCTCCTCCTCCGCCTCCTTCCATTTTGATGGCCCCCTCCAGTTCCTTCTCCTCCCCTCCTCCTCCTCCTCCTCCTCCTCCTCCTTCTCCTCCTCCGTTTTCCTGAAAAAAATTTCCTGAAGCATAGTATTGCTCATCTTTCAATAAATAAGCTTTGGATGCAATAATTAAAAGGGTAATAGAACTCATTACTGAAAAAGAGCACAAGAAGAAGAGTGCATTTGACTTGAAATGCGAAGGAATTTGGAAGAATTGAAGAGTCTGGAGCTACTACGAAATCTGAGGTCTCCTGCGTACAACAATTCTCCGGTGAATTTTCCACGAAAATTTCGAAGGTTGGAGGAGAGAAAGCCAAAGGAATCGAGAATTCACTTGAAATTAAGGAGAATAAACTAGTTTTGTTCTCCGATAAAACGAACAATGACGGTAAAAACAGAGTTCCGGGAGTTGAATTGTTTGAAGTTTCACGGAATTATGCTGAGGCGAATCTCACAGATTCGAATTCAGGATTGGCTATTGAACAGAAATCGGAGCTCAATGCAAACGATTTGGATCTCGCTTGCTCAGAATGTCTCTGTAATGAAGCTGAATCGGACTATTCATCGGCATTTTCTGATCTCCAATCGGAGATTTTCCAGGAAAGTTCAGAACTAGATTTCTCAGACTACACTCCGTCCGTATGGTTCGAATCTGGAAGCGAGTTTTCGGAGCGATCAGTCGGTGACGAAAATCCAACGCCTACGTTCTCATTATTCCTGCAGTACGCTCAACAATTCTATAAGTCAACCTCCGCTTTAGGCTCCAAAATCTCTACAATTTTCGATGAAGAGCACTCTGATGAATTCACAGTAAGTTTCTCCAGAACTTTTTGAATTTCAAACCTTTTATCAAACTAATGTGTATGTTTATATGAGTTATAGATTTGTGTTGTGGTTTCGATTTTTAGCCGTTGAGGTTTGAAGACGACGAGCACGAAAGGAGCTACCAGATGTTCAGAGACAGAGAGAGGAGACAAGTGTACGTACAGGACTACACGGAGGAATACTGTTCCACGACGGAGCACGGCGAACTTGTCATCCAGCAAAGGCTACATATGGTCCACTGGATCGTTGAGGTTAATTCTTCTTTTTGCATTTTTACTCGCCATTGTTGCAAGCAATCACTCGTTCATGGAAGATCGGTTGTTGAAGAGTTGTGCTCATAACACTCTTTTATTAATTAAAATAGTAAGGGAAAAGTTAGGGATCATGAAAGATTTATGATCTTTAGATGACCTTGATTAGTGTGTGGTGCTTTATTCTAAGTGTAATCTAAGGGTCACAAAACTTTCATAATTATTTTCATGAAAGGTTTTTCATGATACCTAGCATTGCATTTTCAATTGAGTTAATCATAATTTAAATTAGATTTGTTTAATCAATGCGTTTTATTTTATTTATTAGTTGAAAAAGTCATTTACTTTAGATAAAATCTATCGCATATTATGTAAAATTTATTGTCTTAATTTTACTCATAGCCTCATATGAACTGAATGGTCACGATTTGTGCAATTTATTAGTGAAAACTGATATGTCATGCATGCATGTGTTTTCCACGTATACATAACGCTACCAGACTACTTGCACTCTTTCACACAGTCACGCTTGACAGGTTTCACTTCTCTTCTATTGGCTTACGGTGCACTTTTCATGTTCACCAACCAAAACTAAACTGAATGGTCAATGCCCTCGTTAGGGATTGTGCTGTGATGTAGTTTCTTTCTTTTCTTTTCTTTTTATTAAAATTGATTATTTTTTTTTTAGGGATTGGAGAAATTGCATATTTTTATGGTGGTGTAAACCTTTTATGCATATGGTATAAGTTTTTACCATAGTGTAATTATTTGGGAGGATTATTTAACAGTTAGACAGTAAAAAAAAACTTATACAAATATGGAGGGGTGCAAGTGACCATAGATTCGCTTACATCTTTTATGTTTTTATATATTTTTTTTCTATGGCCCACTGTCAACTAATTCCCCTAATTATTTTAAGATTGTCCTATTTATTTGTAATTTTTCCTAATTTCTTTCTTTGGTCAGTTTGATAGAAGCGGCTGAGTTGAGGTAGTGAACTGGGGCTTCTCTCTTTTTTTTTTTTTTTTTTTTGGATAATTCAGGGTGTCCAGGCCAGCTTGCGCGCACCTGGACTAAAAAAAATTCAATTGCTGGAGTAACATATATGGCATTGATTATGTGATACTTTTGGCTAATGAAAAATTACAATATATATAAAGTGGGTAATTATTTGTCTTTTAACTATTCAATAAAAGTGAGTCAATATGTGTCACCTTGTAAGATTTTTTGCTAGGTGATTAATTTGAAGCAAAACGTAGACAATGCCATATTCAATACTGGAGTAACATATATGGCATTGATTATGTGATACTTTTGGCTAATGAAAAATTACAATATATATAAAGTGGGTCATTATTTGTCTTTTAACTATTCAATAAAAGTGAGTCAATATGTGTCACCTTGTAAGATTTTTTGCTAGGTGATTAATTTGAAGCAAAACGTAGACAATGCCATATGATAATGCTGAACTAATGAATAATTACTCTTAAATCTATTCTAAATATTTCACTATATACACTCAATAAAACAACTCAAATGAGTTTTTTTGAGAATTAGCTATTTTAATTGACTTTTTAGTTTTTCACAAAAACACATACAGAAAAGTAGAGAAATAGTGGATTTTTTGGTAGTGGCTTTTTTGCTAAAAATGTTACTTCCCACACTTGCGTTAAGAGACTGTTTGGGAAGGGCTAAAAAAGTCACTACCAAAAAGGTAACCATTCTCTTTATTTTTTTGCATGTCTTTTTATAATTTTTATAAGAAGCCAAAAAGTCAATTAAAATAATCAATTTCTAAACGATCTTTGAGACAGTTGTACCTTATGAAATAAATTCTTATACGACAGGTGTATGTAGAAATTTTAGCATAACCTTAATACTATACATTTGGATTTCTTTTAAAAAATTTTTTATTACCATTTTATGCTGTTAGATACATGACAAGATATTATTCGGTATTATTATTATTACTATTATTATTATTATTATTTTTCAAGGATTATGTCGAAATAAAAATCCAATCATAAATATTTATATAGACATAATAACCAATATGATAAAACTAGTTATCAAGAGATCTTCAAACCACTTGTCAACCTGAATATGAATAATTAATAATTGAAAATAGGGTGTCTCTGCTGTATTAGATGTGTGACAGTTACTTGCCTCAAGCACTGATACTGCTTTCAAATCAATAAGAATAGTCGCATGATAACACCAATTTTGGATTAATAAAAACATTAGTCACATATCAAGTAAAGACAGTTTGATTTATCTTCATTGGCGCTAAGTGAAAAATAAGACCAGTCTCACACATATTTTGCACAATGAGATTGAATTTAGTGAAAACCCTATGGTTTACAGACAACAATTCAAAGGCTGACAACTCAGAAAATCACTCAAAGTAGATGGGTTCCACACTGTTTTAATTTTAGTAAAACTCACTGGTGGTGGACATATGTAATGCATGCTTTCTTCTTTTCTTTTGCTTCTGATTGGACAAGCGATACGCTAATACTGTAAGTCACTAGCGCGTTGTGGGTAGTCCTCTTGTTGAAGGGGGGCAGGTCATTTGAACTATAATCCAGCCTATGTGGTTAACCGTAACTCTGAAAATGTTGATTGATACTTCAGATTTTCATACTTGTTTTATGTTATGCTGATTGATATTTTAGCTTTTGCACACGCTTTCTTCTTTTCTTTCACTTCTGAATGGATAAGCGATACGCTAATACTGTAAGTCACTAGCGAATTGCTGATTGATATTTTAGATTTTCATACTTTGTTTTCTATTATGTTGTTTAGGATATGTGAATGATTTCTTTCTTCTCTTTCGTTTCTAGGAGGCAAATTTTGACATAATTGTGACATTTAGAAAGTTACATCATCGAACTGCTCCTTGCTTCACATTGATTACTAATTGACTTGCCCATGGAACTTTGTATAAGCAGCAATCTACCACAAAAGAGCTTCAGAAGGAGACAATGTTCCTAGGCATTAGCCTTCTGGACCGATTCTTGAGTAAAGGATTTTTCAAAAACAAGAGGAGCCTTCAAATTGTTGGAATTGCCTGTCTAGCATTGGCCACCAGGATTGAGGAAAACCGGCCCTTCAACAGGTAACAGTTTTATTTTATTTTGCATTATTTTTTGGCAAAAACCGGTGATATATAACAGTCCTGATGTATTATTATTCCCGCGTTTTATTTTGGATTATACTTTGAGAAATTAGGTAAAAACAGAGTGAAATTGCATCTCAAGCTCATGTGAGCTTCTGATAATGACTTAACTGGATGATTCAATCAATAATTGTTCTGCTTCTGCATCATAATCATTACTATTAACGTTAAATTCATTGAAATACTGAAGTACATTAGAGTTCGTCACTGCTTAGATTACGAGGATAGAATTCAACTTACTGTAATTTTTCTTATGGTTTGTTCCAGTGTGAGAGAAAGGAAATTCAGTGTAGGAAGCAATGTATACAGCAGATGTGAAGCGGTAGCTATGGAATGGCTGGTGCAGGAAGTCCTCGACTTTCAGTGCTTTTTGCCAACCATCTACAACTTCTTATGGTATGCCCTTTCCGTCCATGGTATCATTAATACAAGTGCAATGTGAATGTTGCATTGTCTACATGAAAACATATCTATACTCTTGTTCCCTACTTAATTATGGATATTTTGCAATGATGAGATAGGTTTTACCTGAAAGCTGCAAGTGCAAATGAAGTGGTGGAAAAAACTGCCAAGTACCTAGCAGTGCTAGCGCTCCTGGGTCATGAACAGCTGTGCTACTGGCCATCAACTGTTGCAGCTGGGCTCGTTATTCTTGCCTCTCTCTCAGCCAATCAAGATGCATCATGCAACCGTGTCATGGAGGTATACATACAGCACATAATTACATAAAAACTTTCAGTGATTACTGCACTTGACATAAAGCTGATTTGATCCATTGCCCATGGGCTAATGGAGTATTTTGACATCACAAAATGAAATCATTGATATATGTTCCGAAAACATTTCAAATGGTTCCTTTTGTTTTCTCACTACATTTCAGATGACTCCTTTCTAAGTTTGGATAGTATCTTACTCAAAATTTTAAAATATTAGATGCTTAATTGATTATACCCATGCCAGTCTTAAAGATGTATACTTCTTATAACTTGATGACTGTTCTATGTCCATCAGATAGCTGAAATGTCAATAGCATCCTTTTGTCTATTGATTTTCAATTAATATTTGGAGTGTGATGAATGAAAAGCTTCATCAGGTTTCCATTTGGCAATTTTATGATTTTAAATTGACAGACACATCTCAGAACAAAAGACGATGATCTACCAGGATGCATAAAGGTATGGAAACAAAATCTTGTCATAGACTTTGTCAATCCTTTATTGTTCTTGTTTTGAAATATTCTCTCCTTTAAGTTGCTATTCAGATTCAAAGTGGCAACAACTCGATTCATATTACTCGATCTATTAATTTTCTCTCCTTTATTGTTCTTGGTTTCGTTTTAGAAATTTGTTCCTTTTTTTTTTATTATTATTTATTTTTTAAATTCAAAGTGGAATTTTTTTTCTTCTGGCTATCTTTCATAATTAACAATATCTTTGATATTTTTATTTGTGGCAGAGCCTACAGTGGTTGGTAAGGTGTGCTTGCTAGCAAGCTTCGCAGTGTAAAAAATAAAAAATCTCTGTTTGTTATCTTGAAGCATTACTTCTCAGTTCTCAGTCACTGTAAAGACACAAGTGATATGTAGATGAAGGCAATTTTCTGCAACTGGATCGCCCTTGTTGTAAACTGTCCATAGAACAAACGACAATCTCCGCACACAGAATTTGTACCTTCTTTTTGCAGCAGCCCGAAGCACGGGTAATTGTAGTGCCTTTTTAGTAATAAGCTACTTATCAGTTACTCAAAAAAAGGACTTTGAAGCTGTTGCAACGGAAATCAGCTTGACTTCAGTGATTCTCCAGTGGAATCATGACTTCTATGAAAATTATCACTGCTGAAAAACCATGTCAAATTGTTACTCTGAAGTAGAATAGTGTTGCTTGAAACATACCATATGCTTTTTCTTCTTCTTCTGCTACCTTTCCTTTTTTTTTTTTTTTTTGCAAATATATAAGGACTTCATTGCATCGTAATTTTTTTTTTTTTGCCAATATATAAGAACTTCATTGCATTGTAAACAAGAACCAGAAAAGGATAACCTTCTTGACCTAACAGAAGAGAACATTCAGGAAATGTAGATGATCTATCCGATCGTCCGACCGGTTGGTTAGAACAGTACTTTTTTTTTTTTTTTTGCAATTGCCAATCGTCACCTGTTATGTGAAATTTCTTTTTAATATTTTTAAAATATAGAAATTATTTTTTTAGACAAAAATGACAAATTATTTTTTTAAATTGAATTTTAAAAAGAGTTTAGTTATGAGTTTTGAATAGAATTTCAAATAGAATGTTGAGTTGTGTATTTAGTTATGAGTTATAAAGTTTTTCAATTAGTTTTGAAAACTCTTTTCAAAACTCATAACAATTTTTCTCATTTTATATGTCACATCAAAAATTCAAAACTTTTTTTAAAACTCATAACCAAATAAATTTTCTCTTTTCAAATCATAATTCCAAAACTCATAAACTTAAATACTACTCTATTCTCAAATCATAATTTTAAAACTCTACCAAACACTACCTAAGGTTGTGTTTGGTGGAGTTTTGGAAACATGATTACACACTTTGATTTGAGTGCTGTGTTTGGTTTGAATTTTCAAAAATTGATTCCATACCTACTTTTGAAAATATGTCTACCCGTTCATTCTCCCGGATGTCCTCTCGGACGTCCGGCTGGTTGATCGGAATAGCGTTTGTTTGTTTGTTTGTTTGTTTGTTTTTTTTTTTTGGCAATTGACACCTGTTGTTTTATATTTTAAAAAAACAATAATATATATATTTTTTAAAATTTTTTTATGAGTTTTGAATAGAATTTTGAGTTGTATATTTGGTTATGAGTTTTAAGCTTTTAAATCAAACAATTTTTCTAATTTCATATGTCACAATAAAAATTCAAAACTATTTTCAAAACTCATAACCAAACAAATTTTCTCTTTTTAAATCATAATTTCAAAACTCACAAACTCAAAATACAACTCTATCATCAAATTATAATTTTAAAACTCTATCAAACACTACTAAGGCTCCGTTTGGTGGAACTTTCAAAATATAGTTCCACACTCACTTTTGAGTGTAGTGTTTGTTTAGCGTTTTCAAAAATTAATTTCATACTCACTTTTGAAAACTCATTCCAAGGAGGAAAAATTTGGACTAACCGGTCATCTCACTGGTTGTCCGGTCGGTTGACTGGAACAGTGTTCGATTTTTTTTTTAATTTTTATATTACAAAAAAAAAATATTTGTGATTTTTTTTTAAATTTTTTTTACGATTTTTAAATAAAATTTTGGGTTGTGTATTTAGTTGTGAATTGTAAATTTTTATATCAAATATCATATATCACATCACTCAATTCAAACTCAATTTAAAACTCTTTTCAAAACTTATAACCAAATAAATTTTTCACACTGAAATCATAATTCTAAAACTCACAAACTCAAAATACAATTCTATTCTCAAATCATAATTCTAAAATTTTACCAAACATTACCTAAGTTTTTTTGCATAGTTTGGGAAGTGGCTAAAATAGCCAAAAAGTCAAAAAGTCAACTAAAACACATCACATCACCTCTCTACTTTTCTGCACATCTTTTCGTAAAAAGCCAAAAAATTACTAAAATAGCATGTTCCCAAACCAAGCCTCAGTGTTAATCTCCCTTGTTATTTTGCCAATTACTTATCGTGACTCTTGACGTGGGTCTCATGTCACCGCACCATATAAAACCCCCCAATTTCGCACAACTGCCTAGCTTTCTCCAACGTTCTCAACGGCTTCACTTCACGTCCAGTCCTCTCAACTCACAACACACACATACACACAGAGTTCTCAAAATTCATAATCTCTTCAGAGAACCATCAACTTCCATATAACTCACCAGTATTCAATTTCGATTCCAAAATGAAGCGTAAGGTTCAAGCAGTACAGTGCTTGAAGAAGCTTCGATCGAGACTTCCTCGTCGCCGACGTTCGCAAATCTCTCCAATTATCTGTTCAAACGTAAAGCCATGCTCGATTGCTTTTCCGGTCGATTCAAGTGCTTCTTCGCACTTGACGAGAGAAGTTTCGTGCGATTCGAGCAGAGTTTCGGTGAATAAGCCGAGACCTCATCTGAAGAAGCGAGGTTTGGAGGAGATTGGTGGTTTTGGAGAGAATGAAGAGTTTCGGAGAGTTACAAGGTCATATTTGAGGCAGAGAGAGAATGAGAAGAAGGAGGTGGAAAAGAGACGTGTTGGAGATGGCGTGGTGGAGATATCGGAGTCCTCTTGCGTTGAGTCGTGTTCTGGAGTGAAGGCTCGAAAGATAAATTCGAAGTCGAAGAGAACGAGTGGTAAAGGAGCTGGAAATGCGAAGGAATTTGGAAGAATTGAAGAGTCTGGAGCTACTACGAAATCTGAGGTCTCGTGCGTACAACAATTCTCCGGCGAATTTTCCAGGAAAATTTCGAAGGTTGGAGGAGAGAAAGCCAAAGGAATCGAGAATTCACTTGAAATTAAGGAGAATAAACTAGTTTTGTTCTCCGATAAAGCGAACAATGACGGTGAAAACAGAGTTCCGAGAGTTGAATTGTTTGAAGTTTCACGGAATTATGCTGAGGCGAATCTCACAGATTCGAATTCAGGATTGGCTATTGAACAGAAATCGGAGCTCAATGCAAACGATTTGGATCTCGCTTGCTCAGAATGTCTCTGTAATGAAGCTGAATCGGACTATTCATCGGCATTTTCTGATCTCCAATCGGAGATTTTCCAGGAAAGTTCAGAACTAGATTTCTCAGACTACACTCCGTCCGTATGGTTAGAATCTGGAAGCGAGTTTTCGGAGCGATCAGTCGGTGACGAAAATCCAACGCCTACGTTCTCATTATTCCTCCAGTACGCTCAACAATTCTATAAGTCAACCTCCGCTTTAGGCTCCAAAATCTCTACACTTTTCGATGAAGAGCACTCTGATGAATTCACTGTAAGTTTCTCCAGAACTTTTTGAATTTCAAACCTTTTATCAAACTAATGTGTATGTTTATATGAGTTATAGATTTGTGTTGTGGTTTCGATTTTTAGCCGTTGAGGTTTGAAGACGACGAGCACGAAAGGAGCTACCAGCTGTTCAGAGACCGAGAGAGGAGACAAGTGTACGTACACGACTACACGGAGGAATACTGTTCCACGACGGAGCACGGCAAACTTGTCATCCAGCAAAGGCTACATATGGTCCACTGGATCGTTGAGGTTAATTCTTCTTGTTTAAATTCAATGTTTAAAGAGAAATAGAGAGAGAATAAATTGTATGAATTATGATTGATGTTATTTTGAGTGAGTTACAACACTCTCATTTATAGAGAGTAAATAGGGTACATTGGATGCTAACCCACCGAAAGCATAAAGATACAACATTAGTTATACAAACATTAGTGGGACAGCTAGATAGTGCAGCTGTATTACATTAATAGTACACTAATAACACTAACAGCCTCCCTCAAACTCAAGGAGGATAGACAGAACCCAACTTGAGTTTGGAAAGAGTAACAAAACAAGAAAATAAACTAATACATAAAATAAAATAGGATAAGAGACACTGTATGGTCGTGTCAGACCATTGGTAAAGACACTGTATGGTCGTATCGGACCGTTGTAGCAGCTAACCGGAATCAATGTCGGGACAATTTACGAGGTCATGCCGGACCGATATAGAAGCTAACCAGAATCAATGTCGGGACAGTTTACGGGGTCATGCCGGACCGTTGTAGAAGCTAACCAGAATCAATGTCGGGACAGTTTACGAGGTCATGCCGGACCAATGTAGCAGACTTTGGTGGTGCACCAAGGGGGCAACTTAAGAAGTGCGCCATATCGTGGCTTAGGTGGTTCCCATGGTGTATAACCATGCTCACCAGCTTGGGTGGTTCACATGGTGTAACCATGCTGATCACCATGATATATGTAGAATACCCCCTCTCAAACTCAAATACGTTTGAAGAGAGAAACCTATTGGAGGTTGAAACAAAGGGATTGATAAAGTGGAGCGGAACGACTCAACACACAGTGGAGATGTTTAAAAAAAAAATATGGTAGAATGGTTTTTTTTTTTGCTTGGTGGAATAAAAAATAATAATAATAAGATAATGAAAAAAGGGATGATGCTCACCAACTGAGATGTATAATAATGAAATATTGATGGAAAAAGAAAGATAAAAAATAAAATAAAACAAAATAAAATAAAAGGAAGGTAGTGGGAACATGAGTATGGAAAAGCTCACCAACGGAGTGTTAAAATAAGGAAATTTCGAGAGAGAAAAGGGATGATGGTTTTTTTTTTTTTTTTGAATGGAAAAAAGAAGATAAAATAAAATAAAATAAATAAAGTTGGGGATAGTGGGATCAGACTGCGGGTCCTGAAGCCGTGGGTTGAAAATAATAATGATGTGGGGGTGAAAAAGGAAATAATGTGGGGGAATGGGATAAAATAAAATAAAATATAAAATCAGTGGGGAATGAGGTTTCCAGTGAGGAAGAGGAAGAGGATTACACCGCAAAACCAGGCGTCGGCCTTTGCGCCGTCGTAGCCGCCGCAACGGAAGGCTGCCGGGGAGGTGTATGCCGGAGTTCCGCAGGCGGTTTGGAGCATTTCACGGTGGAGCTGGTTTTCTGGCAAGGTGGAGAGGTCGAACTTGGAGATTCTGGTTAGAATTTGGTCAGAGTTTGCGGCGGAGCAGACCATAGTGGCACTGATTGTGGCCGTTGTAGGCGACTTGTGCCGCTGTGTGTGGCCACGGTACAAAAAGATCCTACCAAGAGTTGCAAACGAAAAATATACTTTCTCAGAGTTGAATAAGTCCCTCTGGAGCTGGAGCTGCCGTGGGGATGCCGGAGGTGGAGAACTTGGCCTCCGGCGAACAAGTTTTGAAGATGCCACCACTGCTATTTGGGAACAAATTGGGAATGATTTTAAATGTGTGTCCACTTTGGAGGGTCATGAAAGTGAAGTCAGAAGTGTGTCCTGGAATGTATCTAGTACACCAGTCTGTTTGGATTTGGGAAGTACTGCCTGGGAATGAGTTTGAGTGCGTGTCAGTGTTGCAAGGGCATACACAAGATGTTAAAATGGTCCAGTGGCATCCGTCAATGAATGTGTTGGTCTCGTGTAGCTATGATAACACCATCAAGGTTTGAGCAGAAGGTTTGATCAGAAGAGTTCTTCGATGACTGAGCAAGAGCAGCATGGCGGAGTTCTCTGGCGAGCTCGGTGGCAGCGGAAACAAAGGGGCAGCAACAAAATTGGACTATCTGATCATGAATCAACGCAGATCGTCAAATGAGTATGTGTAGAAAACTCCAGCGGGCAGCGAAGGTAAGATTGCCGGCCGACTGCCCGCCGGTGAGAAAGAAATATAAGCCTAAATCTTATAGCTCTGATACCATGTTTAAATTCAATGTATAAAGAGAAATAGAGAGAGAATAAATTGTATGAATTATGATTGATGTTATTTTCAGTGAGTTACAACACTCTCATTTATAGATAGTAAATAGGGTACATTGGATGCTAACCCACCGAAAGCATAAAGATACAACATTAGTTATACAACAACATTAGTGGGACAGCTAGATAGTGCAGCTGTATTACATTAATAGTACACTAATAACACTAACACTTCTTTTTGCATTTTTACTCGCCATTGTTGCAAGCAATCACTCGTTCATGGAAGATCGGTTGCTGAAGAGTTGTGCTCATAACACTCTTTTATTAATTAAAATAGTAAGAGAAAAGTTAGGGATCATGAAAGATTTATGATCTTTGGATTACCTTAATTAGTGTGTGGTGCTTTATTCTAAGTGTAATCTTGTTGTGGATCGGGGGCACACCAGGGAACACACACAAGCAATAACACAAGAGATTTAATGTGGTTCGGCAAGTCGCCTACGTCCACGGGCAGCGGATTCACTATATTGAACAAATGAAAGAATTACAAACTCTCTCTGGTAATTCTCTCTCTCTTTGTTTTCTCTCTTTAGCTTGCTGTAATCTCTCTAACCTCTCTATCTCTATTTATACATGAGAAGGGAGGGAGTTGGCTGGTGGCTAGCTGATTAGTCAATGAATGGATTGTCTTTCTTTGCGGCTTGCCGGTTGGCAGCCGCAATCAAGGAATGGAATGTGATGCTTTCATACTGATGAGAATCACCCCTTTCACATGGGGTGATATCAACAAATCACCCTCTCAACCCATGTGAGGTGATCTATTGCACACACTGCTGCTAATCTTGTTACGCCTAAATTTCAACATAGTCTGCATCTCCTGAAGCTAGAGATAATACACTAGAGATACAAGAGGAGGAGGGAATCATACATCCTCAACTCAACTCACAACACTCTCTGATTTGGAGAGAGCCTCTACTCCTATCTCCCACAGATCTCTTCCACGCTTCCTGTCTCGGATGTCTTCATCTGATATCATACACCCCCTGATTGGATGTCCTGCACCCCCTGCTGAGATGCCCTTGACTATCATGCCTTTGTCCTCTGTCCATAGTGATCGATCAACACTTCCTTGCACCCGAAGGTGCTCAATTCCGAGAGATGTTGACCAAGTCCAAACAATGTTGGAACTTGATCCCAGAAACTACCTTTGTGAGCATATCGGCTGGATTATCTTCAGTACCAATCTTTTGAAGCAGAATATCCCCTTCATTCACAATTTCTCGGATGAAATGGAAACGGATGTCAATGTGCTTGGTGCGGGCATGATGAACCTGGTTCTTGCCCAAACAAATGGCACTCTGACTGTCACAAAACACCTCAACGTGCTTCTGAACAATACCCAAGTCTTCAATCAACCAGTGTAGCCAAATAGTTTCCTTAAAGGCTTCTGTCACTGCTATGTACTCTGCCTCTGTAGTAGACAAAGCCACCATTGACTGAAGCGTTGACCTCCAACTCACCGGCCCTTTAGCAAGCGTAAATAAATACCCTGTTGTTGACCGGCGTTTGTCTAAGTCACCAGCATAATCTGAGTCCACATATCCTTCCAAATTCTGCCTGAGTCGGTTATCTCTCTCGAACTTTAATCCCAAATTAATTGTGCCATGTATGTACCTTATGATCCATTTCACTGCCTGCCAGTGATCTTTTCCTGGATCATGCATATACCTGCTTACCATACTCACAGCATGCGAGATGTCAGGCCTTGTACAAACCATAGCATACATTAATGCACCAACTGCATTTGCATATGGAACCTGTGCCATATGCTTCCGTTCTTCTTCTGTACGTGGAGACATCGAAGCACTGAGCTTGAAATGAGGGGCCAATGGTGTACTCACAGCTTTGGTTTTCCCATTTATGCCAAATCTGTCTAACACCTTTTTCAGATACTAGGTTTGTGTCAGACAAACCATGCCCTTCTTCCTGTCTCTCTTGATCTCCATGCCAAGAATTTTCTTTGCTTCTCCCAAATCCTTCATTTCAAACTCTCTTGCCAACTGTGCCTTGAGTTTGTCAATCTCCACCTTGCTCTTAGATGCAATCAGTATATCATCTACATATAAGAGCAAATAGATGAAGGAACCGTCGGGAAGCTTACGGAAATATACACAACGATCAAATTGACTTCTTGTATATTCTTTCTCTATCATGAACCGATCAAATTGCTTGTACCACTGTCTTGGGGATTGCTTCAACCAGTACAATGATTTGTTCAGGTTACAGGCCCAATTCTCTTTTCCAGCAACTTTGAAACCATCTGGCTGGGACATGTATATCTCCTCTTCAAGATCTCCATGTAAAAAGCCAGTTTTGACATCAAGTTGGGCGAGCTCGAGATCAAACTGTGCAACAAAAGCTAACAAGATGCGAATAGACGTGTGCTTCACAACATGTGAGAATACCTCATTGTAGTCTATTCCTTCCTTCTGAGCATAGCCTTTAGCTACCAATCTAGCTTTGAATCTGATGTTGTCGTTGCTTGGAATGCCTTCCTTCTTGGTGTAAACCCACTTAAACCCAATTGCTTTCTTGCCTTTTGGAAGTTGCACCAACTCCCAAGTCTGGTTCTTGTGAAGTGACCCGATCTCTTCATTCATAGCCTCCTTCCATTTGACACTTTCTGCATTCTGCACGGCTTCTTTGAAAGTGCAGGGAACATTGTCTTCAATGATTGGAAGTGCATAGGCTACCATATCGGTCATCCAACCAGGTTGCCCAGTAACCCTTTGTCCTTTCCTTATTGCAACGGGTTCTGATTGTTGCGGAGTCTCTGGATCTTCATTTTCATCCGAACTCTCTTCAGAGCTATCCTCTGAGACTTCTTCAGGATGGTTGATTAGCTGACTAGTCTTTGTTGGAGTCTCAAACTCCACCTGCACTGACTTTTTCAATGCTTCCTCATTCTGTTGAGGATCTGGTTGCTTCAGCATTGCAGACTCATCAAAGGCAACGTCTCTTCTGATGAGAACTTTCTTTGATTCAGGGCACCAAAGTCTGTATCCCTTGACACCGTCACTGAAGCCCAAGAAGATGGCTTTCTTGGCTCTTGGATCCAACTAAGATTCTGTAACATGAAAATAAGCTGGACATCCGAAGATACGTAACTGATCATAATCAGTAGCTGTTTTGATTCTGTGGCAGTGAACACACCTCTTAATGAAACAGAGTTGTTGCGGATCTCTCAGGCGAGCTCGAGTGCAGGAGGAGAGATAGAGCCACGATGAGCACTCAAGAAGTATGGGTGCAGGTTCTATGCTAGGTGTTGCATAGTTAGTGACTTGTACAGATCTGTTGAAGTTGCTTTAGAAGAAAGAGCTACTGTCAATCATCATCTGGTAGTACAAGTGATAGATACGCAGGTAATGTGTATCGCTGAACTGGAGATCAGGGATTGCAAAAGGCATGAACAATAAGTGTGTGGAAACGTTGGGAAGTTGTTCAAGAGTGCAAAGGGCAAAGGCTGATAGTTCAGAGGAAAAGCTTAGAGCAAAGAAAAACTGAGGACGTTGATGAAATAAGCGACGAGTTTTCTATTGCTCCAACGACTGGTCCTGCGAGGTAATGCATGACAGTCAAGGGTATCTCAGCAGGGGGTGCAGGACATCTAATCAGGGGGTGTCAAGATATCTTGGTTGCGCAAGTTCAAGCATAGCAAGTGAAGACATCCGAGACAGGAAGCGTGGAAGAGATCTGTGGGAGATAGGAGCAGAGGCTCTCTCCAAATCAGAGAGTGGTGTGAGTTGAGTTGAGGATGTAGGATTCCCTCATTCTCTTGTATCTCTGGTGTATTATCTCTAGCTTTTAGGGGATGCAGTGTCTCAGTAAAGAGATGCAGACTATGTTGAATTTGGGCGTAACAAGATTAGCAACAGTATGTGCTGTGGATCACCTTACATGGGTGAAAGGGGTGATTTGTTGAATTCACCCATGTGGGAAAGGCAACCAACCAAGTCAAGATTGGTTGGCAAGACATGTGAAGGGGCAACCATCCAAGTCAAGAATGGAGCCCACCTACTCTCTCACCTATAAATGAAGGTTGAGAGGAGAGAGCAAAACGTGAGTAAACCAACAACAAAGAGTGAGAGATGTGAGGCGAAGAGACCGTCTCTCTCGGTGTGAGCAAAGGAGACGGGTGAGTGTGTGAGTGAGGAGAGTGTGAGCTCCTTCTCTATTGTAATCTTTTTGTAATCTCCCCATTGGTTTAGTGATAACCGGTTACTCTCCCGTGGACGTAGGCTTTAATGCCGAACCACGTTAAATATTGTGTCTCCTTGTGTCTGGGTGTGTTTTTCTGCTTGCAATGATTTCTATAAGGACTTGGGCGGGATCCCAGATCCCAACAATTGAGACCCAGACAGGCAGAAAGATCAAGAAGCTCAGATCTGACAATGGTGGGAAATACACATTAGATCCCTTCTTTGAGGTTTGACATAATACATGGATAGTGAGACATTTCACAGTTCCTGGAACACCGCAGCAGAATAGAGTTGCAGAACGCATGAACCGCACTTTGGTTGAAAAAGTCCGGTGTATGCTGTCACAGTCTGGATTGAGCAAGGCATTTTGGGGCGAGGCATTGAACTATGCTCAAAATCTTGTCAATAGACTACCTACTGCAGCACTAGATGGGAAGACTCCCATGGAGGTATGGTCAGGAGTCCCAGCTACTGATTATGATCAGTTACGTATCTCTTGGATCCAACTTAGATTCTGTAACATGAAAATAAGCTGGACATCCGAAGATACGTAACTGATCATAATCAGTAGCTGGGACTCCTGACCATACCTCCATGGGAGTTTTCCCATCTAGTGCTGCAGTAGGTAGTTTATTGACAAGATTTTGAGCATAGTTCAATGCCTCGCCCCAAAATGCCTTGCTCAATCCAGACTGTGACAGCATACATCGGAGTTTTTCCACCAAAGTGCGGTTCATGCGTTCTGCAACTCCATTCTGCTGCGGTGTTCCAGGAACTGTAAAATGTCTCACTATCCCTGTATTCTGGCAAACCTCAAAGAAGGGATCTGATGTGTATTCCCCACCATTGTCAGATCTGAGCTTCTTGATCTTTCTGCCTGTCTGGGTCTCAATCATCTTCTTCCACATAAGAAAGATGTCTAAGACTTCATCTTTGTGCTTCATTGTGTAAATCCAAACTCTTCTGGAGAAATCATCAATGAACGACACAAAGTAGTGTTTACCTCCCAACGAAGCATTCTTGGAAGGACCCCATACGTCGGTGTGAACGTAGTCTAGAATCCCTTTGGTACGATGAATAGCAGTACCAAACTTGATTCTTGTTTGCTTTCCCAGTACACAATGCTCGCAGAACTCAAGCTTCCCTGTCTTGACGCCTTTCAACAGGCCTTGCTTTACCAACCCTTGTAAAGCCTTCTCATCGACATGCCCTAGGTGCATGTGCCAAAGTCTGGAAGTGTCTGTTGCATCATCTTCTGAGCTGGTGGAGACAACCACTCTCCCTGTGACTGTAGAGCCATCTAGGAAATATAAATTTCCCTGTCGAGTACCCTTCATTGCAACAAATGCTCATTGAACAACTTTGAGGACTCCACTTTCCATGGTTACTCTATAACCTTTGGAGTCTAAAACTCCCACTGAGATGAGATTCTTTGTCAAATCCGGTACATACCGAACATCTTCAAGAATTCTGATTGTTCCATCATGTATCTTCAGTCGAATTATTCCAATCCCCTTTGTCTGGCAAGCTTGGTCGTTGCCCATCAGCACAACTCCTCCATCGAACTCTCGTAAGCTCGAGAACCACTGCTTGTTAGGACACATATGGTAGGAACATCCGGAATCTATAATCCATTCATTAGACTGGCCATATGATGAAACTGTGAAGGCTGCTCCTTCACCATTTTCTCCATCTCGTGCAACGTTCACCTTTTCTTTTGTCTTGTCTTTATTGGGACAATCTTTTGCCCAATGCCCCTTCTGGCGACAAGCAGCACACTCGTCTTTTGCAAGACGTCTTCTGTTTGAAGATTTCCCTCTGGATTTTAAGCGAGACTTTCCTCGCCCTGCATATCTTCTGTTATTTGTTCTGCCTCTGACTGTCAATGCCTCGAATGCTGAGTCCCTGTTTGCAGACTTATCTTTCCTTCTGAACTCATTGTTCACCAAGGCGTTTGCAACATCAACATACTTGATCTTCTCTTTACCGTACAGTAAAGTAGTAGTGAGATGATCATATGAGTCAGGCAAGGAATTTAACAATAACAGTGCTTTATCTTCATCACCAATGTGATCATCCAAATTCTTCAAATCCGTAAGAATTTTGTTGAAGTTGTTTAGGTGTTCGTTCATCGAAATACCTTTCTTGTAGTCGAAACGAAACAACCTCTTCTTCAAGTAGAGCCGGTTCTCAATGCTCTTTGTTATGAACTTATCTTCCAGCGCCTTCCAAAGCTTCTTCGCAATATCATATTCTGTGAAGGCGTACTTCTCCTCTTTTGCAAGGCAAAGTCGGATGGAACTGCAAGCTAGGAGATTCACCTTCTCCCATTCTATCTCGTCCAGGTCATCTGGTTTGTCTCCCAGAGTGAAGTGCAGGTTCATCTGGACAAGCATATCTTTAACTTCGCATCTCCACATGCCGAAGTTGCTGCTTCCATCAAACTTCTCTACCTCGAACTTAGCATGGGACACCGGGGTCCAATGCCTAGAGTTACTTGTACTCGCTGGATTACTTACGGACTCGGTTGATCTGGTCTCTGTAAATTCTGCCATTTTTTAGAAACTTCAATTTAAAAAAAAGACTGATCATACGGATGTGTCCAGAATACTCCAAATAGTTGGGAAGCACTATTAGATCGTCAAAAATGGACTCCGAATGACTCAAATCAAGTCAAAACAGTTTGAATACCTCCGATTAAAAAACTGACCGTACGGATGTGTTCGGAATACTCCAAATAGTTGGAAAGCACTATTGGATCGTCAAAAACGGACTCCGAATGACTTCGATCTGGCCAAAACAGGTTGGACGGTTCAGATCTGCAGAATCTGGTGCGCTGAGATGCACCGGATAATTTCTCCGGTCAACGGTCGGTCAACAGCGCGACCAACGGCTTAGGCAGCGCGGTCAACGGCGGCTTGGCGGCGCGGTCAACGGCGGCTCAGTCAACGCGGCTCAGCGGCGCGGTCAATTGGCGCGGTCGGCGCGATCAACGGCGGTGCGGCGGCTTGGTCAGCGGCTCAGGCTGACGTGGCTGGGAGACGTGGCGTACACATGGACTGACGTGTCGCTGACGTGTCGTGACATGGCTCGTCTTCTTCCCTGAGCAGCGCGTGGGGTGCGTGGTGCGAGTGTGGCTCACGCGCTTTTTTCAGAGAGCGCGTGAGAGCACGTCTGAAGGCTTCTAGGCTTGGTTTTTGCTGTTCTGGACTCCTCTCCTGGAGTTCTTGCTCCTGGTATGCTCAAAAGTGAATTTCGAGCACTTCGAAATCTGGGCACTTTTGGGAAAAATTCGATTTTTCACCACCCGAGCTCTGATACCAATTGTTGTGGATCGGGGGCACACCAGGGAATACACACAAGCAATAACACAAGAGATTTAATGTGGTTCGGCAAGTCGCCTACGTCCACGGGCAGCGGATTCACTATATTGAACAAATGGAAGAATTACAAACTCTCTCTGGTAATTCTCTCTCTCTTTGTTTTCTCTCTTTAGCTTGCTGTAATCTCTCTAACCTCTCTACCTCTATTTATACATGAGAAGGGAGGGAGTTGGCTGGTGGCTACCTGATTAGTCAATGAATGGATTGTCTTTCTTTGCGGCTTGCCGGTTGGCAGCCGCAATCAAGGAATGGAATGTGATGCTTTCATACTGATGCTTTCATACTGATGAGAATCACCCCTTTCACATGGGATATCAACATAATCTAAGGGTCACAAAACTTTCATAATTATTTTCATGAAAGGTTTTTCATGATACCTAGCATTGCATTTTCAATTGAGTTAATCATAATTTAAATTAGATTTGTTTAATCAATGCGTTTTATTTTATTTATTAGTTGAAAAAGTCATTTACTTCAGATAAAATCTATCGCATATTATGTAAAATTTATTGTCTTAATTTTACTCATAGCCTCATATGAACTGAATGGTCACGATTTGTGCAATTTATTAGTGAAAACTGATATGTCATGCATGCATGTGTTTTCCTCGTATACATAACGCTACCAGACTACTTGCACTCTTTCACAGAGTCACGCTTGACAGGTTTCACTTCTCTTCTATTGGCTTACGGTGCACTTCTCATGTTCACCAACCAAAACTAAACTGAATGGTCAATGCCCTCGTTAGGGATTGTGCTGTGATGTAGTTTCTGTCTTTTCTTTTTATTTTTTTATTACAATGATGTAGTTCCTTGGAGAAATTGCATATTTTTATGGTGGTGTAAACCTTTTATGCGTATGGTATAAGTTTTTACCATAGTGTAATTATTTGGGAGGATTATTTAACAGTTAGACAGTAAAAAAAACCTTATACAAGTATGGAGGGGTGCAAGTGACCATAGATTCACTTACATCTTTTATGTTTTTATAATTTTTTTTTTCTATGGCCCACTGTCAACTAATTCCCCTAATTATTTTAAGATTGTCCTATTTATTTGTAATTTTTCCTAATTTCTTTCTTTGGTCACTTTGATAGAAGCGGCTGAGTTGAGGTAGTGAACTGGGGCTTCTCTAGCTAGGAAAAAAATTCAATACTGGAGTAACATATATGGCATTGATTATGTGATACTTTTGGCTAATGAAAAATTACAATATATATAAAGTGGGTCATTATTTGTCTTTTAACTATTCAATAAAAGTGAGTCAATATGTGTCACCTTGTAAGATTTTTTGCTAGGTGATTAATTTGAAGCAAAACGTAGACAATGCCATATGACAATGGTGCTGTTTGGTGTAGCTGTTAAAACAGATTATAGCTTATAGCTTAACAGATTATAGATTATGACTTTAATCAGAAGCTGTTAATCTGTTTGGTATAGCTGTTGGATTATAGATTTAAGTTGCTGAGTAGTGTTTGTTAAATAAGCTGTGAAGTAGCTTTTTCAATTAATTATTATTTTTTATTATTCACTATTTATCTACATTTTTCATAAAAAGTAATAATAATATTTTATAGTCCATTTGGGTCTTTTTCTATTTTTAAAAAAATAAAAATAAAAAAATCTAAGAGTATAACCGTAAATTAACATGTCCACAGCAGAAGCTGATAATCAGAAGCAGGGGGTGAGCAGCTTCTCAGAATCAGCTTTTTTGACTTAAAATAAGCTGTTAGAATCAGAAGCTGTTTGAAATAAGTTTAACCAAACAGTCCAAAATAACTTTTTAAAAGCCAAAAGCCATAAGCTGGCTCAAAAAAGCTGCACCAAACACCCCCAATGCTAAACTAATGAATAATTACTCTTAAATATATTCTAAATATTTCACTATATATACTCAATAAAACAACTCAAATGAGTTTTTTTGGGAATTACCTATTTTAATTGACTTTTTAGCTTTTCACAAAAACATGTATAGAAAAGTAGAGAAATAGTTGATTTTTTGGTAGTGGTTTTTTTGCTAAAAATGTTAGTTCCCACACTTGTGTTAAGAGACTGTTTGGGAAGGGCTAAAAAAGTCACTACCAAAAAGATAACTATTCTCTTTATTTTTTTGCATGTCTTTTTATAATTTTTATAAGAAGCCAAAAAGTCAATTAAAATAATCAATTTTTAAACGACAGGTGTATGCAGAAATTTTACCATAACCTTAATACTAACATTTGGATTTTTTTTAAAATTTTTTTTATTACCATTTTATGCTATTAGATACATGACAAGATATTATTCGGTATTATTATTATTACTATTATTATTATTATTATTATTTTTCAAGGATTATGTCGAAATAAAAATCCAATCATAAATATTCATATAGACATAATAACAAATATGATAAAACTAGTTATCAAGAGATTTTCAAACCATGTGTCAACCTGAATATGAATAATTAATAATTGAAAATAGGGTGTCTCTGCCGTATTAGATGTGTGACAGTTACTTGCCTCAAGCACTTAGAAATTTAGTGATATACTGCTTTCAAATCAATAAGAATAGTCGCATGATAACACCAATTTTGGATTAATAAAAACATTAGTCACATATCAAGTAAAGACAGTTTGATTTATCTTCATTGGCGCAAAGTGAAAAATAAGACCGGTCTCACACATATTTTGCACAATGAGATTGAATTTAGTGAAAACCCTATGGTTTACAGACAAAAATTCAAAGGCTGACAACTCAGAAAATACTCAAAGTAGATGGGGTTCCACCCTGTTTTAATTTTAGTAAAACTCACTGGTGGTGGACATATGTAATGCATGCTTTCTTCTTTTCTTTCGCTTCTGATTGGACAAGCGGTCCGCTAATACTGTAAGTCACTATCTAATTGCGGGTAGTCCTCTTGTTGAAGGGGGCAGCTCATTTGAACTATAATCCAGGCTATGTGGTTAACCGTAACTCTGAAAATGTTGATTGAAATTTTAGATTTTCATACTTGTTTTATGTTATGCTGATTGATATTTTAGCTTTTGCACACGCTTTCTTCTTTTCTTTCACTTCTGAATGGATAAGCAATACGCTAATACCGTAAGTCACTAGCGAATTGCTGATTGATATTTTAGATTTTCATACTTGTTTTCTATTATGTTGTTTAGGATATGTGAATGATTTCTTTCTTCTCTTTCGTTTCTAGGAGGCAAATTTTGACATAATTGCGACATTTAGAAAGTTACATCATCGAACTGCTCCTTGCTTCACATTGATTACTAATTGACTTGCCCATGGTACTTTGTATAAGCAGCAATCTACCACAAAAGAGCTTCAGAAGGAGACAATGTTCCTAGGCATTAGCCTTCTGGACCGATTCTTAAGTAAAGGATTTTTCAAAAACAAGAGGAGCCTTCAAATTGTTGGAATTGCCTGTCTAGCATTGGCCACCAGGATTGAGGAAAACCGGCCCTTCAACAGGTAACAGTTTTATTTTATTTTGCATTATTTTTTGGCAAAAACCGGTGATATATAACAGTCCTGATGTATTATTATTCCCGCATTTTATTTTGGATTATACTTTGAGAAATTAGGTAAAAACAGAGTGAAATTGCATCTCAAGCTCATGTGAGCTTCTGATAATGACTTAACTGGATGATTCAATCAATAATTGTTCTGCTTCTGCATCATAATCATTACTATTAACGTTAAATTCATTGAAATACTGAAGTAGATTAGAGTTCGTCACTGCTTAGATTATGAGGATAGAATTCAACTTACTGTAATTTTTCTTATGGTTTGTTCCAGTGTGAGAGAAAGGAAATTCAGTGTAGAAAGCAATGTATACAGCAGATGTGAAGTGGTAGCTATGGAATGGCTGGTGCAGGAAGTCCTCGACTTTCAGTGCTTTTTGCCAACCATCTACAACTTCTTATGGTATGCCCTTTCCGTCCATGGTATCTTTAATACAAGTGCAATGTGAATGTTGCATTGTCTACATGAAAACATATCTATACTCTTGTTCCCTACTTAATTATGGATATTTTGCAATGATGAGATAGGTTTTACCTGAAAGCTGCAAGTGCAAATGAAGTGGTGGAAAAAACTGCCAAGTACCTAGCAGTGCTAGCGCTCCTGGGTCATGAACAGCTGTGCTACTGGCCATCAACTGTTGCAGCTGGGCTCGTTATTCTTGCCTCTCTCTCAGCCAATCAAGATGGATCATGCAACCGTGTCATGGAGGTATACATACAGCACATAATTACATAAAAACTTTCAGTGATTACTGCACTTGACATAAAGCTGATTTGATCCATTGCCCATGGGCTAATGGAGTATTTTGACATCACAAAATGAAATCAGTGATATATGTTCTGAAAACATTTCAAATGGTTCCTTTTGTTTTCTCACTACATTTCAGATGACTCCTTTCTAAGTTTGGATAGTATCTTACTCAAAATTTTAAAATATTAGATGCTTAATTGATGATACCCATGCCAGTCTTAAAGATGTATACTTCTTATAACATGATGACTGTTCTATGTCCATCAGATAGCTGAAATGTCAATAGCATCCTTTTGTTTATTGATTTTCAATTAATATTAGAGTGTGATGAATGAAAAGCTTCATCAGGTTTTCATTTGGCAATTTTATGATTTTACTTTGACAGACACATCTCAGAACAAAAGATGATGATCTACCAGGATGCATAAAGGTATGGAAACAAAATCTTGTCATAGACTTTGTCAATCCTTTATTGTTCTTGTTTTAAAATATTCTCTCTTTTAAGTTTCTATTCAGATTCAAAGTGGCAACAACTCAATTCATATTACTCGATCTATTAGTTTTCTCTCCTTTATTGTTCTTGGTTTCATCTTAAAAATTTGTTCCTTTTTTTTTTTTATTTTAAAAATTCGAAGTGAAATTTTTTTTCTACTGGCTATCTTTCATAATTAACAATATCTTTGATATTTTTATTTGTGGCAGAGCCTACAGTGGTTGGTAAGGTATGCTTGCTAGCAAGCATCGCAGTGTAAAAAATAAAAAATCTCTGTTTGTTATCTTGAAGCATTACTTCTCAGTTCTCAGTCACTGTAAAGACACAAGTGATACGTAGATGAAGGCAATTTTCTGCAACTGGATCGCCCTTGTTGTAAACTGTCCATAGAACAAATGAAAATCTCCGTAGACAGAATTTGTACCTCCTTTTTGCAGCAGCCCGAAGCATGGGTAATTGTAGTGCCTTTTTAGTAATAAGCTAGTTATCAGTTACTAAAAAAAAGGACTTGGAGAGCTGTTGCAACGGAAATCAGCTTGACTTCAGTGATCCTACAGTGGAATTATGACTTCTATGAAAATTATCACTGCTGAAAAACCATGTCAAATTGTTACTCTGAAGTAGAATAGTGTTGCTTGAAACATACCATATGCTTTTTCTTCTTCTTCTGCTACCTTTCCCTTTTTTTTTTTTGGCAAATATATAAGAACTTCATTGCATTGTAAACAAGAACCAGAAAAGGATAACCTTGACCGAACAGAAGAGAACATTCAGGAAATGTAGATGATCTACATAAACTAGATTGATGAGTATAAACTAGAGAGACAATAAAGGAGACAAATGAAAACAACAATCTAAAGGCCAGTCAGGCTTCTAGAACAATAGCATCCTAAGTTTCCAACTCAACAATCTGCGTAGGCTGACATTGTTGGGGGCTTGAGTGGTCTACGAGGTCAAGACAAGATATGGAGGATGAACCAAATGAAACTAAGTCGATATACAAAACCATTTCGCCAGATTGGTAGTCCAATGGGACTATGAATCTGAAGCATTTTTTCAAAACAAACATGAGTTTGGCAAACAAAAAAATATATATTTGGATCCCATGTGGGCTTCGTTTACTTTTTTTAATCATCAGATTGAAATCTCATGGAGTTTATTAAATATGTGGCACAAAAGTTATATCTGTTGGGATCCGGGATCCCCCCAAGACCTTTGCGGAAATTAAACCAAGCAGAAATACACACCCACACTCAAGGAGACACAATATTTAACGTGGTTCGGCCTCAATGCCTACGTCCACGGGAGAGTAACCGGATTTCACTATACCAATTTGGAGATTACAGAAAGATTACATTAGAGGAGGAGCTCACACTCTCCTCACTCACCCACTCTCCCGTCTCCCTCGCTCACACCGAGGGAGACGGTCTCTCCGCCTCACATCTCAACACCTCTTTGGCTTCACGGTTTTCCCACTCTCTCTCTCATTTGTCTCTCCACTCTACCTCACAATATATAGACTTAGAAGGTAGAAGAGAGGGCCATCACATGGCCAGCCCTTGTTGGTTGGCAACACATGGCCTCATGGCCAACCTCACATGGCCTCATGGCTTCCCATGCTTCCCATGCTTCCCATGAGGCTTCCAACCTTACCATGGGTTGATATCCTACAAATCACCCCCTCAACCCATGTGAGGTGATCCACAGCACACACTGCTGTTAATCTTGTCACGCCCAAATTCAACATACTTTGCATCTCCTCACTGAGACGCTGCATCCCTTGAAAGCTAGAGATAATACACCAGAGATACAAGAGAAGGAGGGAATCCTATATCCTCAACTCAACTCACACCACTCTCTGATTTGGAGAGAGCCTCTGCTCCTATCTCCCACAGATCTCTTCCACGCTTCCTGTCTCGGATGTCTTCAGCATAGTCTGCATCTCCTCACTGAGATGCTTGCACCCCTTGAAGCTAGAGATAATACACCAGAGATATAAGAGGAAGAGGGAATCCTACATCCTCAACTCAACTCACACCACTCTCTGATTTGGAGAGAGCCTCTGCTCCTATCTCCCCCAGATCTCTTCCACGCTTCCTGGCTCGGATGCCTTCACTTGCTATGCTTGAACTTGCGTAACCAAGATATCCGACACCCCCTGATTGGATGTCCTGCACCCCCTGCTGGAATGCCCTTGACTGTCATGCATTACCTAGCAGGACCAGTCATTGGAGCAATAGAAAACTCGTCGTTTATTCCATCAATGTCCTCTGTCTTCTTTGCTCGGAGCTTTTCCTCTGAACTATCAGCCTTTGCCCTCTGCACTTCTGAACAACCTCCTGGCGTTTCCACATACGCTTGTTGTCTGTGCCTTTGCAATCCCTGATTTGCTGTCCAGTAGATTGATGGTTGACAGTAGCTCCATCTGTCAAAGCATCGTCAGCTATGCAATTCCCTGCATAGTGCCCGCACCCATGGCTTCTGGTCTCCCTGCGTCGAGCTCGCCTGAGAGATCCGCATCAACTCTATCCTCCGCTGCCATGGAAGAAACCACCATAGAAGAAAAAAGACTTGCCACTCGTTGGCGCGCACTTTTGCGTTTGTCTCAATTTTTCTGTCTGGAAGTTCCTGTGAACTTTCAACAACCCGCTGCTGCACACTCTTCTCGCGCCTCTGTACGACACTGTACCCTTGCACTACTGCACGTCTGCATTTGTGCTCCTGCGCTTAGTATGCTCCTCTGCAACTATTGTTCTACAGGTCCACTTACCACCAGTACTTACTCGTATACAGTAGCTCCAACAGCTACAGCATTTCCCTGAGCCTGAACTGGTTGCCAAATCATCTATCCGTCGATGAATGGTCTTCTCTTCTGATTGAACCAGATCCTCCGATGAACTCCGGAGATAATCATCTTTGCAATCCTCTGATCGCCCTTGACCAATCCTGATCTCCCTCGATCTGCCATTTAATCAAGCCTGATCTCCTCTGGTCCTCAATGATCTATCTCGAGTTGTACCTGGTTGTCCAATCTGGTTAGAATCTACCCATTCTAACCTCTTCAGTGAATCCGCAGCGTTCCACAATATCCGGCAACCTCCCTCCGAGTATTAAAGATGCCAAACTCCCATGTTTTAACAATCTTTAAAAAACCGTTCAGAATTTCACCATTCTGACCTCGCGGTTGCGTCCGGAACGGTCCGATTAGCTAGGACCAACCTTCGCTGCACTTCCGGGGACCTCACTGAAAAATATCCCCGAAAGCTGGGCCACACCACAATTTTCTAAAAATTCTGGGCCAAATTGCAATTTTCAGAAGTTCAGGGAATATTCCGTATACCAACAGAATATTCCGTCCACTGCACCCGATGCCGTCCGTCCCTTCAATCTGCCTTCTTTTTACAGAAACTCCGTCTCCAAAATCTGACCGTACCGATGTGTCCGGAATACTCCAAATAGTCTGAAACCACTATTGGATCGCCAAAAACGGACTCCAAATGGCTTCGATCTAGCCAAAACATTTTGTACGCCTCAGATCTGCGGCTGCACCATAGCCGCGAAGCACTGGATCCTTCCCCTGTGGTTGTACCATTGCCGCGCAACACAGGATCCCTCCCTGCCTCTGGCTGACGTGGCAGACACGTGGCAGCCACGTGGCAGTCCCTGACTGGCCACGGTGCCACGTGTGTCGCTGACGTGGATGCTGACTGGACCGCCACGTGTCGATCCCTGATTAGATACGTGGGCTGACACCTTGATGACACGGCGGCTGACGTGTCCTGCGCGTGGGCGTGGCGCGTGGCGCGTGGCCCCCACGCGCTCTCTTTCCACTCGCCTTCTTCCTCTGCGCGCGAGTGGCGCGCGTGTGAGCGCGTGATCTGATGCGCCGGCTGCTCCTTCGGCGCGTGGGGCGCGTGTGCGAGAGTGGGCCTCACGCGCCACCTTCTAGGGGCGCGTGAGGGCGCGTCCGTGCTCCTTTTGGGGTGTTCTTTGCATTTCTGGAATCCTCTCGTCGAGCCCTTGCTCCTGGTATGCTCAAAACTCGATTTTGAGCAATCCGATTTCTGGGCAGATTCGAAACAGCACGGGTTTTTGTTCCGAAACGCCACCGACGAGGCTCTGATACCAATTATTGGGATCCGGGATCCCCCCAAGACCTTTGCGGAAATTAAACCAAGCAGAAATACACACCCACACTCAAGGAGACACAATATTTAACGTGGTTCGGCCTCAATGCCTACGTCCACAGGAGAGTAACTGGATTTCACTATACCAATTTGGAGATTACAGAAAGATTACATTAGAGGAGGAGCTCACACTCTCCTCACTCACCCACTCTCCCGTCTCCCTCGCTCACACCGAGAGAGACGGTCTCTCCGCCTCACATCTCAACACCTCTTTGGCTTCACGGTTTTCCCACTCTCTCTCTCATTTGTCTCTCCACTCTACCTCACAATATATAGACTTAGAAGGTAGAAGAGAGGGCCATCACATGGCCAGCCCTTGTTGGTTGGCAACACATGGCCTCATGGCCAACCTCACATGGCCTCATGGCTTCCCATGCTTCCCATGCTTCCCATGAGGCTTCCAACCTTACCATGGGTTGATATCCTACAATATCAGGGGAGAAAAAATAAAGAAGATACCCCAAAATAAAGTATGAAATGGAGAGTTTGGTCGATTTTGTTTATGCTTAGCAATAGGAATTTGAGGTGTCTAAAATAAAAGAGTAATGATAGAGAGCACTAGAGTTGGAGCTCTAATACCAACTCTAGTGATGTGCCGATATAAAAAAAAAAAAAAAAATGCACTATCACAAGTCAAAACATCAAATCATAAGATGAGACCCATCTTTAGAGCTCCTCGTTTAGAGGTCTCAAACATTTTTGAAAATAAAAAGGGCAAAAAAATAAAAATCTGAATTACTGAGAAGAAAGAGTGCCAAAAATATTACATTCTTTCCATGAAGTGCTAGTTTTTCCCAACTTTAAAGCTATGTTTTGATCTTGAATTTGTGGAGGGAAAGAAATGGCAAGAAAAAAGTTGAAAAAAAACACCTTCCATTTCATTACTTATCCCTTCCACTTTCTTTTTCTTTCATGAATCTGACTGTTTCTAAGTGGTTTTTTTTTGTGTTGCTTGGTAAGTACTTACTTCGTGGTTATCAACCTCAATTCATCGAGGACAATAGAATTTTAATTTTATAGCTCTTAGTAGGGTTAAATAAAGTAAAAAATTGTCAATCAATTGTATTCAATATCCAAAAGCATCTTTTATTATCAATAATCCAATATTTATAATAAGCCAACCAAGAAGAATAAATAAGGAAAAAAAATCCCAACCACAATATTAACTCCCTAATTAGATCGAGCTCAAATAAATCAGTTGTGATTCTTCACTGCCCCACAAAGTGCGATGAAATATCGGACCTTGTCATGTGATCCCCATCACAAGTCCTGCTCTATCTTTCAATAAATAAGCTTTGGATGCAATAATTAAAAGGGTAATAGAACTCATTACTGAAAAAGAGCACAAGGAGGAGAGTGCATTTGACTTGAGATCAAACTTCTTTTCATATTTAACCCAAAAAATCATATATATATATATATATATATCTGTCTGGAAAATAATGACAGTTGGGAAATCTTGTCATGTTCTCAATGACTTGAATGATACAACAAAAAGACTATACATAAAGATACAAATCCTAATGTTAAGAGCATAGGGAAGTGAATCAAACCCTTTTGCTCTCCAAAAATCAAACATCAAAATGAAAAGGAATCCGAGTTTTTTCTAAAGGAAAAATGAAATTCATGGACTGTAACATCATATTATTGTGATCTTATTGCTATCAACTGTTTTAGGAGCCACCACTGGAAGCTCGCCAACCGAAGCCTTGTCAAGGTGAACCCGAGCATAGTCATTAACCACCGCCTCTCTCTCCTTGCATAGAGTCTCTTTCTTTTCCTCCTTCACCTTTTCAACCTTCACCTTAGTCATAGCACTCACATCCTCGGCCGCCTTTATGACCGCACTGTATGCGCTCGAAACCCATGAAGCTCCTGTTGATACGTAACGATTACTCATGATAGCCGATCCTGCACTGCTAGCCTTCTGCTCGGCAGCGGCATACTTATTTTTCAAACTTTTGTTGCCCAGAATTTTGTTCCTTCGCTCGAGTGGTCTTTGTGAACCTTCAGTACTTTTATAGGTTTGCAAAAATACTGGGATTTTGTATTCTTCGCTCGAGCGAAGCTTCTTGCTGTAACAACCCTCATCACTGCTTACCGATAACCATTGATTACTGTTAACTGAGTCTGATAATGACTGATAACTAGACTGAATAAAATACTGAACTGACTGACTGAAATTGAACCTGGGATATTGTATTGCATATTCTATCTGTTTGATTGAATATTTATCTGTTCATGTTTTATGTTTAAACTGCTAATTGAAGGCCTTATCGGCGGCCGAACCGTAAATTGATTGATGATTTGGAACCATTAGAATTTATATAATTTTATGGTGTATTTGATCAAAATGTGATTTGGTATGATTAAATTAGATTAAAATGAACCAATTACAAGAGTTGCCTTAATTACTATTTTGCCACTTAGTGGCCCACTAGCTTGAACTTGTTGGAGCCTTGTACACATGATCAACCAAACATTTCCTCAGCCAAAATTGAGAGTTCCACCGTCCCTAGAGAGAGAGAAAAGGGAGAGAGTTGATTTTCATCACATTTTGCTTGATTGTATGTGGAAATTTAGAGGATTGAAGTATAGAATTTCATATCTAAGCTTCTACACTTGAACCACAAGACTTAGGTAAGGATTTTACCTTCTTAATGTTGTGTTTAAGCTAATTCTTGCATGATTCATGCTTCATTGTAGAGTTGAGCCATGAATTAGTTCTAGCATGTTGAAATAGAGCATAATTCATGCATGCATGTAAGTATTGTTGGATTTTGAGTTGAGTTCATGGCAAATTGTCACATGCATGTCCATGTTTTGAGTGTAGGCCATGATTTCATCTTGTTTGTGAAACAATTGGCTCATTAGAGCATGTTTTGAAGTCTTGAAATGGTTTGAATTCATGCATGCTTGTTCATGGGAAATTGGTTTGGAAATGAGTTTGATTAAACACCCTTGGGCTTTGATTTCTTAAATTGAGTTTTGAAACATGTTATTCTATGTGTTTAAAAGAGTTTTCCAGGAAATGGGCCCAAGAGGATCGAATTGGGAGCATCAAATTTGAGTTTTGGACTTAGAACACAAACTTGGATTTTCCAGATTTTTGCCTCCCGCTCGAGCGGGGAAATCGAGCTCCCAGTACTTTGACCTGTTTTACAGTCCGCTCGAGCGGAGAAATCGAGCATCCAGTACTTTGCACTGTTCATCAGTCCGCTCGAGCGGAGAAATGTACGCTCGAGCGGAGTATTGAGTGACACGCTCGAGCGGGGAAGTTGGCGCTCGAGCGGGTACCTTTGTTTGCTTGTCCGCTCGAGCGGGGAAACCTGCGCTCGAGCGGGACTCTGTTTCACTGAAAATTCTGCAAATGTTTTCTGAATACATCTTTGCATCCTCATTCCATCCTAGGCATTCCTAGGCCTAGTTTTAGACATCTTAATGAGGATATAGATGTAGAACACACCGAGGTATAATAGGGAGTTAATGTTTATCTTTTCCAACTGTGAAACTTAGAGTGTGTTCAATCTGTTAACTGTATAGGGTTGGCATTCCGGGGAGACGCTCTAGTTCACTGTAGCCCAGAACTCTGTGAGTAACAATTGTGTAAAGATATGTTCAAAATGTTTATCTTCTGAATACTGAACTGTTTACTGAACTGATATTGTTACTGAATGAATGTATGTCCTTTATTTCTGAACTGTACTGTGGCATCCTTAGCACCTACTGTTTACTGTTACTGTTACTGTTACAGATATCTCTGTCGGTTCCCTCGTGGAACCACTACTGTTTACTGATTGATGGCCATCATTACTGTTCGGTCTTTTAAGACCTACTGTTACTGATATGCTAATGGATGTACCATATATGACTGTTTACTGTACTGAACAACTGATATACTGATTGAATTGAACTGTTTTCATTACTGTAAGGACATTCATTCTAAACCTCTTTACGCATTGTGTTATTCACTGGGCTTTAGCTCATTGCTCATATATATATGTAGGTGTACAGGCACCGGATCAAAGCTAGAAGCGTCGGAGTAAACTCCAGTTTTGTCAAGCCAACCAATGTGCCTCACTGCGAGGTTCCGAGCCTATCATGCTAAGGCTTAGGGGTGTTTTAGTATTTCCCCTTTTTGCACTGTCTCACTGCTTTGTAATAACCGAATGGATTGTATAGATTGAATGTTTACTGTACTGTTGAGTGGGGATTAAGTCCCTGTTTCACTGAATGACATGTATGTATATGTACTGTTCTGTAAATATGTATGAAAAATCTTTTTGGCATACAGACTGTCACAGCTCATTGGACATTATTTTATTACTGTGTTGGCTTCCGCCAGGCCCTGTACTCTGTTTTACTGTATTACTGTTAAGCAGGCCTTCGGTAATCTCGGTTACTGGCCGGTTACGGTGCTAAACCCATAGGGCCGGGTTTGGGTCGTGACACTTGCGCTCGAGTGACAGTCTACTATCTGTAAAACTACTTGAAGTTTGTATTCTTCGAGCGGTAAAATTTATTGTGTCTGGTCGTTTAAGTGACACATCTTGTGCTTAAGCAAGCTGTGCATATATCAGTTCATAAAGTCATTTTTTTTGAGTCACTTTTTCACATCTCTCTCTATATACATTTCAAAACCCTATTTTCTCTCACTCTCCCTCTAAAACTCTTTATTTTCACTCAGATTCACCTAAATCCGTTCATCTTTTCACTATGTGTTCCTTTGTTAAAAGGATAGAGCATGGTGAGTGCTTCGTTCTAATCGGAGCAAAGTTAATTCTTGGCGTCTTTGAGTTTCGTACACTCTCTCTCGTCTCCTAAGCTTGAGGTAGATATATCTCCACTCTTTTTATGAGTTTTAACTTAACTATTTGTCATTTCTAATCGATATTGCTATTTTGGAAAATTTAGAACAAACCTAGGGTTTTGGGTAAAAATCAAAAGAGGGATTTTTCAAATGGATCTTTGAAAATGACTGTGATGTTGGAAATAATGTTGAGTTGGGAAGAAATTGTTAATTTTGATACTTGGAGTTGATTTTTGAAAGAAAAAGAAATTTGCTCTAAATGCCTCAAATATTGATTTTGTATAAATAATGAAATTGATGTTGAAATTGTGAAATTAGATTGATATTGATGAGGATGGTGGAGTTGGATATGTATTATCATTCACCTTTTCAAATTTAGAAAGTTTATCTTTATTGAGAATTGTGTATCTGTTTAGAAATATCTGTTTTGGGCTATCAGTGGAGGATAACTACGATTGTTGTATAAATTGCATGAGATCTAGGAGAATTGAAACTATTTTCTCATTCATTTACATTGAGCATTATCCCACATTTATATATTGGAAATGTTATTGTGTTTGAGAAAAAAAGTGCATTTGGGAAACATGTATTGGCTTGTTGAAATAAGTTGGCCTGAGTGTTCATGGTGAAAGTCCTAAAAACCGTGTATATATATGGGTGTCAATCCCGTGGACGAAATCTCCATAAATTGGCAATAGTAGTGCTTGTATAGCCTACGTTTACATGGGTGCTGGTTTACGGTTTCTCGCGGACGAAATTTCCATGAAAGGTTGTATTGTTTCTAAGATTCCTAGAGTGTGATTCATTGCCCTATTTTCTATTGTAAAGGAAATGATTTTTGAACCATGATATTAACTTTAGCATTGCATGGTTTTGAAAAAAACGTAAAATATTTTGGCATGAGCATTGCATATGCATTCACCTTATAGCTTTGTTAAGATTCATACATTGTGTTGGATTATTTATACTGGGCTTTGGCTGACCCTGTGTGGGAAAAACATTTCATGTGCTGATGATATGCCTCCATCAAGGCAATAGCTTGGGAGGACTTGGAGCGAGAGCTTCTTTTGTGTGTTGACTGTATTTATTTTTGTACAAGCTGAGGGCTTTAATTGTATTGGACTTGAGTCTGCTTTTGTTGTAACCAAGTATAGTTGGAAAGATGTAAGCCTTTAGGGCATATCTTATTTGCTTAACTTTCATCCCGTCTCTTTATTATGTCACTCCTTTGTAAAGCTTAATTGTCAATCAATGAAAGATAATCACTTTGTCATTGTGATAAATTATTTCAGGATGTTACAATAGAGGAATACAAACACACTCTACACCATTTGGGAATGAATCCTCTCCATATTACCATCCTTTATATTTGTTCATACTTCATTTTGTAAGTCCCATCTCGAGTCTACAATGATGATCCAAACAGTCTATCTCGTAAATCTAATAATATTTTTTAAAATGGATGGCAAATATACGTTTAAACTTAAATTATCTATTTTATAAAACAAAATGTGATTTGTTCATTTATTCATCGGTATCTGATGAAATTAACTTTTTCATAATCAATTTTCACTATAAAGATTTATGAGATGAACAATTCAAATCGGTATTATGAACCTAGAATAAAACTCATAAAATAAAATATAAAAAATATAAAAAAATATAAACAACAATGACACATAGAGAAGCCATCCCGACACAACTCACCTCGTTGTCACTCTTACTTAAACAATACCTGATGACTAAGAATTACTTAGAAAAAAATTAGAATCCAGTGATAACTTTTTAAAAAATTACAGAACCATAAAAAAAGAGAAAATTGTTGAAAAGTCTAAGGTAAGGAGGGTATGAAGCATTATGTGCAGTGGATATTTTTTGTTGGTGAATGGTCTACATTTTGTGAAATAGTTTGGTAAAAAATCCTTTTATTGTTTTGAAAGACATTTTGTTTTCAATTTTATCCCTTAATTTATCTGTTGACTTTTCGTTGATTATTTGTTCAAATTTATATCTATTTGTTAATTTTTTCATCTGTTCAAATTTGTTACGACCCAAACCCGCCTCTATAGATTAGCACCGTAATCGACTAGTAATCTGGGATTACTAAAGGCCTTCCTAATAGTAAACAGTAATGGGGCTGGCGAAAGCCAATAATAATAAAATAATAACGTCCAATAAGCTGTTGGACTTACATAGGACAAATAACTTTCTATACTAAATACAGATATTCACAACAAAACATTTACATACCATCAGGAATTAAATCCCATTAACAAAATTAAACAAAACAGAGGATCTTAAACTGAGACTTCATAACATTAGATCAAAATTGCAAAAGGATGAATTCGATATCACTCAAAAGCCTAGACGTTTGACAGTTTGGAACCTCACAGTGAGGCATGGAAGCTTGCTTGATAAAACAAGGTTCAGATTGACGCTACTAAGTCCTGTCTTGTGCTTGATCACCTACATACATATATAATCTGTGAGCTAGAGCCCAATGAATAATCTCAATGTAAAGAGTTTAAATGAACAAGATCCATAACTTAGTAAATCAAACAATGTTCTTAACATGATCATAGTATTTTCCAGATACTTGGCGTGGTACAATTCCAAAAGCATTTTTAAACCTTGACAAAATACCACACGAAACGTTCACGACGAAATGAAGCATTTGTCATGTATGGTCATCAAACCATTCAAAGTTACTTGCATTTCGTGATATAACCAATAGTACTGAACAGAATTAGCAAAATGACCACCATGGATCGAGAACATAGGCAAAATGATCACAACGGATCGATATATACAGAATGATCACAACGGATCAACATAGACATAATGACCATAATTGATCGACTTAGACAAAACAACCACAACGGGTCGACATAGACATAACGACCACTATGGATCGACATAATCATAATGGAGATTTATGAACATTCAAGCATGTGTTCATGGGTGTCACATTCGATACTCAAAAAGGGGATCTTATTCATTCTTATCAAAATGTCATTTTTGGAAACATATCGTATTGTACACAATTCAAAGTTTCAAAACATATCTTAACGGTTCCAAAGTTCTTAATCAAAAACTTATTGTATTAAACATTTCATAACAAAACATTGGTTTCACAAATTATTGGATAACATAGTCATTTTCAAAGTAATTCATATAGGAAAATATCTTTACAAAGACATTACTCACAGTGCCTGGTCAGTCAATACTCCTCGTGCTAGTGTCTTGCACAACACATTCAAGCACAATGTCGCTAAACACATTTCATTCATTCATTTAGTTCATAACCTACTCGGTTCTTTGGTTACTTAGTCACTAAATCATTCATATTCGTTCTTTACTTTCTTTTATGTTCATGAAATGCATATGCATATGGAAAACACTTGAAAACCATGCAAACAGAGGCTCGAAAGTTAGAAAAATAGACGAAAAAACATATTGAACCTGCCCTTTTCTCCGCAAGTGTAGTGGCCTTGGCCGCACGTGCGGTGGTTAAGAAGAATGCAATTTTGGCCGATTGAAGCTTGGTCTCTCGAGTGGTGGCCCAGGCCGCTCGAGTGGTTTAGGTGAAAAACCAATTCGAAAATCTGCTGAAAGTGAAGCTCTTCCCTTTTTCAAATCCAACTTCAGTTTCATGAAAATCAAGGCCCAAAACACATAAAAACAACTTGATTTCAACATATCTAACTTCAAATAGAAAACATAATTCCAAATCAAACTCAAGTTGTTAAAAGAAAGATCCAATGCAAAAATAGAAATGTAAAGTCATAAAACATGAGGGTTTGAGTTCCAATCCTTTAAATTTCATAAAGTTTCCTCTTACTCCTCACAATGTAAGGAATCAAGTGTTTATATGCTAAGATGTTAAGCTCTTCCTTCCAATCCTTCTCTTTAAGGTTCTTACAATGAATTCTCAACTTCTTATCTCATCTCAATTTCTATGATTTCATGGGTAATAACTTAGATTCATGAATTTAGAGGCAAGATTCTTACCTTAGATGGGTGATTTGATGAGGATTGCTCAATTTCCTCTTTCTTCACCTTGAACCCTAGAGTTATCTCGCTTTCTCTTCCTTAAGCTCTAGAACTCTCTCAAGTCTCTCTACAAAAATATCTAACTCTATAATTCCTCCTCTTATTTGTTGACTTGGCTAAAGAATGGTTTCGGCACTAATAAATTCATCAATCCTAAGTTTAAATTAATGACTCAAAGTCACTTAATTAATTTCTTTCTTATCTCATACTACTTTAATACACACTAAATTTATCCATGCCACTATAAATCAAGCTCAAATTGTATATTCCAAATATTTAATTTTTAATCTTATGGTTTACTGATTCAAACAGGTTTATTTCCCATTTCTATCCATCTGTTCTCATTAATTCAATATAATTAACACATGGCACAAAGAACACATGACACATATAACACATGGCACATAAATTTGCATATAAACACATAATTAAGGCAAATCACATAATTTAATAATTAATCAAGGAGGCGGTTGTTACAAAATTTATATCTATCTGTTGAAATTTTTTAGCTATCTGTTCAAAATTTTCCCTTTATCTATTCAAATGTTTGTTCAATGTTATTATCTATTCATTTTTTTTTCTTTGAATTCAATCTGTCTAAATTCTATTTGTTCAATTTTTATTTTATTTTATCTTTTATCTGTTGAAATATGAAGATAAACAAAGTTGTATCTATTGAGCCAAACTAACCCTTATTTGTTACACTACCAAGTCAAACGAAACCCTATCTATTCAAATTTTTATCTGTTTCTCTTCATTCCTCCCTATCTGTTCTAATATGTTTCATCATCATCATCAACAACAACAACAACAATAACAGCAACAACAACACATCTGAACAGATAAACACACAACCAAAAAAATAAAAGAGATACAGATAGAGAGATATACAAATGATGATAGATCATTCATCTGTGTTCAACAATAACAACAACTATGAACATATCTAAACTTGTTCCTGTGGTAGCCGAATATTCGGAGAAGATAAAGGAGGTATATTTCCAAAGCTTGACGCTATCCGGCAGATATCCCGCAAGGATAAGGGGCCGAATAGGATGAATACGCCGAATAGAGGAGTATCCCTAGAGCCGAATAGTGGAGGGGATAATGATTAAAAAAAAAGTAGGCCCTGGCCCCGAGGATCAGAAGAAACGAGTATAAATATAATGGTAATGGACTAGAAAAGGTATGTAAGAATCACTTCTAAAAACTTAGTAAACAAGCTTTCTTGAGTAGAAAAACTGACTTGTCCGTCGGAGTGCTAATTCCGGCACCCCCGACCGGAGTATTTGTATCTTTGCAGGTGACTAGCTGAGGATCATTGGCGTCTTCCAGGATCTGAAGAGTATTTCCAAACCACTTCCCCACAATGGGCGCCGTCTGTGGGAATACTCAAATGCATCCATGGAAGGCGTGACCGAAGATCCTTCGATAGCCACCGACGAGATCACACAGGGAGACGACCTCACCCCAGCCAATATGCTCGGAAAAGAAACCATCGCGGCACGACGCGTCTTGAACTTCGATTCGCCAACAACTTCAGCACAAGAAACAATGCAGGCTATCATAGAACATGCAAAGCAGAACGAACAAAGGCTGGAGAACATGATCGCTGAGAACGAACGACTCCGTCAAGATTTGGCCCTGGAGGTAGCAAAATCTAGAGAGGCCATGCGTCAGGAACCAGAGCGACCTCCGAGGGCAGACGGGCAAAGACCTCGGGCTCGACCAAAGGATACCGATAGCAACTCCAACTCATTATCCACGGAGCTCGACGCAAGGGGACCATCCGAAACCTCCAGCTCCTCCGAAAAGGTTCTGCGACCAAGGAACAAGCGCAGGAGAAGCAGCTCAAACGAGGAAGATCAGCACGATCCTTTCGTTCGACGGATCGCAAGGGCGTCCCTTCCCAAGAAATTCAAAGCCCCGTTATTCACTCTTTACGACGGAAAGTCAGACCCCACTGATCATATCCGTCATTACAAACAGGCCATGACGCTGCATGCAGACAACGAAGCCCTCATGTGCCGAATATTCCCTAGCAGCCTAGGTCCACTAGCCGTCAGGTGGTATTACAAGTTGGAGCCAGCTTCGATTAAAAGCTTCCGCCAACTGCAGAAATCCTTCAGGGCCAGGTTCATAACCAACGAGGTACAACCGAAACAGGCCGACTCCCTCTGGGCAATGCAGATCCAGTCAGGAGAGACGCTCAGAGCGTACTCGGCACGATATTGGGAGTGCTTCAACCTTGTTGACGACGCTTGCAATGACTCCATGGCCATCACCGCCTTCAAGATGGGCTTACACCCCGACAGTGCTCTGCGCAGTTCTCTAACCAGAAGGCCCCCCAAGACAGTCTGGGCGTTGATGAAGAAAGTTGAGGAATATTGTAAAGTCGAAGATGATGACCTGAGGATAAAAGCCGGACAAATCTCCAGCAAAACGGCCCTTCCCGAAATTGCTCGACCAATAAGCTCCGTGCCGCCACCAAGCCCTGAGCCCCGGCAATGAACCAAGCGAGACAAAAGGCGGGACTCCCGCCGATCAAGCGATCAGTGCTCCCACCGAACGAACGAACAACTACAAGTCGACAGCAGACGCTCAAGGTGAACCGACAAGAAGTATACGGAGTTGACAGAGCCGATCGCGGCAATAATGACCAAAGTCCAGCACCTTCCATTTTTCAAGTGGCCGTCGAAGATGGTGGGGCCTCCCGACACACGGAGGAGGGACAGACGATGTGAGTACCACAAAGATCACGGCCACGAAACCGAGAGCTGTTATGCGCTAAAGGATCATCTGGAGGAATTGGTGCAAGATGGTCGACTGCAGCAATACGTGAGCAAGGGAAGGCCGACCAAAGCATTGGCCCTGAGACAGGATTTACCTCCGCTTGGTGTGATCCACATAATCTACGGCCTGTCGGCACCCCCGACCGTGCATACGATCCAAGCGCACCCAATTCCCCAAAAACATAACATGTCGGCCAGCAGGCCCGGAGAAGCTCCGACAATTAAGTTCGATGATTCTGACCTCGTCGGAACAGTGGCCAGCCACGTCGATCCTTTGGTCGTTAGATTACGCGTACGTCGGTTCAGCGTTGAACGCATTCTCATAGACCCAGGAAGCACCTCGGAAATCTTATACTACAGAACATTTGTTGAACTCGGCTTCAACGAGTTGGACCTATCACCGTCATCTCAGCCACTGTTCGGCTTCAACACAAATCCAGAGTACCCGTTGGGAAGGATGGTACTACCCGTTCAAGCAGGCTCAAAAACGGTCGACGTTCAATTCTTGGTTGTGAAGCTTCCATCGCCGTATAATGCCATCATGGGGCGCCCCTGGTTGCACATCATGAAGGCTGTCCCAAGCACCTACCATCAGCTTATGCGCTTCCTAACAGACCGTGGCATTGAAGAAATCCGTGGCACACCGCAATCCGCGCGAACGTAGGCTGTATGAAAACCCATTTACAGACCCGACTTGTGGGATCTGATGCTTGTACTGGTACCAAGTTTTAATGAAAATCGATTTTCTTTGTCACACTCCTCCAACTCCCCCCTTTGGTGCATGACACCTTAGGGCCGAATAAGTCTCCGGATTCGGAGCCCCCTTTGGTGCATGACACCTTAGGGCCGATTAAGTCTCCGGATTCGGAGCACCCTTCGTGGATGTCACGATTGGCCAAAACAAGTCTCCGGATTCGGAGCCCCCTTTGGTGCATGACACCTTAGGGCCGATTAAGTCTCCGGATTCGGAGCCCCCTTTGGTGCAAGACACCTTAGTGCCGATTAAGTCTCCGGATTCGGAGCGCCCTTCGTGGATGTCACGATTGGCCAAAACAAGTCTCCGGATTCGGAGCCCCCTTTGGTGCATGACACCTTAGGGCCGATTAAGTCTCCAGATTCGGAGCCCCCTTTGGTGCAAGACACCTTAGGGCCGATTAAGTCTCCGGATTCGAAGCGCCCTTCGTGGATGTCACGATTGGCCAAAACAAGTCTCCGGATTCGGAGCCCTCTTTGGTGCATGACACCGTAGGGCCGAAGAAGTCTCCGGATTCGGAGCCCCCTTTGGTGCATGACACCGTAGGGCCGAATAAGTCTTCGGATTCGGAGCCCCCTTTGGTGCAAGACACCTTAGGGCCGATTAAGTCTCCGGATTCGGAGCGCCCTTCGTGGATGTCACGATTGGCCAAAACAAGTCTCCGGATTCGGAGCCCCCTTTGGTGCATGACACCTTAGGGCCGATTAAGTCTCCGGATTCGGAGCCCCCTTTGGTGCAAGACACCTTAGGGCCGATTAAGTCTCCATATTCGGAGCGCCCTTCGTGGATGTCACGATTGGCCAAAACAAGTCTCCGGATTCGGAGCCCCCTTTGGTGCATGACACCTTAGGGCCGATTAAGTCTCCGGATTCGGAGCCCCCTTTAGTGCATGACACCGTAGGGCCGATTAAGTCTCCGGATTCGGAGCCCCCTTTGGTGCATGACACCGTAGGGCCGAATAAGTCTCCGGATTCGGAGCCCCCTTTGGTGCGTGACACCGTAGGGCCGAATAAGTCTCCGGATTCGGAGCCCCCTTTGGTGCATGACACCGTAGGGCCGAATAAGTCTCCGGATTCGGAGCCCCCTTTGGTGCGTGACACCGTAGGGCCGAATAAGTCTCCGGATTCGGAGCCCCCTTTGTTGCGTGACACCTTAGGGCCGATTAAGTCTCCGGATTCGGAGCGCCCTTCGTGGATGTCACGATTGGCCAAAACAAGTCTCCGGATTCGGAGCCCCCTTTGGTGCATGACACCTTAGGGCCGAATAAGTCTCCGGTTTCGGAGCCCCCTTTGGTGCATAACACCTTAGGGCCGATTAAGTCTCCGGATTCGGAGCGCCCTTCGTGGATGTCACGATTGGCCAAAACAAGTCTCCGGATTCGGAGCCCCCTTTGGTGCATGACACCTTAGGGCCGAATAAATCTCCGGATTCGGAGCCCCCTTTGGTGCATAACACCTTAGGGCCGATTAAGTCTCCGGATTCGGAGCGCCCTTCGTGGATGTCACGATTGGCCAAAACAAGTCTCCGGATTCGGAGCCCCCTTTGGTGCATGACACCTTAGGGCTAAATAAATCTCCGGATTCGGAGCCCCCTTTGGTGCATGACACCTTAGAGCCGAATAACCCTCCGGATTCGGAGCCCGTTCTAAACTAATTTTGCCGGACAAGGCGTGCCTTAGCCGGCCCACGAGTACTACCCATTCCGGTTAAACTCGCATCCCGCCTAAGGCAAGGGCCGATCCCTAAATACAGAAAATATTTAAGCTACACAAAAGTTCCGATAGCAAACTAATAGCAAACTATTAAACCATACGAAATGACGTGCTCAACCATTCAAAGTTGGGATCAGGAACATTCATCCGGCATAGCTAAACAAAAGATTTTCAGAGTAAGACTCAACTACATGAAATAACACCGTTTATTTGATTAAAAAGTTGTTACATAGACGCAATCCGCGTTCGAACATTACAATATCTATCGCTAAACCTCTAAGACAAACCAACCCATCGATCCAATTCTTGTCATTTGAACAACCATTGCGGCTCAAAACGCATCGATCTAACCGCGCCCGAATCGGCATGTCGCCGGGCCTCTGACACCATCGACAACGTCAAGGCCAAGATCCAAGACAAGGGAGGATAGGGGCAGCGGTCGTTGTGTCTCCTTTCGGGGCGATCTGCTTCAACGACTTGGAGGCTGACGTGTTGTCAGTTTCTCCTTCCAGCGGTCCACCTCCCACACCGGAGAATCCTCCGCCGCAAACCATCCGAGCGCCAAGTTCGGCCGGAATTTGAGCTCCTGCAACTATCATCACCATCTGATGGTGAGAACTCTTGATCATCCCATGCAATAGACGCTGGTGAGCGAAATATGTTCGATTTCATGAGGCGCCTGCCGCTCTTATTCTCAGTAATGACCGCGATCTCGAGGCCCAAATCTTGAAGTGATTTTATTAACACTAAACCCCACGAGACAGGCGTCGGTCAACATTCTCCATGACCTAGTTAACCCAACGGTTGGTCAAAATGCGCACAGGCTGCGCAAGGGCAAAAATTATCTAGCCCAATCGGCTAGACATCCGGCATTCAAATTTCTGTAGGCCGATCACACCAATGAATCGGCGCATCGATTTAACAGATGCTAAGTTCGATTGATGTATTTACGTCTATCCAAACATTTCCGCAATAAAATTAAACACGCACACGCCGAATGCGGGAGACAATTTGATATCTTCAATAAAGCGTCTTTTATTCAAAAAAAAAAAAAAAAAAAAAACCAAGAAATTACATAATTGTGAACGCGACCGGCGTTCGAACCTTACAACAATTAAAGTCATACGGTGTCGCCCTCATCCTCGCTCTTTTCAACCTCGAAAGCAGAAAATGGAAAGTCCTTACTGTGGTAGAGAGGTGACGCCGAATCGATGCCTGCCAAGCGAAGAGATTCGGCGACTTGAGTTGCCTTGATCCAACCATGCCTAAACCCACGATTTTCACATCGACAAACCTCTTCGGCAAGCTTCTCCTTGGTCTTTTGGATTCCAACCAAGCACCCTTCGTGAAAACCTTTTTCATAAGACCTCCCCTTTGCGGACTCCAATGCGAACATGCTCGCCGTTTCACGATCGGCGATGGCAGCGCTTATAAGCCGACTGGTAACCCTCTCTTCCACGATTGGATTCACCTGCCCTGTTGGTTGTACCTGAGCCGCTTTGACCTTTCTTAACTCACGTTCAGCCGCCTCCACGCGAGCCTCCAAACTGCGGATATGCTCTTCCTTTTCCTCCATTTCTCGGCGGGCGGCGCGCAATCGTATGCCGACTTTATAAGCCGTATAGAGCCCTTTCACCGCCCCATGAATGCCCTCACGAAACACCTCGTAGTCCTGACGACCAACCATTGACTGCTGAACTTCCGGAGGAAATATTTGTCGAGCAAAATCGACCGCCACGTCTGGATCTCGAATGATCGAGTCCGCTTCCGTCATGGGCTTATTCTTCACAAATACTGCAAAACTTAACGGGTGCGGATTTGCGTCTGATCTCTTTTCAACGTGGGCGTGTGGCGATCTCCCCCGGGACTGCCTGTCCCGTCTGGGCGACCTACTACGACGTCGAGGAGATTGACGCCTCTCTCGACCCATGGAACTCTTACTCCCAGCACGCAAGGGCGCACCACGGTGTTCACTCCGATTCATATCACCGCCAAGCTCAGCCAATGTCTTGGCCTCCCCTTTGCTGTTAAAAAAGAGCTTGTTCGACATTCGCACAATAGATTTTCTCTCAGGAGTTTGAATCAGATACCTACCAGACTCATAAAAGCTGTACCTTTGATCATTTAACACTCGCAGAGGCAGCACGATCGAGGCAGGTTCATTAATCGCGAAACCCAATCGCCTGACGCCGACTAAGATGACGACAGATTTATCAATATATTCGGCTCAAGTACCGCAGTCGGCTGACAAGATTTGGGCAAGAGCAGATTTATGAATCTATTCGGCTAAACCACCCCAGCCGGCACACGAATTGATTCAGCCAGAGTTCTTATCATGAACCCCCTGGGGCAAGGGCATATTCATCAATCTAACGGTCCAAGATCAGTAGGCAGCGAAATTGCAAATGGTGATTTTGATGGGATATGTATTGAGTCTGGATTCAAATAAGGAAAAAAAAAACCCCCTGGGGCAAGGGCAGATTCTTAGCGATGAAGACTTCAGATTCAAATAAAGAAAAAACTAAAGTTTGGTCAAACGATATTGTATGTACGGTTCGTTTAGAAGAGTTCTAGATAAAATCATTCGTGCCACAGTAAAATCATCCGGCTCACGAGTTCACTAGCACGAGCAGATTTATCAATCTATTCGGACCAAGTACCCCAGCCGGCTCACGAATTGATTCAGAGCTAGAATTCTTTTCGTGAACCCCCTGGGGCAAGGGCAGATTCACAAATCAGGGTTTCCCCATAGTATATGCAATTCCATTTTACCAAATACATTGACAAACACAGCATTCTTTCATTAAAATTAAACAACGGAACTCTTTCATACAAAGTGTGTGGTGTTACCAAAAATTACAAGGAAATTTTCATTAATAAATTGCGCGCATATGCTAACCAATTTATACAAAGTGTGTGGTGTTACCAAAAATTACAAGGAAATTTTCATTAATAAATTGCGCGCAGATGCTAACCAATTTATACATGAAAACTACCCTGAACCAACAAAGCACTATCCAAAAGAAGAAAAACAAAAACAAAAAGACGCCTGCTCAGTAAACGGCTCCCAGATTACTCGTCGGTATCGGATTCAAGTGGCTCAACATCCACCTGCTCATAAGGAATTGGCAAATCCAATGTAACCTCAGCGGCAGCAAGGGCTTTGAGCCACCCATGTTTGAACCCGCGATTCTCAAATTTGGACACTTCTTCAACATATTCCGTCAGAGCGGCGCCTCTCCCTACCTCAAAGGCATCCGATTCGGCTTTCTCGCGGGCCGCCTTAAGCTCCTCTAACTGAGCTTCCGCTTCGGCAAGTGTTTTCTTGGAAAGTTCGAGCGATTCCTCGCTCGCATTTGCCCTACCCTCAGCATCAACACGAAGCTGTTCGGCGACGCGAGCCCTCTCTTTTTCCGCCTCGGCTCGTGCGCTCTCCATCTTGGCTCTCATAATTTCGAACTCGGCCCTACTTTTCTGACCCTGCACCTCTGTTTGCAAATGGTCAATTCTCCCGAGAGCATCACGCAGGCGCCGACCCAAGTCGGAGATCCTCCCGATCGTCTGCAAAACAATTCGGTATGATTAGACACCTTTAACAAACAAGAGCGAAATGAAGAGCGAAATGGTGACCTACCAGGAGTGCCGATTGAGCAGTTAGGGCAACGGCCATAATATCAGGCACGGCACCGAAGGCTTTGTTGTCAGCCGGCAGAGAAATCGAAGCCGCCAGGCTCAGAGCCACGGCCGGATCCTCGATGGCCGAAGCGTCGGATAAAATCGGCATATCCCTAATTTTTGGCCGAATAACGAACGGAGCGACCACGCCCGGTTCGTCAAGCCGAGGCCGTTTGCCTCCAGGGGCATCTTCTGAACTCGCTTCTCCCTCGGCACCACGCTTTTGGCCTTGCTCCGGAATCAGCCGTTCCTCATCAGCCTGTTCTCCACCCTCTTTCCCCGTGTCGGACACAGCAACCTCAATCGTCCCCTCCGAAACGGGTACGAAGGGCTTGATCAAGTTTGGATCTGATGCGACGCTTTCAGCCTTCTTTCGGGCGGCCATCCGCTCGGCGTTTCTTTTACGCGCCATTTGCATTAGGCTTTCCTTCGCCATACCCTCAAAGAAATCGCCGGGTAGATCCCCCAAATTTGTAAAAATATCTCCAGAAGAGAAATCTGTTCGTCCTGAGGCAGATGGCTCGGTGGCCTCAAATGCCGAGCGTACGGCCTCGCCCTCTACAACCCCCTCAGTAGACTCCCCAGCCGGATCGGCAGTCACCTCTACAACCGGCTCGGCGTCTCCCCCCGAATCAGAAGCTACAAGACCGATCTGCCTAAGGTTTTTGAAGCTGGGGAAGATAAGGGCCGAGAGCTGTTGATCGCCGGATGGAATCGGAATGTTATCTGCAGCCGAAAAAGTAGTGTAAGTGGGTTCGTACCGAAGGAGAATATGGGCGGCCCTCCCTTGCTTTTGAACGTTTGGGCGGCCGAAATATGTGAGTGCAGTCTTGATTTCCCCAAGAACTACGTCGTCAACCGAAGTTAAAATTTTCTTCAACCTATTACCTGCAGAAAATAAAAAGCGATTTAGGGACAAGAGCCGAATAAAAGATAGACCAAAAAACATAAGACATTGCGTGGCAACCTGGGTCACCCTTATGTCTGGGAATAGGGTCCAAACGATCCTCCCCTTCAGCGAACTCCCAATTGCCTCGGACGTTGACCATCATGTCGTTAACCCGCTTACCAGAACTGGCAAGCATAGTCACCAAGTGATGGTCAGTATCTTTGGCCCTGAGAAAATATCGCCCCAGCCGACCGGAGGATTTGGCTAAGGCGTAACAGTGCTGAATGGCCGGAATCCCGAGGTTAATCCTAAGGCGTCGATTCAACTCTACAACCCCCATGATGATTCGAAAGAAATTTACATTGGGTTGAGAAGGAATCAAACCCCAATAGCGGAGGACGGCCCAAAGAAGTGGGTGTAGGGGGAAACGAACCCCACCCTCCGCAATGGATAAAAGAGGGAATACGATCGTGTTTTGGTCTTCCCTCTCCATGTCGAGAGCGTTGTCCGTTACAAGGGATAGATGGACGTCGTCAGGAATAGAAAAATGTTGCCGGAAACCGGAGATACGATCCTCAAAAAGGAGGTCTTTCAAATGTTTGGCCATCTTAGCAAAGAACTAAATATTCGCCGAAGATAAAATAGCAAACAGAAAATAGGATTACAAAGAAGGGAGAAGGGGACTTACGAGGAGCAGGTGAGACAAGGGAAGACGGGAAGAAGTTGCAAAAAACACGAGTCGCGGAGGGATATGCACTGGCGATCCAAAAGTCTCAGAAAATCGACGAAATGCGAATTCGAAAGGACCAAAGTTTCAAATCGCAATAAATGCTGAGATACATATGAATAGAGCGGGAAAGCGTAATGATGAGCAAAAAAGGCGTGCGCCTCCTGACATATGTTGGGGCACGCGAAGCCGCCTGGCGCAAAACTTCTCAAATTCTGAACTGAACACGCCGATTAACTGCCGTCAACAGGGAGTTCGGAGGGCAATTGTGGTAGCCGAATATTCGGAGAAGATAAAGGAGGTATATTTCCAAAGCTTGACGCTATCCGGCAGATATCCCGCAAGGATAAGGGGTCGAATAGGATGAATACGCCGAATAGGGGAGTATCCCTAGAGCCGAATAGTGGAGGGGATAATGATTAAAAAAAAAGTAGGCCCTGGCCCCGAGGATCAGAAGAAACGAGTATAAATATAATGGTAATGGACTAGAAAAGGTATGTAAGAATCACTTCTAAAAACTTAGTAAACAAGCTTTCTTGAGTAGAAGAACTGACTTGTCCGTCGGAGTGCTAATTCCGGCATCCCCGACCGGAGTATTTGTATCTTTGCAGGTGACTAGCTGAGGATCATTGGCGTCTTCCAGGATCTGAAGAGTATTTCCAAACCACTTCCCCACAGTTCCTAAAAATGACATAAATATGACTCTATTTAACAAAAATAATCAAACTTGTTCATGAAATTCCTTCTACCATGTGTAATATTGCTTTCTTTGATTTGCACTCTCACTGTATTTTCAAGTTCAACTATTTACAAATGTATCTCAGCTTGCTTTGTAATAAGAGTACTACAATACTTTGTTTAGTTATGGATCTATATTTCCTGAAGTAAATGCTTGTTCAAATTACAGAGCCTAGGTGATTTTTGGAGGAATTTGAAAAAAAAAAGAGAAAGAAATGGAGAAATAAATGAAAAGATAAGAGTGGCGGTAGTGGAGGCGGGAATCAATGGGATGGTGGTGGCGACGGAGTTGGCAAATGGGGGAGTGAAGGTGGTGGTATACGAGAATGAAGAATACTTGAGCAGCCATGCGAGGATGATCATCGTCGATGGCATGGACTTGGACCTGGGCTTTGTAGTCTTCAATCTCAACTGCCAAACAAGAATAATCATGAAATAAATTCCATAAAATGAATGTAAGTGGTGAAATAAACCATCAAAATTTGAGAGTTGCGATAGATTATTGGATTGGTGGTAGATCAGCTCCCGATGACGACGAGGACAAGGACGATCATTGTTAACAACAATAGAGTCCGTCAGTAGAGAAGGAGGGGAGCAGAGAGAGAGAGAGAGAGATAGTAGGGTTTGGTTTGGAGAAATGTAGAGCCTTCATGCTCATCCAAAACTGCCGGCAGTGGCGGCGGCGGCGCCATCGCGTCTACAAATAGTAAGGTAGAGAGAGAGAGGGGCTAAGAATTAGGGTTTGAAATGAGTGTATACTATATAAAAGTTTGTCCTTATGGACAAAGTGTTTCAATGCCTAAACATACCGGTAAAGAAAATTTAAAATTAGATTTATCGTTTGAGCGCCCTTAAAAAAACTAACATTATAATTATTAAATTTCATCGCTTTGTAATTTTTTTTTTTTTTTTTTTTTAAAGCCTACTTGTTATTTGGGAGAATTACTGACATGATATCAGTGAAAAAAATTTACAAAAAATTAAAAATTATTATAAATATAAATAATTAAAATCATAAGTTTTTAATTTTTTTTTAAAAAAAGGGTTGTGTCTAGTAGAATTTTCTAAAATTAATTTTACCATTGCATTCTAATGCTATATTTAGTTTGAGTTTTCAAATCATGATTCCAAATCAATTTCAAAATATATTTTGAAAGCATGTTTGGTGAAGCAAACAGTTTTTGAATTTTTGGTCTACCCAATCGTCCGACCAGTTGACCAGAACAGTACTTTTTTTTTTTGCCAATCACCGCTTGTTATTTGGGAAAAAAATAATTTATATTTGTTTTTGATATTTTTTAAATATAGAAATTATTTTTTTAGACTAAAATGACAAATTATTTTTTTAAATTAAATTTTAAAAAGAGTTTAGTTGTGAGTTTTAAATAGAATTTTCAATAGAGTGTTGAGTTGTGTATTTGGTTATGAGTTATAAATTTTTCAATTAAGTTTTGAAAACTCATAACTAAACAACTTTTCTCATTTTATATGTCATATTAAAAATTCAAAACTCTTTTTAAAACTCATAACTAAACAAATTTTCTCTTTTCAAATCATAATTCCAAAACTCACAAACTTAAAATACAACTCTATTCTCAAATCATAATTTTAAAACTCTACCAAATACTATCTAAGGTTGTGTTTGGTGGAGTTTTGGAAACATGATTTCACACTTTGGTTTGAGTGCTGTATTCAGTTTGAATTTTCAAAAATTGACTCCACAACTACTTTTGAAAACATGTCTACCCGGTTATTCTCCCGAACGTCCCTTCGGAAGTTCGGCCGGTTGATCGGAACAGTGTTTGTTTGTTTGTTTGTTTTTTTTTTTTTTTGGAGCAATTGGCACCTGTTGTTTTTATATTTAAAAAAAAATATTTTCTAAATTTTTAAATTTTTTTTTATGAGTTTTGAATAGATTTTTGAGTTTTATATTTGGTTATGAGTTTTAAGTTTTTAAATCAAACAATTTTTTTAATTTCATATGTCACATTAAAAATTCAAAACTATTTTCAAAATTTATAACCAAAATTTTTTTTTCTTTTCAAATCATAATTCAAAAACCCACAAATTCAAAATACAACTCTATTATCAAATTATAATTCTAAAACTCTACCAAACACTGTTGTTCTACATCCACTCGGTGCTAATCTCCCTTGTTATTTTGCCAATCACTTATCGTGACTCTTGACGTGGGTCTCATGTCACCGCACCATATAAAACCCCCCAATTTCGCACAACTGCCTAGCTTTCTCCAACGTTCTCAACGGCTTCACTTCACTTCACATACACACAGAGTTCTCAAAATTCATAATCTCTTCAGCGAACCATCAACTTCCATATAACTCACCAGTATTCAATTTCGATTCCAAAATGAAGCGTAAGGTTCAAGCAGTACAGTGCTTGAAGAAGCTTCGATCGAGACTTCCTCGTCGCCAACGTTCGCAAATCTCTCCAATTATCTGTTCAAACGTAAAGCCACGCTCGATTGCTTTTCCGGTCGATTCGAGTGCTTCTTCGTACTTGACGAGAGAAGTTTCGTGCTATTCGAGCAGAGTTTCGGTGAATAAGCGGAGACCTCATCGGAAGAAGGGAGGTTTGGAGGAGATCGGTGGTTTTGGAGAGAATGAAGAGTTTCGGAGAGTTACAAGGTCGTATTTGAGGCAGAAAGAGAATGAGAGGAAGGAGGTGGAAAAGAGACGTGTTGGAGATGGCGTGGTGGAGATATCGGAGTCCTCTTGCGTTGAGTCGTGTTCTGGAGTGAAGGCTCGAGAGATAAATTCGAAGTCGAAGAGAACGAGTGGTAAAGGAGCTGGAAATGGGAAGGAATTTGGAAGAATTGAAGAGTCTGGAGCTACTACGAAATCTGAGGTCTCGTGCGTACAACAATTCTCCGGCGAATTTTCCACGAAAATTTCGAAGGTTGGAGGAGAGAAAGCCAAAGGAATCGAGAATTCACTTGAAATTAAGGAGAATAAACTAGTTTTGTTCTCAGATAAAGCGAACAATGACGGTGAAAACAGAGTTCCGAGAGTTGAATTGTTTGAAGTTTCACGGAATTATGCTGAGGCGAATCTCACAGATTCGAATTCAGGATTGGCTATTGAACAGAAATCGGAGCTCAATGCAAACGATTTGGATCTCGCTTGCTCAGAGTATCTCTGTAATGAAGCTGAATCGGACTATTCATCGGCATTTTCTGATCTCCAATCGGAGATTTTCCAGGAAAGTTCAGAAGTAGATTTCTCAGACTACACTCCGTCCGTAGGGTTCGAATCTGGAAGCGAGTTTTCGGAGCGATCAGTCGGTGACGAAAATCCAACGCCTACATTCTCATTATTCCTCCAGTACGCTCAACAATTCTATAAGTCAACCTCCGCTTTAGGCTCCAAAATCTCTACACTTTTCGATGAAGAGCACTCTGATGAATTCACAGTAAGTTTCTCCATAGCTTCTTGAATTTCAAACCTTTTATCAAACTAATGTGTATGTTTATATGAGTTATAGCTTTGTGTTGTGGTTTTGATTTTTAGCCGTTGAGGTTTGGAGACGACGAGCACGAAAGGAGCACTACAACAAAAAACACCTTTGGCGACCAAAAAATCGTTTTTCGTCGCTAAAAGTAGGGGAATTGGCGACTAAATTGGATTTGGTCGCCAAAATTGAGAACTTTCGCCGACTAAACTCCTTTAGTCGCCAAATATAATACTTTTAGCGACTAAAAGGCAATTTAGTTGCCACATGTAGGACTTTTACCGACTAATAGTTGTTTAGTAGCCAAAAGTCACGGTTTTTGGCGACTAAAATGATTTAGTAGCCAAAAGTCACGGTTTTGGCGACTAAACTTCAGTTTCGTCGCCGATGATAGGTGTTTTGGCGACTAAAAGATGTTTCGTCGCTGAAAGTGGACCTTTTTGGCTACCAAAAAACAATTAGTAGCTGAAAGCATAGTTTTTGGCGACAAAACTTCAGTTTAGTCGCCAAAACAGGGTCCGTTTAGGCCTAAGCCACGGTTTTTAGCGACGAAATAAGAATTAGTAGCCGAAATTTATAGCATTGGCGACTAAAAATTACTTTTAGTCGCCAAAAGTGGGCCAAATTTTTTTTAAATAAATCATTTATTTTTTATGTAAATTATATTTAATAAAAATAATTTTATTTATAAATATTATTTTGTATTAATACCGGACAAAATACTATATAAATAATATATATTTCATATATATTCACGTGGATGTGTAGTGGCATAGTGGAGGGAGTATGTGGCTAAAGGTGTGGAATGTTGGAGGCGGCAGTTCGAAACTTAGGACCAGCAAAAAAAAGTGGGATTTTTTTTTTTTTTACGAAACACCTTTGGCGACTAAAACTTTAGTCGCCAAAAGCTCTGATTTTGGCGACTAAAAGCTTTAGTCGGCGTTTCGTTCAGTATTCGCGACAAAACTATTAGTCGGTACATGTGTGATTTTGAAAAGTTGAAAACACTATTGGCGACTAATATATTGGTCGCCGAAGACGTCTTTTTTGGCGACTAAAACAGGTTTTGTCGCCAAAACCTCCCGCGACCAGTTATTGGCGACAAAAGCAGCGACTAAAATTTTTTGTCGGGGAAACCAAAATCTCGACTTTTAGCGACTAAAAGTGGACCTTTGGCGACTAAAAATTTAGTCGCCAAAGGTGATTTTTCTTGTAGTGGAGCTACCAGATGTTCAGAGACAGAGAGAGGAGACAAGTGTACGTACACGACTACACGGAGGAATACTGTTCCACAACGGAGCACGGCGAACTTGTCATCCAGCAAAGGCTACATATGGTCCACTGGATCGTTGAGGTTAATTCTTCTTTTTGCATTTTTACTCGGGAAAATGTTAGGGGTCATGAAAATATTTTCATGAAAATGATCATGAAAGATTTGTGATCCTTAGATTACCTTAATTAGTGTGTGGTGTTTTATTCTAAGTATAATCTAAAGGTCACAAATCTTTCATGATTATTTTCATGAAAGACTTTTCATGATACCTAGCATTACTGTTTTTACTCGCCATAGTTGCAAGCAATCACTCGTTCATAGAAGATCGGTTGCTGAAGAGTTGTGCTCATAACACTCTTTTATTAATTAAAATAGTAAGAGAAAAGTTAGGGATCATAAAAGATTTATGATTTTTGGATTACCTTGATTAGTGTGTGGTGCTTTTTTCTAAGTGTAATCTAAGAGTCACAAAACTTTCATAATTATTTTCATAAAAGGTTTTTCATGGTACCTACAATTGCATTTTCAATTGAGTTAATCATAATTTAAATGAGATTTGTTTAATCAATGCGTTTTATTTTATTTATTAGTTGAAAAAGTCATTTACTTTAGATAAAATTTATCGCATATTATGGCCCTGTTTGGTAGAGCTATGGGAAAGTGCTTATAGCTTATACCTTAAGAGCTAATAGCTTATAACTATGAACATAAGCTGATTTCTGACTTATAAATTAAGCTTCTCCTGCCCCACTTAAAGAATAAGTTGATTTTTGACTTACAAAAAGCTATAAGCTGTATTGTTAAGCTAAACCAAACACATCAAAATAGCTTAAATTAAACTGAAAACTGAAATAAATTGTACCAAATAGGGCCTATGTAAAATTTATTGTCTTAATTTTACTCATAGCCTCATACGAACTGAATGGTCACGATTTGTGCAATTTATTAGTGAAAACTGATATGTCATGCATGCATGTGTTTTCCTCTTATACATAACACTACCAGACTACTTGCACTCTTTCACACAGTCACACTTGACAGGTTTCACTTCTCTTCTATTGGCTTACGGTGCACTTCTCATGTTCACCATGTTGAAGATTGGCTAAAGATTCAGCTTGCCAACTAGCCATGCAAGGCTGGCCATGTGATCTTGCCAACTAGCAACATGCTTGCCAACCTACAAAGTCACAAAGATGATTCTCCATGTGCTGCAGCATGTTGCCAACCAACATGGACGGCCACCGAAAGGAGAAGAAGTGAGCTGGCCATGTGCAAGGCTAGCCTCTCCACCTCCATCTGTAATGTGTATAAATGGAGAGAGTGAGAGCAGAGGGAAATTGTGTGAGTGAACAACTATTAGAGAGTGTATTGTTTGTAATTCTTCTATTTCTCTCCATATAGTGAAATTCGCTGCCCGTGGACGTAGGTGACTTGCCGAACCACGTTAAAACTCTTGTGTTATTGCTTGTTTGTGTTTCCTGGTGTGCTCCCGATCCACAACAATTGGTATCAAAGCCTAGGTGGTGAAAAATCGAATTTTTCCGAAAGTGCCCAGATTTCGAAGTGACTGAAATCCACTTTTGAGCATACCAGGAGGAAGCCCTTGAGAAGAGGAGTCCAGAACTGCAAAGCATAGGCCAAGAGAAGCAAGCACGCGCCCCCACGCGTCAACTGAAGATCGCGCGTGAATTCCAGTTGCAGCCACGCGCTTCACGCGCCGTTCAGCCTCCAGCGCGTCAGTTTACTCGCTGCTACGCGCCCTCACGAGCGGCGAAGGGAAGAAGGTGAGTGACGCGCGTAGGAGTGACGTCATTACCACGTCACGAGCCAACTCAGTGCATACGTGTCTGCCAGGTCAACGACACGTCATCTGGTAGGGCACCTGTCATCCGCCACGCCAGCCGCCGCGTCAGGAGCCACGTCATTCGGAGTGCCACGTCAGCGACATGTGTCCGCCACGTCATCGGCAGATCACTGCCACATGTCTGACACATAAGTGCCAGCTCATCGACACGTGTCTGGCACGTCAGCCGAAGTCAGTGCCACGTGTCTGCACACGTCAGCATCCTGTTGACCAGTCAACCAGGGGGAGAGAGTTATCCTCTACTGCGTGGCTAAGGTACACCTGCAAATCTGAATTGTCCAAACTGTTTTGGCTTGATTTGAGCCATTCTGTGTCTGTTTTTGACAATTCGATAATGCTTTCCAACAATTTGGAGTATTCCGGACACATCCGTACGGTCAGTTTTTTGAATCAGAGTTTCTAAAAAAAAAAAGAGTCTAAATGGCAGAATTTACAGAGAGGAGATTAGTTGAGTCTACAAGCAGCCCAGCGGCTACAAACAACTCTAGGTATTGGACCCCGGTGTCCCATGCTAAGTTCGAGGTAGAAAAGTTTGATAGAAGCAGCAACTTTGGCATGTGGAGATGCGAAGTTAAAGATATGCTTGTCCAGATGAACCTGCACTTCACTCTGGGAGACAAACCAGATGACCTGGACGGGATAAAATAGGAGAAAGTGAATCTCCTGGCCTGCAGTTCTATCCGACTTTGCCTTGCAAAAGAGGAAAAGTATGCCTTCTGTCACGTCCCAAACTCGCCCCTAAAAGTTTGGGCATGACCTCTACAGAAACGGACATTTAACCTGATATACATATCCTATGGGGCCTGAACGGAAGCATTTAATATCATACGATAACATAAAATAATATCCATTGAGCTACCACTACTATGCCAGGATCACAAACATTGCATAAGGCGAATAAACATACAGTGACATACACTTGAGAGCTAGTTATATATACATACACATATGCGGACTCAGCCCCATGATTGGGGCGTATGATAAAACATTGGTAAAGAAAAGGGTTATAAACATTCCAACCAAGGCCAAAAGCCTAACAAAACTCCACAAAATGAACAGCTTCCTCTAAGTGCCTGGACATGCTGCGGTTGACAAAAGAGGTACAAGCACCAGGGTTAAGACTGGCCACCAGGTAGATGACCTACAGAAGCAGACAAAATACAGAGTGAGCTAGGCTCAGTGAATGATAGTACGTAAACAATCTAATAAACAACTTAAATTACAATATTTATAAATGCAGAGATCTTATGGTTGCTTTTCCTGTAATTGTTTCCAGAACGGCCTTAGGCCCAGTCTTTAAACAGAATGGATTCAAGCCCTTGAACAAAGTGGCATTAAGCTCTTAAACAGAGTGGCATTAAGCCCTTAAACAGAGTCACAGATTGGCCATAGGCCCAAATTTCACAGAACGGCCATAGGCTTCATAACTTTCACAGAACGGCCAAGGGCCTCATAACTTTCACAGAACGGCCATAGGCATAGGCCTCATAACTTTCACAGAACAGCCATAGGCCTCATAACTTTCACAGAATGGCCATAGGCCCAAATATTAACAGATCGGCTTTAAGCCCATTTCATATATGTATGGACTCAAGAGGTGGCTCGCACGGATTCTAGAGGTGACTCGCATTGCAGCACTTAGTTCCGTACAACACTTTGTTCCATACCAGAAATCATTAGGTCTTGAAGATCGAACAATTCATGTCATGTTATTATATAAACGGAACGAATAACAGAACAGAATAACCTCAGTTCCATAAGAATGTCGTCACACAATGGTGTACATAAATTACCCCATGGTTTATTACGAGTTGACATAATCATCTTGCGTATATCAGAACATTTACAATACTCATTGACAGAAGGCACATGTATCATTACAATGCGATCTAAAGGAACTGAACAACTTTAATCATAACATGATTATATAACGATATCAAATCCTTGTATTCATATCATAAGTTCTGAACAACCTCGGAACTATGTATAACACAACAGAATGATCTCAGAATCACACAGCTACCTTTATTCCCAGATGAACATAAGTTCCATTTATTCATTAAGAACAACGTAGTTTGCTTATGGATATCAGAGAGTTAATATTCATTATTGACAGTACAGAATGATTCCAGAGTCATACCGATGTATGCAAATCTTTCAATGTTCACATAATTTCCAATTGACATAATATTAGTATAGTCACTTACAAGGAACAGAGCGTTAGTAACAATAGTTATTAACGGTAAGTCAAATATATGTCTGCCGTACTATTACTCACAGTGCATTGATTGCGCTACAGCTCCTTCCAAGGTGTGCCCTGCACACATACATAACTCGCAAATTAGTTCTATTCCTTCTTAAATTCACATTTCATTCGATAACTTCTAGTAAATTAAAAAGCACTTTAAGGGTTTCAAATACTAATTTTAACCATCCCAGAGGGTCAAACAGGTCAAATGGAGCAGACAACATTTTTTAGCATGGCCCGCACGTGCGGCGGTTGGTCCCGTACGTGCGGCAGTGAAGCCTGCACGTGCCTTTTTAGCGGTAGCTGAAGGCCAAAAATTCTTCATTTCCCGCACGTGCGGCCATGACCCCCGCACGTGCGGCGATTCTGTACAACTTCAGTCCGAAATTTCAAGCAAAGTCCAATTTTTTTTTTTTTGGTAAGCTTTTACAAGACTAAAAATAGGTTCTTTAATTGATGAAACATGGTTCAAAATCATGTACAAAGACAGTTCAAACACATATAAACTTGAATGTGAATTAAATCTTTAATTCCATGCATTTCATGAGCATAAAATAAGCACTTTGAATCCCTACTGTATTGTTCCCAAATATATATAATATCTCCCAAATCCATAAATGAGTTCAGATGTGTACAGATAAAGGATAGAATGAAATCCTTCCTCATATAACTCAATTTAACTCCAAATCAATCTAATGATAATACATCTTTTCAATTTAATCAATACACACCCTACATCAAAGAAAATCTTACTCATATCCAAGAAAGGACTTAATTCAAGCAAAATTCACATACCTTGATCTTTAAATCCTACAATCCCCCTCAATTTCCCATTCTTTCTTCTTGATCAATTCCTCTTCTTCCTTTCAAACCCTTCTCTTCTCTAGTTTTTCTCTCAGGAGATATTTTGAGTGATGACTCTTAAATCAAATAGGTAAGGAACATAGACATATATATTTAAAGGTGAATAAAGACAAAATTTAATCAGTTTAATCATTCCTAATTGAAAATTCACAGAAAATCATACTATGACCCAAAAATCATGCAGATCTTAAATGTGAAATTAATTTCAAATAATTAAGCTTCTAAAGCCTTCAATTTCTGATTCAAATGTTTTAATCGTAACAAATGTTTTTCTTATTAAATAGATATAGGTCTCAAATCATAAAATCTAGGTGCTTAAACTAAATTTCTCGAGAAATTTCACATTAAGCATTTAAATGCGCAGAACAAGGGACTAAAATATGCCAAAAACACATACGAGGGTCGGGTTATTACACCTTCACAGAATATGATATTGCGAATGAGCTTTGGAAGGCGCTGGAAGATAAGTTCATGACAAAGAGCATTGAGAATCGGCTCTACTTGAAGAAGAGGTTGTTTCGTTTCGACTATAAGAAAGGTATTTCGATGAACGAACACCTAAACAATTTCAACAAAATTCTTACCGACTTAAAAAACTTGAATGATCACATTGGTGATGAAGATAAAGCACTATTACTGTTGAATTCCTTGCCTGACTCATATGATCATCTCACCACCATTTTACTGTACGGTAAAGAAAAGATCAAGTATGTTGATGTTGCAAACGCCTTGGTAAATAATGAGTTCAGAAGGAAAGATAAATCTGCAAACAGGGACTCAGCATTCGAGGCATTGACAGTCAGAGGCAGGACAAATAACAGAAGATATACAGGGTGAGGAAAGTCTCGCTCAAAATCCAGAGGGAAATCATCAGATAGAAGACGTCTTGCAAAAGACGAGTGTGCTGCTTGTCGCCAGAAGGGGCATTGGGCAAAAGATTGTCCCAATAAAGACAAGAAAGAAGAAAAGGTGAACGTTGCACGAGATGGAGATAATGGTGAAGGATCAGCCTTCACAGTTTCATTATATGGCCAGTCTGATGAATGGATTCTAGATTCTGGATGTTCCTACCACATGTGTCCTAACAAGCAGTGGTTCTCGAGCTTACGAGAGTTATCGATGGGAGGGAGTTGTGCTGATGGGCAATGACCAAGCTTGCCAGACAAAGGGGATTGGAACAATTCGACTAAAGATACATGATGGAACAATAAGAATTTTTGAAGATGTTCGGCATGTATCAGATTTGACAAAGAATCTCATCTCAGTGGGAGTTTTAGACTCCAAAGGTTACAGAGTAACTATGGAAGGTGGAGTCCTCAAAGTTGTTCGAGGAGCATTTGTTACAATGAAGGGTACTCGACAGGGAAATTTATATTTCCTAGATGGCTCTACAGTCACAGGGAGAGTGGTTATCTCCACCAGCTTAGAAGATGATGTATCAGATACTTCTAGACTTTGGCACATGCGCCTAGGGCATGTCGGTGAGAAGGCTTTACAAGGGTTGGTAAAGCAAGGTCTGTTGAAAGGCGCCAAAATAGAAAAGCTTGAGTTCTGCGAGCATTGTGTACTGGGCAAGCAAAGAAGAATCAAGTTTGGTACTGTTATTCATCGTACCAAAGGGATTCTAGACTACGTTCACACCGATGTACGGGGTCCTTCCAAGAATGCTTCGTTGGGAGGTAAACACTACTTTGTGTCGTTCATTGATGATTTCTCAAGAAGAGTTTAGGTTTACACAATGAAGCATAAAGATGAAGTATTAGAAATCTTTCTTATGTGGAAGAAGATGATTGAGACCCAGACAGGCAGAAAGATCAAGAAGCTCAGATCTGACAATGGCGGGGAATACACATCAGATCCCTTCTTTGAGGTTTGCTAGAATGAAGGGATAGTGAGACATTTCACAATTCCTAGAACACCGCAGCAAAATGGAGTAGCAGAACGCATGAACCGCACTTTGATGGAGAAAGTCCAGTGTATGCTGTCACATTCTGGATTGAGCAAGGCATTTTGGTGCGAGGCATTGAACTATGCTCGTCATCTTGTTAACCGACTACCTACTGCAGCACTAGATGGCAAGACTCCTATGGAGGTATGGTCAGAAGTGCCAGCTACTGATTATGATCAGCTACGTATCTTCGGATGTCCAGCCTATTTTCATGTTACAGAATCTAAGTTGGATCCTAGAGCCAAGAAAGCTGTCTTCTTAGGCTTTAGTGACGGTGTCAAGGGATACAGACTCTGGTGCCCTGAATAAAAGAAAGTTGTCACTAGAAGAGACGTTACCTTTGATGAGTCTACAATGCTGAAGTAACCAAATGTTCAAGAAAATGATCAAACATTGAAGAAGTCAGTGCAGATGGAGTTTGAGACTCTAGCAAAGACTATTCAGCCAATCAACCATCCTAAAGAAGTCTCAGTGGATAGCTCTGAAGAGAGTTCAGATGAAAATGAAGATCCAGAGGCCCCACAACAATTAGAACCCATTGCAATCAGGAAAGGAAAAAGGGTTACTAAGCAACCCAGTTGGATGACCGATATGGTAGCCTATGCACTTCCAATCATTGAAGACAATGTGCCTTAAACTTTCAAAGAAGCCATGCAGAATGCAGAAAGTGTTAATTGGAAGGAGGCTATGGATGAAGAGATCGAGTCACTTCATAAGAACCAGACTTGGGAGTTGGTGCAACTTGCAAAGGGAAAGAAAACAATTGGGTGCAAGTGGGTTTACACCAAGAAGGAAGGCATCCCAAGCAAAGACAACATCGGATTCAAAGCCAGATTGGTAGCTAAAGGCTATGCCCAAAAGGAAAGAATAGACTACAATGAGGTATTCTCACCTGTTGTGAAGCACACGTCTATTCGTATCTTGTTAGCTTTGGTTGCACAGTTTGATTTCGAGCTCGCCCAACTCGATGTCAAAACTACTTTTTTACATGGAGATCTTGAAAAGGAGATATATATATGTCCCAGCCAGATGGTTTCAAAGTTGCTGGAAAAGAGAATTGGGCCTGTAAGCTGAACAAATCGTTGTACGGATTGAAACAATCCTCGAGACAGTGGTACAAAAGATTTGATCGGTTCATGATAGAGAAAAAATACACAAGAAGTCAATTTGATCATTGTGTATATTTCCGTAAGCTTCCAGATGGGTTCTTCATCTATTTGCTCTTATATGTAGATGATATGTTAATTGCATCAAAGAGCAATGAGGAGATTGACAAACTCAAAGCACAGCTAGCAAGAGAGTTTGAAATGAAGGATTTGGGAGAAGCAAAGAAAATTCTTGGCATGGAGATCAAGAGAGACAGGAAGAAGGGCACGGTTCATCTGACACAAACTCAATACTTGAAAAAGGTGTTAGATAGATTTGGCATAAATGGGAAAACAAAAGCTGTGAGTACACTATTGGCCTCTCATTTCAAGCTTAGTGCTTCGATGTCACCACGCACAGAAGAAGAACGGAAGCATATGGCACAAGTTCCATATGCAAATGCAGTTGGTGCATTAATGTATGCTATAGTTTGTACAAGGCCTGACATCTCACATGCTGTGAGTATGGTAAGCAGGTATATGCATGATCCAGGAAAAGATCACTGGCAGGCAGTGAAATGGATCCTAAGGTACATACATGGCACAGTTAATCTGGGATTGAAGTTTGAGAGAGATAACCGACTCGGACAGAATTTGGACTCAGACTATACTGGTGATTTGGACAAACGCCGAGCAACAACAGGGTATTTATTTACGCTTGCTAAAGGGCCGGTGAGTTGGAGGTCAACGCTTCAGTCAACGGTGGCTTTGTCTACTACAGAGGCAGAGTACATGGCAGTGACAGAAGCCTTTAAGGAAGCTATTTGGCTACATGGGTTGATTGAAGACTTGGGTATTGTTCAGAAGCACGTTGAGGTGTACTGTGACAGTCAGAGTGCCATTTTTTTGGCAAAGAACCAGGTTCATCATTTCCGCACCAAGCACATTGATGTCCGTTTCCATTTCATCCGAGAAATTGTGAATGAAGGGGATATTCTGCTTCAAAAGATTAGTACTGCAGATAATCCGGCCGATATGCTCACAAAAGTGGTTTCTGGGATCACGTTCCAACATTGTTTGGACTTAGTCAACATCTCTCGGAACTGAGCAACTTCGGGTGCAAGGCAGTGTTGATCAATCACTATGTTGGATAAGAGAATCCTCGCCAAGGTGGAGATTTGTTGAAGATTGGCTAAAGATTCATCTTGCCAACTAGCCATGCAAGCCTGGCCATGTGATCTTGCCAACTAGCGACATGCTTGCCAACCTACAAAGTCACAAAGATGACTCTCCATGTGCTGCAGCATGTTGCCAACCAACATGGACGGCCACCGAAAGGAGAAGAAGTGAGCTGACCATGTGCAAGGCCAGCTTCTCCACCTCCATCTGTAATGTGTATAAATAGAGAGGGTGAGAGTAGAGGGAAATTGTGTGAGTGAACAACTATCAGAGAGTGTATTGTTTGTAATTCTTCCATTTCTCTCCATATAGTGAAATCCGCTGCCCGTGGACATAGGTGACTTGCCGAACCACGTTAAAACTCTTGTGTTATTGCTTGTTTGTGTTTCCTGATGTGCCCTCGATCCACAACACACCAACCAAAACTAAACTGAATGGTCAATGCCCTCGTTAGGGATTGTGCTGTGATGTAGTTTTTTTCTTTTCTTTTTATTTTTTTATTACAATGATGTAGTTCCTTGGAGAAATTGCATATTTTTATGGTGGTGTAAACCTTTTATGCGTATGGTATAAGTTTTTATTATAGTGTAATTATTTGGGGAGAATTACTTAACAGTTAGACAGTCAAAAAAAACTTACACAAATATGGGGGGTGCAAGTATGGTATAAGCTTTTATTATAGTGTAATTATTTGGGGAGAATTACTTACAGTTAGACAGTAAAAAAAAACTTACACAAATATGGAGGGGTGCAACCATAGATTCACTTACATCTCTCATGTTTTTATAATTTTTTTTCTATGGCCCACTGTCAACTAATTCCCCTAATTATTTTAAGATTGTCCTATTTATTTGTAATTTTTCCTAATTTCTTTCTTTGGTCAGTTTGATAGAAGCGGTTGAGTTGAGGTAGTGAACTGGGGCTTCTATATCTAGGAAAAAAAATTCAATACTGGAGTAACATATATGGCATTGATTATGTAATACTTTTGGCTAATGAAAAATTACAATATATATAAAGTGAGTCTTTATTTGTCTTTTAACTATTCAATAAAAGTGCGTCAATATATGTCACTTTATAAGATTTTTTGCTAGGTGATTAATTTGAAGCAAACGTAGACAATACCATATGATAATGCTGAACTACTGAATAATTACTCTTAAATCTATTCTAAATATTTCACTATATACACTCAATAAAACAACTCAAATGATTTTTTTTGGAAACTAACTATTTTAATTGACTTTTTAACATTTTACAAAAAGACGTACATAAAAGTAGAGAAATAGTTGATTTTTTGGTAGTGACTTTTTTGCTAAAAATGTCAGTTCCCAAACTTGCACTAAGAGACTATTTGGGAAGGGCTAATATAAAAATAAAAATAAAAAAGTCAAAAAGTCACTACCAGAAAGATAACTATTCTCTTTATTTTTTTTCACGTCTTTTTATAATTTTTATAAGAGCCAAAAGGTTAATTAAAATAATCAATTTCTAAACGATCTATGAGACTGTTGTACCTTATGAAATAAATTCTTATACGACAGGTGTATGGAGAAATTTTAGCATAGCCTTAATACTAACATTTGGATTTTTTTTTAAAATTTTTTTATTACCATTTTATGCTATTAGATACATGACAAGATATTATTCAGTATTATTATTATTATTATTATTATTTTTTAAGGATTATGTCGAAATAAAAATCCAATCATAAATATTTATATAAACATAATAATAAATATGATAAAACTAGTTATCAAGAGATCTTCAAACCACGTGTCAACCTGAATATGAATAATTAATAATTGAAAATAGGGTATCTCTGCCGTATTAGATGTGTGTGACAGTTACTTGCCTCAAGCACTAATTTAGAAATTTAGTGATATACTGCTTTCAAATCAATAAGAATAGTCGCATGATAACACCAATTTTGGATTAATAAAAACATTAGTCACATATCAGGTAAAGACAGTTTGATTTATCTTCATTGGCGCTAAGTGAAAAATAAGACCGGTCTCACACATATTTTGCACAATGAGATTGAATTTAGTGAAAACCCTATGGTTTACAGACAACAATTCGAAGGCTGACAACTCAGAAAATACTCAAAGTAGATGGGGTTCCACCCTGTTTTAATTTTAGTAAAACTCACTGGTGGTGGACATATGTAATGCATGCTTTCTTCTTTTCTTTCGCTTCTGATTGGACAAGCGGTACGCTAATACTGTAAGTCACTATCTAATTGCGGGTAGTCCTCTTGTTGAAGGGGGCAGCTCATTTGAACTATAATCCAGGCTATGTGGTTAACCATAACTCTGAAAATGTTGATTGAAATTTTAGATTTTCATACTTGTTTTGTGTTATGCTGATTGATATTTTAGCTTTTGCACACGCTTTCTTCTTTTCTTTCACTTCTGAATGGATAAGCGATACGCTAATACGGTAAGGCACTAGCAAATTGCTGATTGATATTTTAGATTTTCATACTTGTTTTCTATTATGTTGTTTAGGATATGTGAATGATTTCTTTCTTCTCTTTCGTTTCTAGGAGGCAAATTTTGACATAATTGCGACATTTAGAAAGTTACATCATCGAACTGCTCCTTGCTTCACATTGATGACTAATTGACTTGCCCATGGTACTTTGTATAAGCAGCAATCTACCACAAAAGAGCTTCAGAAGGAGACAATGTTCCTAGGCATTAGCCTTCTGGACTGATTCTTGAGTAAAGGATTTTTCAAAAACAAAAGGAGCCTTCAAATTGTTGGAATTGCCTGTCTAGCATTGGCCACCAGGATTGAGGAAAACCGGCCCTTCAACAGGTAACAGTTTTATTTTATTTTGCATTATTTTTTGGCAAAAACCGGTGATATATAACAGTCTGATGTATTATTATTCCGGCGTTTTATTTTGGATTATACTTTGAGAAATTAGGTAAAAACAGAGTGAAATTGCATCTCAAGCTCATGTGAGCTTCTGATAATGACTTAACTGGATGATTCAATCAATAATTGTTCTGCTTCTGCATCATAATCATTACTATTAACCTTAAATTCATTGAAATACTGAAGTAGATTAGAGTTCGTCACTGCTTAGATTATGAGGATAGAATTCAACTTACTGTAATTTTTCTTATGGTTTGTTCCAGTGTGAGAGAAAGGAAATTCAGTGTAGGAAGCAATGTATACAGCAGATGTGAAGTGGTAGCTATGGAATGGCTGGTGCAGGAAGTCCTCGACTTTCAGTGCTTTTTGCCAACCATCTACAACTTCTTATGGTATGCCCTTTCCGTCCATGGTATCATCAATACAAGTGCAATGTGAATGTTGCATTGTCTACATGAAAACATATCTATACTCTTCTTCCGTACTTAATTATGGATATTTTGCAATGATGAGCTAGGTTTTACCTGAAAGCTGCAAGTGCAAATGAAGTGGTGGAAAAAACTGCCAAGTACCTAGCAGTGCTAGCGCTCCTGGGTCATGAACAGCTGTGCTACTGGCCATCAACTGTTGCAGCTGGGCTCGTTATTCTTGCCTCTCTCTCAGCCAATCAAGATGGATCATGCAACCGTGTCATGGAGGTATACATACAGCACATAATTACATAAAAACTTTCAGTGATTACTGCACTTGACATAAAGCTGATTTGATCCATTGCCCATGGGCTAATGGAGTATTTTGACATCACAAAATGAAATCATTGATATATGTTCCGAAAAGATTTCAAATGGTTCCTTTTGTTTTCTCACTACATTTCAGATGACTCCTTTCTAAGTTTGGATAGTATCTTACTCAAAATTTTAAAATATTAGATGCTTAATTGATGATACCCATGCCAGTCTTAAAGATGTATACTTCTTATAACTTGATGACTGTTCTATGTCCATCAGATAGCTGAAATGTCAATAGCATCCTTTTGTTTATTGATTTTCAATTAATATTAGAGTGTGATGAATGAAAAGCTTCATCAGGTTTTCATTTGGCAATTTTATGATTTTACTTTGAC